>CP137682.1:2658035-2685581 GCA_037976565.1 Mesocentrotus franciscanus | reverse complement strand
ATGGATCGATTTACTTCCAAATTTTGCTATGTTGTAGCTAAGACAATTTTCTAAAAGATCAGTTATTCAGATTACATAACAGACCACCTAATCGTCTCTGACGAATTACATATTTAGTTTATTTATTATTCTTTATTTTTATTTATTTCCTACACTTTTTGTTCCGACGATAACTCAAGATCGGTAAAGTCAATTTCTTTCAATTTTGGCACAGTCATAGGTCATTGTCATAAAACGTGACAGGAACATTTTCAAGGTCATCAGGTCATCGTGACGTCATCCAGGCGCCATTTTGTGAAATCACGATCAATCATCTTCATGATGCGTCATCAAAGGTCATTCATATTCATATCACATATACTTCAGGACAAGGGTCAACAGGTCATGTCGTCAAAAATCACATAGCAATGCGAGATTACGCGTACGCGCGCGTCAAAATTTTAAAAGCTCAAAATCACTTAACTATTAATTGAGAGTACGAATCAGGTCATTTCGCATTTCAAAATTTGTCCAGTGCGCGTCCGCGCGCGTTGGGCGCGCGCAGCGCGTACACATCGTAAAAACGCCTTTTTCGCATGGTTTTTATTTCTGACACTATTTCTAACACCAACTATTTCCAGTAATTCTCGACCTTCCATAATGCCACACGCGTGCGTCAAACTTTAAAATTCGTGCGCGCGTCAATGGGCAATATAATGTAAAAAGTGTAAAAACATGTCTATATAAAATCTGCCATAGCTCGTCAGAATGCCTAAATACCCCAGATTTTTAACATTTTTCTGAAGCCCATGAAATGTTTATGTGATTTCATGTATAATTTTGTCCAATCGTATGTTCTGACGTCGTCATATTTGCATATGAACTCGAAAATTTGATTTTGAAAATATGACATCATCATTTTGTATTCATTTGATAATATTGCAGTAATCGGTTGTCGATTTTCTTCCAAATTTTGATATGTTGTAGCTGAGACAATTCTCTACCAATACAGTCAACACGATTTTTCATTTTGACAAAAGCATCATGGCGTATTTTTGCGATTAAAGAAGGCATGTCAATTTTTCACATTTTGCGTGTATTCTCTATGGGACATGACTTTTTGTCAAAACTGGATTCTACATTCCCGTCTTTGAGCAATATCTCCGTCGTTTTAGCTTGTTTTCGCTGAGCTTTGAGTATGTTGTAGCTGAGACAATAAGCTATAAATAAATGAGTTCCTTATTTTTCGATCAGATACAGGATCATGCTCATATTTCACTTGCAAAGGGATTTGAGAATTCCATTCTGTTCAAGATGTAAACGTTTGGGAAATGTTTTGATATATCGCAATAACACTTGATTCCCGACGTCGAGATCCCTGGTTTGAGTCCGCTGTCTCCCAAAAAAATTTCTTCACTTTTTTCTTTAATGACCTTCACTGATCATAAGAATTTGAAGACAGATCACCTAATTCGTCGACAATTAAATAAAGTTATTATTTATTTTTATTTCTCCACTTTTTTGTGCACAAGATTACTCAATATCTAACCTCACGATTTCTTTCAAATTCAACACACGCATTGGTCATTGTCATAAGACGGTACAGCCGCATTTTCAAGTTCATCAATTAATCGTGACGTCATCTAGGCGCCATTTTGTGAAAATTAACTTATGATCATATCTTCATAACGGAAATTCGTTTCTCATTCATATTTATCAATAACAAGTTCAATATTTGTCCGGTCATTTTCAGGTCAATAAACGCGCGCGTACTGCACGTCCGCGCGTCAGCGCGCAAAATTTCAAAATGCTCAAAATCACTTTTTATTCAAATTAGAGTACGTTTTAGCCAATTTTAAGCATTTCGTCAAAAACGCGCACACGCGAATGCGCGCGTTTTCGTTCGTCATGGCCGTACGCATCATAAATCCCCTTTTTCCGTTGGCATGATATTCCCCATTTTTCAGAACAATTTGTACCACGTTTATCTCTTTATGACCATTAATAACGGAATGAGCGTCCGTTCCAGATCAATGTCCGTACGTGCGAGCTCTTGTAATACATACCATATATGGGCAAAACATGCCTACCAAATCCTTAATAGCTCTTTAGAAGCCCGTTGACCCCTAATTTTCTTTTCATATTTAGATAGAGTATGAATCGAAGATGTGATTTCATGTCTCATTTGGCCGTTACGTATATCGTGACATCATCATAATGGCCTTGGAACTCAGAAAACGAATTTTCATATTATGACGTCAGCATATTAATGGAAAAATGATTGTATCTCTGTTAATATTGATCGATTTTCTTCCAAATTTTCGATATGTTGTAGCTGTGACAATCCTTATCAAGACCAGCGTCCACCAGATCAAAGATCATTCACCTAATTTTGTCCTCAATGACGAATTAAATTTCGCTATTATTATTATTATTATTTATTTTTATTTCTCCACTTTTTGTGCACAAGATTACTCAATATCTAACCACACGATTTCTTTCAAATTCAACACACGCATTGGTCATTGTCATAAGACGGACAGCAGCGCATTTTCAAGTTCATCAACTAATCGTGACGTCATCTAGGCGCCATTTTGTGAAAATTAACTTATGATCATATCTTCATAACGGAAATTCGTTTCTCATTCATATTTATCAATAACAAGTTCAATATTTGTCCGGTCATTTTCAGGCCAATAAACGCGCGCGTACGCGTACGTCCGCGCGTCAGTGCGCGCGCAAAATTTCAAAATGCTCAAAATCACTTTTATTCAAATTAGAGTACGTTTCAGCCAATTTTAAGCATTTCACACAAAACGCGCACGCGAATGCGCGCGCGTTTTCGTTCGTCATGGCCGTACGCACCATAGAATCACTATTTTTGTCTATTATAGTATTGCCCATCTTTTTTCCGAACAATTTGATACCATGTTTATCTCTTTATGACCATTAATAGCGGAATGAGCGTCCGTTCCAGATAAATGTCCGTGCGTGCGAGCTCTTGTAATACATAACAGATATGGGCAAAAACATGCCTATACAAAATCCATTATAGCTCTTAGGAAGTCCGTTGACCCTAATTTTTTTCATAATTGATAGAGTATGAATCGTTGATATGATTTCATGTCTCTTTTGGCCATTAAATATATCGTGACATCATCATAACGGCCTTGGAACTCAAAAAACGAATTTGCATATTATGACGTCAGCAAATGTGTGGAAAATTAATTGTATCTCTGTAAATATTGATTGATTTTCTTCCAGATTTCGATATGTTGTAGCTTAGACGATTCTCTACAAGATCAGTTATTCAGATTACACGACAGACCACCTATTCGTCCTCAACGACGAATTAAATTTCGTTAGGTGGTCTGTCAACGACAGATCACCTATTAATTTCGTCAGAATTTTCTTCTTATTATTAGGTGGTCTGTCGGCACGACAGATCACCTATTGTTTTTGTCAGAATTTTCTCTTTATTTATTTATTTTTATTTTTATTTATTTACCCCCTTTTGTCCGAGGATAACTCAAGATCGGTTTTGTCAATTTCTTTCAATTTTGGCACAGTCATGGGTCATAGTCATGAGACGTGACAGGAACATTTTCAAGGTCATCAAGTCTTCATGACGTCATCCAGGCGCCATTTTGTGTTTTTTGGTACTTTCAACTCATGATCATATCTTCATAACGGAAAGTCATTTCTCATTCATATTTATCATGATCAAGGTCAATATCCGTCCGGTCAATTTCAGGTCAAAAACGCGCGCGCATGCGTACGTCCGCGCGTCAGCGCGCAAAATTTCAAAATGCTCCAAATCGTCTCAAATTCGTTTTGGATACGTTTCAGGCCATTTTAAGCATTTCGCAAAAACGCGCACGCGCATGCGCGCGTTTTCGGGCGTTTTGGCATTTTGCAACATAGAATCGCCAAATTTTCTGTCATCATATTTGGCATATTTTTCCAAGCATTTGATACCTTGTTCACCTTTTTCTGACCAGTAATAACGCAATGAGCGTCCGTCAAAGTATAACAGCACCCGCGGACCGCGCTATTCTATCCACAATATATGGGCAAAACATGCCTATACAAAATTCATTGTAACTCTTCAGAATGGATGGGAACTCCAAATTTTTTTCATATTTGGATAGATTATGAGTCGGAGATATGATTTCATGTCTCATTTGATCCTCAATTAACTCATGACGTCATCATAATGGCCTCCGAACTCAAAATTTCAATTTGCATATTATGACGTCAGCATATTTTTGGAAAATTGATTGTATCTCTGTAAATATTGATCGATTTTCTTCCAAATTTTGATATGTTCTAGCTGAGACAATTCTCTACAAATGCAGTCACCACGATTTTTCATTTTGACAAAGGCATCATGGCGTATTTTTGCGATTAAAGGAGGCATGTCAATTTTTCACATTTTGCGTGTATTCTCTATGGGACATGACTTTTTCTCAAAACTGGATTCTACATTCCCGTCTTTCGCGAGCAATATCTCCGTCGTTTTAGTTTTGTTTTTGCTGAGCTTTGAGTATGTTGTAGCTGAGACAATAAGCTATCACAAGTGTGCCCTTTATTTTTCGATCAGATGCCGGGATCATGCTCATATTTCACTTGCAAAGTGAGATTTGAGAATTCCATTTTCCGTTCACGTGTAATGTCTATGTGGATTATTTTGGTATAGTGGTCATAGCACTTGCCTCCCATTCCGGCGACCCAAGTTCGATTCCTGGTGGGTCATTTTTTTTTTTTTTTGCCGTCGTTTTAAATTTGATTTTATGATCTTCTTCGACTATTATAACATATTATCATATACAATCACAAACAATGTAATAAAATGCCTAATTTTGCGTGTTATATCTATGGGAGAAGAATGTCAATCGTTTGAGTACAACCCTATGGGAAATCTGGTATTAAACCTAATATAGGGTTTATCTCCCAACTCTGCTACAATATCAAATCACCTTGCTAGTCTCCTTCCCAGACGTTTTTACTTTTTCCAGTTATTCAGCCCAAGGTATATGCATGTTTACGTCTCTCCCGTGGACATAGAATTGTTTACTTGTCTATACTTCTCTCTTTCTCTATATTAAATTCTATTTATGCTGGATATATTGAATGCATCGTTCTCCATTGCATCTCTCTCTTTCTCCTCTCTCTTGCTCTGTTTCCCTTCTCCTCTCTTATTTTGCCCCTCTCCTTCTCTTGCTCTGTCTCTGCATATATATCTCTCTACTCTTTACCCTCTCCCTCTCTCTCTGCCTCCCTCTACCTCGACCTCTTGCCTTGCCTCCCTCTTATTCTCTTGCTCTGTCTCCCTCTGCCTCTGCCCTTCTCTTTCTTCTCTCTCACCCTCTACCTCTCCCGCCTCTGGTTCTCGTTCTCCTTCTATTATGTCTTGTAATGTTCCTTAATTTTCTATAGCTCTGCCCTTTGCCCTTTGGCCTTGGAACTCAAAATACGAATTTGCATATTATGACGTCAGCATATTTATGGAAAATTGATTGTATCTCTGTAAATATGGATCGATTTTCTTCCAAATTTTGATATGTTGTAGCTAAGACAATTTTCTACAAGATCAGTTATTCAGATTACATAACAGACCACCTAATTCGTCCTCATGACGAATTACATTTAGTTAGGTGGTCTGTCGTAATCGACAGATCACCTATTAATTTCGTCAGAATTTTCTTTATTTATTTATTTATTTATTATTCTTTATTTATTTATTTCCTCCACTTTTTGTTCCGAAGATAACTCAAGATCGGTACAGTCAATTTCTTTCAATTTTGGCACAGTCATAGGTCATTGTCATAAAACGTGACAGGAACATTTTCAAGGTCATCAGGTCATCGTGACGTCATCCAGGCGCCATTTTGTGAAATCACATGATCAATCATATCTTCATGATGCGTCATCAAAGGTCATTCATATTCATATCACATATACTTCAGGTCAAGGGTCAACAGGTCATGTCGTCAAAAATCACATAAAGGTCATGACGCGCGTACGCGCGTCAAAATTTTAAAAGCTCAAAATCACTTAACTATTAATTGAGAGTACGAATCAGGTCATTTTAAGCATTTCAAAATTTCCGTCCGTGCGCGTCCGCGCGCGCGTTATGCGCGCGCGCAGCGTACACATCGTAAAAACGCCTTTTTCGCATGGTTTTTATTTCTGACACTATTTTTGACAATTTCCAACTATTTCCAGTAATTCTCGACCTTCCATAATGCCACACGCGTGCGTCAAACTTTAAAATTCGTGCGCGCGTCAATGGGCAATATAATGTAAAAAGTGGTAAAAACATGTCTATATAAAATCCGCCATAGCTCGTCAGAATGCCTAAATACCCCAAATTTTTAACATTTTCTGAAGCCCATGAAATGTTTATGTGATTTCATGTATAATTTTGTCCAATCGTATGTTCTGACGTCGTCATATTTGCATATGAACTCGAAAATTTGATTTTGAAAATATGACATCATAATTTTTGTATTCATTTGATAATATTGCAGTAATCGGTTGTCGATTTTCTTCCAAATTTTGATATGTTGTAGCTGAGACAATTCTCTACCAATGCAGTCAACACGATTTTTCATTTTGACAAAAGCATCATGGCGTATTTTTGCGATTAAAGGAGGCATGTCAATTTTTCACATTTTGCGTGTATTCTCTATGGGACATGACTTTTTGTCAAAACTGGATTCTACATTCCGTCTTTCGCGAGCAATATCTCCGTCGTTTTAGCTTCGTTTTCGCTGAGCTTTGAGTATGTTGTAGCTGAGACAATAAGCTATCACAATGTGCCCTTTATTTTTCGATCAGATATCGGGATCATGCTCATATTTCACTTGCAAAGTGGGATTTGAGAATTCCATTTCCGTTCACATGTAAACGCTTTGGGAAATGTTTTGATATATCGGTAACACACTTGATTCCCGACGTCGAGATCCCTGGTTCGAGTCCGGGCGTCTCCCAAAAAATTTCTTCACTTTTTTTTCTTCATGACCTTTCACTGATCATAAGAATTGAAGACAGACCACCTAATTCGTCACCATGACGAATTAAATGTCTAGTTTTTATTTATTTCCTCCACTTTTTTGTTCCGATGATAACTCAAGATCGGTACAGTCAATTTCTTTCAATTTTGGCACAGTCATAGGTCATTGTCATAAAACGTGACAGGAACATTTTCAAGGTCATCAGGTCATCGTGACGTCATCCAGGCGCCATTTTGTGAAATCACATGATCAATCATATCTTCATGATGCGTCATCAAAGGTCATTCATATTCATATCACATATACTTCAGGTCAAGGGTCAACAGGTCATGTCATCAAAGGTCACATAAAGGTCATGACGCACGCGTACGCGCGCGTCAAAATTTTACAAAGCTCAAAATCACTTAACTATTAATTGAGAGTACGAATCAGGTCATTTTAAGCATTTCAAAAATTTCCGTCCGTGCGCGTCCGCGCGCGTTATGCGCGCGCGCAGCGCGTCCACATCGTAAAAACGCCCTTTTTCGCATGGTTTTTATTTCTGACACTATTTTTGACAATTTCCAACTATTTCCAGTAATTCTCGACCTTCCATAATGCCACACGCGTGCGTCAAACTTTAAAATTCGTGCGCGCGTCAATGGGCAATATAATGTAAAAGTGGTAAAAACATGTCTATATAAAATCCGCCATAGCTCGTCAGAATGCCTAAATACCCCCAAATTTTTAACATTTTCTGGAAGCCCATGAAATTTTTATGTGATTTCATGTATAATTTTGTCCAATCGTATGTTCTGACGTCGTCATATTTGCATATGAACTCGAAAATTTGATTTTGAAAATATGACATCATAATTTTTGTATTCATTTGATAATATTGCAGTAATCGGTTGTCGATTTTCTTCCAAATTTTGATATGTTGTAGCTGAGACAATTCTCTACCAATGCAGTCAACACGATTTTTCATTTTGACAAAAGCATCATGGCGTATTTTTGCGATTAAAGGAGGCATGTCAATTTTTCACATTTTGCGTGTATTCTCTATGGGACATGACTTTTTGTCAAAACTGGATTCTACATTCCCGTCTTTCGCGAGCAATATCTCTGTCGTTTTAGCTTCCTTTTCGCTGAGCTTTGAGTATGTTGTAGCTGAGACAATAAGCTATCACCAATGTGCCCTTTATTTTTCGATCAGATATCGGGATCATGCTCATATTTCACTTGCAAAGTGGGATTTGAGAATTCCATTTCCCGTTCACATGTAAACGCTTTGGGAAATGTTTTGATATATCGGTAACACACTTGATTCCCGACGTCGAGATCCCTGGTTCGAGTCCGGGCGTCTCCCAAAAAAATTTCTTCACTTTTTTTTCTTCATGACCTTTCACTGATCATAAGAATTGAAGACAGACCACCTAATTCGTCACCATGACGAATTAAATGTCTAGTTCTTTTTTTTCTTTCTTTTTTTTTAAGCCAGACCCTATATATGCAGTTACCTGGTGCTTATCATACTGCATTCTCTGAAAATGTGCTTGTGGTATTAGTATAATTTTGACATAACGATAAATATCACATTTCAGGATACTATGTATGCTGTACAGTAGGATTTGATTGACCTCACATTAAGCTCACAAAAGACTCTCATTCACCAGGTGTTGATTTTAGCATTCGAAAATTTGTGAAATACGGTAGTTAACAGTGACATAAAAGAAAAGCAAGAAATTACCGGGTATGAAGGATTTAGCCGAGAAAATAATAGGCACAACATTCATGTGGCATCGTATATATTAAGTATTATGTTTTTCTTAGGAATTCGCATTAAAAAAATGAACACTATTTCCCTGTTGGAGCCGTCTGTTTTCCTAACCATAATGGTAATAGTCAACTTATTTATGGAGCGCCAAATGTCAATCTCTTTATTACTGTAATTTGTATCCTGTCATGAAATGATAACGAGACATCCACTTCCTGGTGACATTATTTTTTTTCTTTGTTCAGTGAGTTCAACATTTATGGTCATTTATACGGGATGAGAAGGTCTAGACCAAAGTTAGTGTATGCTTTTATGAATATCGTCAATCTCAACTTTATTTGTATCAGTATCAGTTTTTTGATACTAGATGATGCTTTTTGACTAAAGGCGTATCGGATTTCTGTCGGTGGCAAAGTGATGAGTATTTGAAATTTGATAATTATAGTCAGTGTCATATATTTTGCAAGAAGGATACGTGGGCAAAAAGAAGGTTAAAGAAAACATAAACGGTCTTCAATTCAATGGGAGGGGGTAATTTCCCCGCACCCTTCGGCTGCCCTCTTCTTGGTACTCCTATAGAACCAATGTTTAACTAAAGCCTCGGTCACAAATGCCATTACGAACTGCTACGATTGCCGTACGAACGATTTTCAGACAATGGAAATTCGGGAAGACAATGGGAAAACAGGGAGATTCGTACGAAATTATCGTTCGTACGAACCTTTGTGACCGTAGCATATGGTACCCCTTAAAATTAATAACATTCATTTCGTTAATGGGCATGGTTTTGTAAAGATACTTTCATTCTTAAAATGGGTCAGTGTGTATATATGGTCAAGGGCAGTTTCATGTCGTATTTGTTAATTGTTCATTTGTAATGCCACAGTCACACCAACGAGACCGACCCTATACCAACAATGCTCCGAACATAATTATACATTACCCGTAACACTTATACGATGTGACTACGAATCGATCTTGGAAGAATTCGCAATAGCATTTGATATGATCATTCAAACTTTTTAAAATCTTAATGGTAAAGGATCTAAACTGTCATATGAATTCAGAATGATAAAGTCTATATTTCAAGGGATTTCATGCTTAATTGGAGGAAGAAGAGCTAAATCGGCTGAGGATCTTAGTGACGTCAGACCAGTATTGCGATTCTGCTTTTATTCTGACTGGAGGGCTTAAATCCAGTAAACTTCCCGTTGTTAGTATTCTTATGGTTATTTAGAAGCTAAATCAGGAAGGTGATGTTTGTTTATATATCAATATCTGATAATATTGCAATGTCTTCGAAAACCAGATCGCAGGAGGATCGTTTAGTGTGCCGTAGGCTTTCGTCACACCACAATACCGACTCCTCGTCGACTTCGAAACGATCGATTCTTGGCCATTTTTGTTGTTCGGTCTGCTTTAAGACCTTTGTTGGTGTTGCGGTGTGACTGGAGTATATAACATGGCTTAAACAATCAGTCAATTTCTAAAATCGTGTGGGAGTCTGTCTTGCGGTCTGACTGGGGTGCCAAACAATATCATGTCCATCAATTGAGATCAATGAGATGTTCACAATAACAAGGAGGTAGCTTGAATGGGTTTATCTGCCGGCTTGATCGTTCTGCATATAATCCTATGTTTGTTGAGAGCTAGAAGGTCGTTGACTCTGTGTTAAAACGTATGAATTACCGCCCAAAGAGATTCGATCATACACAGTATGTCCTCCGTAGGAGGACTAGAGGAGCGACTCAAATTGTGACCTTTGACATTCCATAGGTTTTGCATTGGATGCATTATGGGGGTTTTGTCCAATTTGAACGACGATTTTGGAGGGTCAATGTTTATTCATGAGCAATGACGTAAAAAGTACGCCAATTACTGTTTGGTGATTTGCCATCAACAAAATATTTTATGTATTAGGTCATGCATAAAACATTTTTTTGCATTCCCAGAATTCCCTACGATTTGAGCACGAAATTGAGGAAAATGGCGGTTGTATGACCTGCAACTTTGAAGTTATTAAATTACAAACCATGAAGCATTTTTCATTTAAGTGAATTTCTATTGTAATAGAAGTTTGTCAAGTACATCTCAGTGAAGCAGAAAATCTTCAGGCGAACATCAACATCGAAGTGATACCATACGATATAAAAAAAAGTAAGTAAAGATCCATTTTGTGTTAATATCTCTGAAATTATTGTGACGTGTTCGTCGTTGCAGTGAGGGGCTCTCCGCATTGTCACAACGTATTACCCCCTATCCCATCCCCTTTTCTTTTGTCTGATCAAGGAATATTAACTGATTGAATGAACTCTAATTGAAGTCGTCGACGGTAATATTTTTTTAAACAATCAGAAGTTTACCGTAGATTATTTCATTTGAGCACGTCTCATACTTTTAAAGTTCAGTTTATAGCTTGATTATCGATAATAATCAGTGGTAGATGTGGACCTGTTACAGAGACTGCGCAAATGGCTCATTGCTAGTCCAGCCGATGAGATCTCGTCGAGCGGATTATGATTTTCAATTCGCCGATGCTAGCCGGCTGTAACACTTCACCAAGAAGTGACTGCGTTTCCTGAGCTGACGTCTATAAATTTGTAGGCTACTCGTAAATGATCGTACTAGTGTAGGCTACACTTTAGTATTACTAGTGTTAGATCTAGAATATAGGCTAGTAATATAGTCTAGATCTAGATCTATTACACTAGTCTGAACAGCATTTATCCCCGCATCTATAATTATAAATGTATACCGGTACCTCTACTGTAATGACTGTAGTAATGGAATCCTGTAGGCTGTACCTTGAATTTTGCTATGTATTGTAGATTACTAGATATAGCCTAGATCTACATGTAGATCTACATTCTTATTAAAAAAGACTAAATAAATGCCTATTTTAGGAAGATCAATGTAGTCTAGGCTACTCTAGAGTAGCCATTGGTTAACTTCCAGGCAGTAGACCTAGGCCTAGGTCTACTGCCTAGGCCTACTACCTAGTTCTACTGCCTGGAAGTTAACCAATGGCAATGTCGATTTTTAAAGAGGAGGTTGGGGGGCACAACCCTTCTGTGCCCCTTTTTTCTTCAGATGTGACATTGCCAGGGACATAGTCACCTACTAAGTAATGGGCATTTTTACTAGCTTGTGTACTGTTATGCCATGGCAAAGACTATCATAGCCGGCCGTAGCTAGGTCTAATTAGACACGTTTTGCTCCACTAGTGTAGTGGCATTATGTGATCCAGGTCCAGATTCAGCTTGGTTCGGATGAAGGCTACAAAAACAAAACAAAAAGGTGTCTCTTCCTAGCTTCATAATCTTACCCCCTTCCCCAGATTGTGCTCTAACTAAGTTATGGCACTGTGCCTTGTTTGAAATATTTAGAGGAAAAAGACATGTTTAGAGATTTAAAAAAAAGGTTTAGATCTAGATCTAGGCCTATATTATTTGTGTATTACTAATGTCTTAATATTTACTTTGTTTTTAGTGAATTTTCAGGACTATATGCCACCCCTTTTTTATTTTGTTGTCGTTGAGAATCCTGGATCCAACCCTACATGTGACATGGGTATTTCTTACTCTAAAGGACATGAACAAATTTATAAACTGGTAAATAATGCATGCATTAATACTAGCACGAACCTTTAATACTAAGCTTCTGTTGTCTTTAATTGTAGATTCTATGGAACCAAGAAGCAGATAATGACCACAGAAGTACATAAGAGAGCACCAGGACCCGATCATCAAAGGACAGGACACCTAAGCTGAACTCTGTCAAGGTATGTTTGTATGAAGTTCGAAAATATTCAAGCTGTATAATCTAAGCCCATGCGAACATCGCACTCATCTTGGACTAATGATATTTGGGGCACTGTCATCTTATGTTACATTAAATCTTGAAATTCTGATTTATTCTCTAGCTTTATTTACGTGACAAACTACGGTGTTGCTAAATAAACAAATCAGTATATTCTCTCAGCATGATATTAAAAGACATACTCAAAGGCATTTTTTTCTTCCAATATTACATTATATCTATCAAACTTGTTCTCACAAAATTTAGCAACTGAACAGTAGATACACCTATGTTTATAAACAACTTATAATTAATAGACTTCTACCTCTATATGTACTGCCTGTTATTGTATGTAGAAAATGTTAAAAAATAATAATAATTTAAGAAAAACAATTTTGAAAGTTACTTGTAACAGAATTGGAAATAAATATAAACCTTTACTCTACTCTTTAAAAAAAGCCCTATCAGATAGACATAAGTCTATCATTTTTTAAATAAAACTAAAATTTAAGACGTAACAGTGGGTAGGTACTATTTTTTTTAATCTAATGTAGTGCAGCTAGTTTTAATCTTATTTGCTTTCTCCTCTCTTTTTGGTTTTATTATGCAGGTTGTCCCATGCAGAAGGTTTGATACCCAGGCTTATTTCGTACAAGTCCCTATAGTCCACCCTCATCTTGAGAACTGTTCCAGCGTCTGGGATACCTACAACATTTCAAATGTCCAGGATCTTGACAAGATCCAACGCCGGGCACATGCTACGTCACAATGGGGACTACAAGAGAACCAGCAGCGTGACTGAGATGATGACGTTCTAGTGGCCTACTCTATCTACAAGGCACTCTGCAAGTAGACTGGGAATGGTGCACAAGATAGTCAATGGTCTCTCTGCCAAAGCCCTATTTTTCTTCAACAAATCACGATCATGGAAGAACCATGGCATGACCCTCCAGTTGCACCAAGCCAGAAGCGACATAGAAAAGTTTGTATTTGACCAATGCTCTGTCCCAAATTTAATGGAACTGACTTCCTGCCAGGGACTACTCCTGAGGCATCTAATGCCCTTATCCCACTAAAAACATCATCTGTCTTCCTCACACCACTTGTAATCTTTAGTACTGACTAGTTCATCTTTGTGATAGGCTACATAGCCCTTTGAAGATTACCAGAAGAAGAAGAAGAGAAGATATAGCGAAGATCATGAACGTATTTATTTGTTCTTTTAAATGCGTGTACATGTAACATAGCTTTTGGATTAATTCAAGTTCTGACAAATATATTAGGGATGCTGAACTGTATACTAAATTGAAGTGGGGGGGGGGAATAAAATGATGTAGGAGTAGTACAATAGAAGTACTTTAAAATAGTAATAATAATAACAATAAAAATAGTACTAATAATGACAATGGTCCTATAGCAGTAATAGCATATAGCAGTAATAATCATAATAATGATAATAGTAGTAAGAACAACAATAATGTCCAATGTAAAAAAAAAAGTACTCGTAAAACTCAGTATATACCTGTGCCTTACATAGTAATATAGCATGTTGATAATTGAATAAATTGTATAGATTTTATTTTAAAATTCTAATTTTCTACATTTATAGTAAAATTTTACAACTGAAAAATTTGAATTCAAGAGACAGCAGCCCCCCCCCATTTATTTGTTACCTTTCTTTTGTTGATGTATATGTCATGTTGCATTTAAAAAGATCATTATAGAAAAAATTATGTTGATCAATGAGTTCATAAATGTTAATAAAATTAGTTAATACTGCTTAATTCTTTTCTTTTCATTTTAATTCTTATTTTATGAAAGGTATGTGATGATGCTGGTGATTATGATGATGTAGGCACTCTGTAGGCCTATTGATAATGCATGCTGTATGAATGAGGTGTGATGAATAAGAGAGTGGGCAAGGCTAAAGTATAAATGCAGTATAAAAAATGTTTTACAATAGAGAGGGAGGGGAGTTAAATAATAAGTCAGTGCCAAAATGACAGCATGGTAATCGTGATGGTGGTTGGGGGATGGAAGAGGGAGGGTAATAGGGCCTATAGAAATGTCAGTATTGGAAGGGGTCCTGGATTGGGGGCAAATGTAAAAAATCAGTGCCGACGAATCAAAAATGAAAAGAACGAGGCAAAATTGAAGTTTCATTGGGAGGGGCACAAAATGAAAGATCATTGAAGGCGAGATGAGAATGATTAATCATTTGGGCACTAACAATATTAATATAGCACTTAATTGGGCTAAATGATCTGTGCAATTTGATTGATAATAATTGATTTAAAAGGTGAAATGGGGTCTTTATATTTGCTTTACTGAACTGAATTTTTTTTAATGTACTTAATTTCATTCTTGGTGACAGTGAAGTTTCTGGCCCCAATTAAGTTAACCCTTTAAATCCCCCAACTCTGACCTTTGTTCTACACTTTAGTTCGATCGGGTCGATATATGGTCGATCTAGCTCCAGGATTCTGTCGACATGCAGTAACGCATGCGCATTGTCTTTTTCATTGCGATAATATGCTAATAAGTGGGAAAGAGCTCATCAATATTCAAAATTTCAATTTGCATATTTTACGCTGCGCGCAGGCCAAAATCCCTATTTCGCTGGTGCACTAAACAGTTGTCGTCTTCATAGGCTAATACATGAAAAGTGGAAGCAGTGTGCACTTTTTGACCCTCCAAAATTTCCCCATGGCTGGACGGATGCAGAAGCGGAGTTGAGCCCCCCTGTTACCGCCCTTGTAGCCCGCCCTCAGCTGAAGCATGGTATTTCCATCACTCATGTTTTCAATGTTTCTTTGATCAGTAATATCCTTCTGTTTAATTATTCCAATAATGCTTTAATCTTTAATGTCAATCTCCTATCTTATTCAGTATTTCTCCAATCAATTTTTTCACTATCTTAGGTTATTTTGATGTTGCCATGAGCAGTGGAAGTTTCCTTCCTATGCATCTCAATGAGAAGTGTTTACCAGAGATGATTCGTCTTGTAAGAAAAGGTGAATGACCTAATGCCTGAGTCACACCTTTGCGTATTTGGCTTGCGTATTGCTGCGTATTTCTGCGTATTTATGGCGAGCCGTTTTAACATTTATTCCTCTTTCTTGATATCAAGAAATCGAATTCTTGATATCAAGAATTACCATTGCTTTACAACAGAAAAT
Organism: Mesocentrotus franciscanus; assembly: GCA_037976565.1. Lineage (NCBI taxonomy): Eukaryota > Metazoa > Echinodermata > Echinoidea > Camarodonta > Strongylocentrotidae > Mesocentrotus > Mesocentrotus franciscanus. The sequence continues at coordinate 2,669,850 of CP137682.1, read as the reverse complement.
AATTTCTTGATATCAAGAAATAGGAATAAATTTTAAAACGGCTCGCCATAAATACGCAGCAATACGCAAGCCAAATACGCAAAGGTGTGACTCGGGCATTCTTGTCCCTCTAGAATCCCTCTAGATGAAACAACTCTTAGGATCGCAATGACTTGTAAGAAGTCAATTTATGGGCACATTTTCAATCGGTGACTCAAGAGGCTGATCAAATTGCGTCAGGTATTTATTATTAATATTATTAATATTATTATTATTATTATTATTATTATTATTATTATTATTATTATTATTATTATTATCATCATTATTATTATTGTTGTTATTATTATTAGTAGTAGTATAAGTGGTAGTATCTAGTCTTTAGTGTTTAGTCTGACTTTGTGATCGTAGCATATGGGCCACTAAATTAATAATAATCTACTTCAAAAGACCGATTGAGCCCTATTTTTTTTGTTTTCTGATTTTTTGTTATTCCTCCAAACAGAAGTAGTACGAATAAATACAAAGTAAACACAAATAACATCATTCAGAAGTTAATTCGGTTACAATTCCAAACTAAAGTTGTACATTTTCTTTTTCATCCAAAACAGCATACAGAAGAACAATATTTAAAAAATATACATAATTAGTCTATTTTTTAACAATTTAAAAAAAAATCAATCTTGGTCAATGCTCATCATACCTGTATTATGAATGTCTTTATTCATTTTCCGATAAGAAAAAAAAAGAAGAAAAAGTAGTATGAATTTATATTTCTGAATTTTCATAGTATGAATTATCGCGATTGAAAGAACAATCCGTCCAACTATTATTAAGATTACTTGTAGAAATTAATATTGTTGTTCCTTTGTTCTCTTTGTCTCCCTACTTACTCAAATCTGCTTATAGGGGGTTACATTATCATCACAACCCGGAAGTACATATTTGAAGGTGAAACGGGTGACATGAAACTCAGACCTGGTCTCATCAAACTAACACAAGATGGCGCTCTAACTAAGATAGCTCACGAAGAAAACCTGTATGAGAAGGATGGAGAAGATCACGTGATTGGAATTACATTAGTTTATCAAGTCATATGACTTAGAATGAACCTCGATGAACAATTTATTATACCTGTTGATACTCCATTTTACATCATATCATGCTTTATCAAAGGTATTCTGTTTTTCACAATTTTTATCATTAATAATGGTCTGTTTTCACTCAAACTTTCAGATTATCTTTAATTGTACATCTAGCATTGAAGTCACTACCTTAGCACCATGTTCTCTCACCTGAACAATGTTACCAAGTCTCTTTAAGTTAATAGACCTGTAAGAGCTCAGAAAAGACCAAGTAGAAAGTGAAATGACCCATTTGATGCCAATTGATGTTCAAAAATCAACAAGATTATGGGACGCCAAAAGAACAAATAGCTTGAACCTCTCCAAATGTAATTTTATTCTGATATATCTGTACGATTGTGTCTATATGCACGGCTCTATAGTACACTACTAGTATTTTTTGCTTCTTAATTGAAATATGCGAATTGAATAAAACAGAAGAATGATATAAACGGGGACGATGAATGAATATAGATATTAAATGCAATAAAAGTGTACACATTTTTAACGCACTAAACAGTCAGTGTCAGTCATTATAACATTGGACTTATTGAGTTTGGAAATGATACACAAGGAAACTAGAGAGAGTGATGGACAGAAAGGAAAGAAATAGTAAAGAGAGGAGAAAGAGAGATTGTGGAAGTGCAAGGTGCGAAGCACAAATGACTAGGGAGAAGAGGGAGGAGAGAAAGAGAAGGGGGGAAAGTGGAGAGGAGCGGGCGAAGAGAGAAACAAAGTGTGATGGAGCATGGAGAGTGCATGAGAGAGAGATAGAGAGTGGGCCGGGGAGCGTGACAAAGAGAAGAGAGAGGGAGGGGAAGAGGGAAAGATAAAGAAATAGAGAGAAAGGGGAAGGAGCAAAGAAGAGAGATTTAGGGAGTAAAGAGTTTTTTATAGTAATAATGATTTTGATTTTAATAAAAAATAATAATTATAACAATGATTATTAAATTGTTTTCCCTTTCTATTTACACTTCCACAGGGTTCCTTTATTAATTATCAACATAATCATTTTCACAAAAAATCGATACATGCACTATTCCATGACTTGTCATATAAATATTCAAACAATAAAATATTACAAAATAACCTCGGCCGCACAGCGACAAATAAGATATTAAACTAGACAAAATACAATTTGTACATCAATTCTATAACCTAAAAACAAACAAGCAAACTGAACAAAGACACTCAGAAACATTTGGTAAAATGAAACCATTTTTTCACGAAATTATTTTCTTTGAGATTTTTTTTTGCTATATATCTCTCCATATAAAAAGTTTTAACAGCTGACATAACTTTTTCAAACAGTGGTATCTGATTTTTGCATTTCGCTGAATAGATTTTTTTTTTCTTACAATAATTGATATACAATTAAAAGCGTTGTTATGACCTCCATTCAAGCCAAACAATTTATTTTGGTTTGTGAGTTTGGCCTTTATATCGGTCTTGCTGACAAATCATTGCTCGAGTTTTGACCATATCAAATGTGAATATGGGCAGTAACAAAAAATATGCATAATAATTGTCTCTTCACTGTTGTTACAAAATGTACAATGTTTATCAGCAACTACATGTATTTGGAATTTTCAGCAATGAATCTTTCATGTAAAGTATTCTGCTTAAAATATTAAACTGGAACCACCTCATATTTATTTTAACTGTTGACTGATAGGGAATCAGACAATACGAACACCATGCTTTATCTTCTAGATCTAAACCCTGTTTTCATTTGGTGAGGCTGTTACATTCTTTCACATTATGTTTTAAGAACGACTGGTAAATATGAGAACATCCTTTTTCATGTTCAATATTAGAAGTAATGCTTCAGGTATAATACATGTATGTTCCATCAACTTTGGTATAACACTCTTTTTATAACCGACCCGAATAGCATTGCACATCCCATAATATTGAAGGAAATTTAGTTGTATATCAAATTTATGTTGAAATTCAAAATACGAGAGAAACGTACCATCCGTTTTCAAAATGTCATTAATAAAGAGTACTCCCTCCATACACTAAAATTTAAAATATATTGTATCATTATTCACTTTTATCCTGGGATTATTCCAAACAGGTTGACATGCAATATTATCTACAGTGATTTCAACCAGCTCTGAAAAGGCAAAAAGCACCTCTTTCCAAAATGAATTAGGCGTGACAATGGCTAATTGTTTGTAATGTTCGGTTCCCATATATAATTGGAGAGAATATGACGGAGGCAAAACGAAAGAAACATAATATTATGATAGGTAAAGTTTTCATCTAATGAGTCACTGATAAATCTTCTGATCCATGATATCTTAAGAGATTTCATACGTATGACAGTATTTATTATTTTAACTCCACCATCCTTATACAAATGACACGTTTTGGGGTTTTTTTGTTTTCCTTCTTATTTTGTCATGTTTATTACCCCATATAAACGAGTAAAAACATCGATTTACCTCTCTAATAATATGTGAGTTTGGTTCTGGAAGTGATAGAAACAGGTAGTTTAATTTGGGTATAAATAACGATTTAAAAAAGGTTACTCGTCCTACTAGGTTACTAGTGTATGCGGTGTGTGCCGATGCTGTGCCGATCGCTCTAGGCGTTGTGGCGTGCGCCTGTAATCCAGCTAACAGTGGAAGTTACAAACTGATTCAGCCGAGGACGCAGGTTCGAAACTGAGTCACGTCTTTCGGATGGTGACGTTAAAGGTCGGTCCCCAGACGTAAATAATCATATCTGATTGATACACGTCTGTAAAAACCCAATACACACACTAAGGGGGTCAATGATCTTTTCAACGACGGGGTCATTTGACTTATAATTTCTTTGAGCTTGTTCAAAGTAATTAATATGTTCAACCATCTGTGATAAATTTACCGAAAAGTCTATACCTAGGTACCTAAAATAACCTTCAGATATCCAGTCCAATTTGTATTCGTGTACAATTTCTGTCTGTGCTTCCCGATCCTTATAACTTGCGTTTTTGCTATGTTGATTTTGAGATTGGACATAATTATTAGGGGCATATCAAGGGCACATTGTAAATCTAGTCTAGTACCATTGAATGTAAATAGGGTGTCATCTGCATATTGCAATAGTTTGAGTGTTTTTCCCATTCATATGCAATCCAACTAAAGAATTTGAGAGACGCATCAGGGTACCAAGTATTTCACTCACTAACAAAAACATGTACAATGTCCGTTAAGCAGGACACACAAAACAATTTAAACCATTTCTGTAAAGATGGGCCAAATTGAAAGAAATCCAAAAAAATATAGAGGAATTTATGAGACACAGAGTCGAATGCCTTTTCAAAATCAATAATGAGTAACATGCCAGCTATATCCTTTATTTCAGTGTAAAGTAATGTGTCGTATAATAAACGTATATTTTCCCCAATAAAACGACCTTTTAGAAATCCCTTTTGACTTTCGTGTATCAAGTAAAACAAAACCCCTTTTATTAGCTATACAACTGGAGGCTAGTTTATGAATAACGTTAAGCAAAGAAATTGGGCGCCAGTTTTTAAATAAATCTCCAGACTTGTTCCCTTTTGGAATCAAAGTTATAGCCCCCGATTTTTGCGATTATGATAGGTGTCCTGTAAAATAAGCATGGTTCAATGACTTTACTATGAAATGTTTTATATCTTCCCAAAACAAACGGTGGAATTCTACAGTCATGCCATCTTGCCCAGGGGTTATATTATGTTTCATATGTTTTAACTTCGTATAAACTTCCTCAATATTCAGTGGACCTTCAAAGCAATGAAGACATTTCTGAAGACGATTTGGGGATGTCAGACTAATTCAATAAAATTTCAAAATTTGTTTCTTCTACTTCTTTTGCCACATAAAGATTCGAATAAAAATTAAACACCTCTTTAAATAATGCATTTTGTTCACTAACGACATTACCATTTTCTGTAGATAAATTACGTATTTCTCTTTTTAACTTTGTTCTGTTTTTCCAAATTCAGAAAGAAATTTGAGGGTTTTCTCCAAACTCCAGCCACTTTATACGAGATCTCATCCCAATTTCTTCATTCTGTTTTAAGCGGAAAGTTTATCATTTTAATTTCATTTCGTCAATTTCCTTTAATAAGTCTTATCATTGTTTATTACCAATTTTATTTCTAACTCTTTAATTTTATTTTCTCATTCTTGTTCCCTGTTTACATTGACCACAGCATCATGGTTATTGAGACTATGCCGTATAAACAGATGTGTTTTGACCTACATATCATCTATATGTACTCCAAATAATACTTTTCAGTGCTCAGTATTGATACATCTCAAATCAATAAGTGCAATCTGACATTCAATTTCTTACAACATATGTCGGAAATTGTTTGTCTACTTTGCAGGAGACCAGTATGGAGATCAGTTCACCATAAAACAGCAATAATACATGAGCAATAACCCAATTCATTTTGTTCATAAGTTATGATGAAACAATGTTTTCTATTCAGGTTTGCACAAATTAATCATGACATGAAAACACACAGTTTATCATTCTCATGGTTGTTTCTAGCTATACACACACTTCAAAATTGTTTTTAAAACGGCTTTTCATTCTAGTATGCCAGTTTTCTTTCTCTCTGATTACTTTGAGAAAATCTTTCTGGGTTAATCATCCTTGCTTCACAGATACGTCAAGAGTAACTTCTTTCAAAAACTACTTTCCGTTACACTTTCATGGCCTTAAATGTGTATATTTGTGAATATACATGTATAACTAAAACCACAATATGTCCTTAAAAATAAATTTCGACTACATAAGGCATATGTTCACCATTAACTTGTGTTTCATTACACAAAATTCAAAATGATCTCTTCTCATCTGATATGTGACATGCCGTGGGATGAAAGCATTTCATTAACCCTTGTTTGTCATAGTTTCACATACTTCATAACAATTCTCACCTTCTATAAAAATTCATATTCTTTTTGTTTTAATTTCTCTGCAAAAACTTCTCTTTCTAGTTTTAGTCTCTTTGTTTCACATACTTGTATAGTTCTTTTAATCTGGTTACTATACTTAACATGGTTTCATGAAGCGTAATGAAAACAAGTTTGTTTGTGTTCTATTAGAGTGAAGAAACATTTCGCAATTCTTTTGTATATATTTTTGTGCAGTTACAAAATCTTTGAATGGTTACTTTCACATAACGACAAATGAATGAACTCTACCAATAAAATTCTTTTTTGTTCTGTTACTATACATCAGTCTCAGCTTTGTTCTGAGAGTAATCCAGACAAAATTTAATTTCCTCTATTTCCGATTAAACCTTGTACATGTACCAAAAACTCTTTCATAAGGTATAATTATATTCATGTTCTTTTAATTTCTCTTTCAGTCTGTATTCAAATGCTCAAATCAATATTACAAACTCACAACATTTCTATCTTGTATGAAAGTGTGCATCTGACAAAATAAACGTAATAAATTCGTAGTTTGTAAGCTTTCTCACCTACTGGTTTCTTTTCAATTTACAAGCGTTGTGCAATGTGATGTAGGTGATAGATCCTTTTCCCCTACACTGTAGGATGAGCTTGGTTCCATTCAGACGGATCCTCGTTGATTTTTTTTTCTCATAAGGTATGCGTGGTTTTCCAACTCAAATCGTCGCTTTTTCAATTGTGGTGGCAGATCGGTGACAAATCGGAAGCGTACACCCTCACGTGCGGACCCAGCATTGCTCCTAGCTTCCTGATTTTCATTTTGCTGGCTTTGTTGGTATTCTCTGAGGACTGCATCGCGGTCGAACATGCTCACAAATTATTGTTATTATAATGTTACTACTATTGTTATCATCAAATCGTTTTTTGATTATACGTGAAATCAGCATAAAGTAATGATAGGAGCAGATTTTTTTTTAATGAAATCACTGCAAGTTGTCCTCGGGATTTCAGTACTCTTACTCCAAACAAGATAGCCATACAATACCATGGATATCGCTCATTAAGTTGTTGAACAAACTTTTGATATAGTTGACCAGTGGTAGGTGATTAGCTAGGTGCTGAAGCTCTTTCTAGGATTAAGAGTATTCACATACTTGTCCTAGCCGCCAAGTAAGGTACATCTTACTTTCGGGTATATACGGCACGGCTATAGATTGATCAAACACATCAATGCCATCACGTCCAATGTAGTCATAGCCAATTCTCTTTGAGAAAGATATATCAACAGTCTCGATTAATTTGATACCGATTATTTGAAGACATAGTCCGATGTAAATATCGGTATTTGGGAAAACGGGGATACGATGGGATACTTGGTAAATAGCTTCAGCAAGGTCTGAGGACAGTATGTACCCTGCACCAATGACAAAGGGTGGCAAAGTTGGATTGGGATAGAGTTCACGAGGTATATAATCCCAACTCCTTTTATCACGCGTTACTTGGACTTTTGTCACTATATCCCCAAGATGAATTCCTTCAGGGAAGGATTTTTCCTGAGATGTTTAAGAAGAGTACGTTGGTTCACCATGCTATGGTCTTCTATTTTCACGACGTAGCGGGCGTGACGACAGTGATCCTTGACCCATCGAAAACCCATCAAGATCTTCCTTGTCTGATTGAAGTAATCATCCACGAACTCGGTCGACTGCACGATGTCGCCATAATAGTACATTTCACCATTGATGGCATCTTGGATTACGTAATCATGCGCGTCGACGTCGCCAATGAGGAATACAGTCCTTATTTTTCCCTCATTCATGATCGGCCAATTACTTTCATTTGCATAAGTAGCTCTTATAGCTTCTCGTCTCTTCGTCTCCTTTGGAGTTGACATGACCAGAAACAGAAGAAAAACAAATTCTTGTTGACCATCGTCGCTCCTGCACGTGTTTCGAGGATTGTGAATATAGCCATAATCGTGACCCGGTATGCGTTCAAAATATCGAATATTAGAATCTCCATTTATCTTCCTTATTGGATGTCGGCGGGTTGGTTCTGTATCCACATCGGTCCAAGTCATACATGAGGTATTACTCATGTAAATGATTGCGATGATGACGAGGACAATGAACGCGATAAGAGGGTACCTCTTCAAAATCTTCACTGAAAATGATTCCAACATCTTTCTGAAATTTGAAAATATACTTTGTAAAGCATCCAAGATTCCAAACTCCCGATAAAACAGACTGGGTTCTTACACGTGAGAATGCTTCAATTGTACATGCAGTTCACAAGATATCTCTTTGATCAATATGCGGCGAACTAATGATGTCCCAGGTTCGTACACATACACGGTTCCTCGATCCAGGTGAGAGGATAATAATCATTTTACTGTTCCTATAGCGCGTGACCAACACTGTACTGTTGACTAAATTGTGTGTACATTTCATACAGCGTGCCAGCTGTTTAACCAAGCAAATTATCGTTTTTATGACTGAAAAAATGGTGGTTATTCCACGCTTTACAGTTCACAATACCATGCAGCTTTTTGGGAGGTCGAGTCCGCTCTTGCTTTTGGGAGGCTGGGCCGCTCTTGCTTTTTAACCTTCAATTCTTTTGGAATCACACTGCGGAGCTCAATTCATCTATTCAATTATGGTGTTTGCTTCTAAATTAATCATACCAAAATATGAATGTGACCATATTGTCACTGAATGTTGTCTATATTTATCGGAAATATGTAGAAAGAGCAATTCTTGTTTACACGATTACCGTTCAACGAATATTTGAATATGAAGTTTTGATAATTATCAACAAGATAGAAATTACATCGCGGAAAATCGTAGTCTGCAGGTACAAACTCTAATTTGACACGTGTCAGTGTCTGGCTGTACTTAGCCTCATGATTCTGTCAGTATTCCCTCAGCTTAGTCTCACTTAAAAGTTATAATAACAATTATTATTATTATTATTGTGATAATGCTGCTGTTACTACTACTACTACTAGGAATAAACAGACAGAAGAAGAAAAAGAAGAAGAAGGGAAAGAGGAAGAATCACTTCAGAGATATTATTACATGCACAGGGAAGTAAGAGAGGGAAAATGAAGGCATTGGCGAAGAGAGAGAGAGAGAGAGACGGAGAGAGAGAGACGGAGAGAGAGCGAGAGAGAGAGAGAGAGAGAGGGTATGGCCCGGGTTCAGTTTTCTTTAAATTATTAGACACGGTACTGCTGATCATTTATCTACCATGTGATCGCCATGTAATGCTACATGAAATAGCACCTCATTGTTGTTTATTGTTGTAAAGAACTTATTGGCTTGCACCAAGTAGTTTTTTTCTTCTTTCAATTCAATTCAATATTTCTGTTTCCAACAAAACATTACAAATCAAAACAGAGGGGTCCACTAAAAAGCAATTGCTTGTCCAATTGTGGATCACGTTCAATGCTGTTATTGAAACTTATTCCAGGAAGCCTAACAATAAAAGCTGTTCTTTAATCAAATAGCATTGTAGAGACGATGAACAAATAAGAACAATAATACTACTACTACTACTACTACTACTAGGAAGAAGAAAATGAAGAAGAAGGGGAAGGAGAAGGATCATTTCAGCGATATTAGTGATTATATTCTCTATATGATTGAGGCATATACATACACATTACATACTCCGTGGTAAGAAGGAAGTAAGCGAGGGAAAAGGATGACAAAAGAGAGAGAGAGAGAGAATATGGCCCGGGTTCAAATTCAGTTTTCTTTAAATAAGTAAAGCCGATGCTGATGATCATTTATCTGCCACGTGATGGCAATGTTACGCTACATAAAAATAGTACCAGAATGCCGTTTATTGTCATCAAATAATAGCATTGTAGAGACGATGAACAAATAAGAATAATAATTCAAGGTCTTTAGTCATGAGAATGTCGACTTCTATCTCTCTCTGCTATATAATCCGAATAATAGAATCAACCGAGTTGAATCAACTGTTAACCCACTGAATGCTGAATTCTCTCATTCACATATGTTTCAATACAGGAGTCACCCGGTTCCCGTTGGCAAAGGGTTAAAGGAATTTATCATGATTCTTGAAATATTAATTTGCTACTGCTTGTCATAGTAGTATTAAAGGTCGGATGAAATCCAAATATAAGTTGATTCCTGTTGATGTGCAGGGCTTCATACAACTCATATTTTGTTATTCAATCACCTAAATACACTGTATATATTTCATAGATTTTAAAATATTTTTAAAAATAATTTTCTCATATACATGCTAAGCTCCACCCTAAAAAAAAATGCTCCAGATCTCATTCCCCTTATGACATCATCTGTGAATCATTAGTGAGCTAACAAGAGACAGTGGTATGTAACTTCCCCCAGCTCAGCACAGCTCACAAAAGAATTGCATGCTTTCATACAATACCTCCACCTTACCTTTCTTTTCCTGCAATGATGCTACAGCATGCCTGACATAGCAACTCCTATGTTGGTATTAGGGACTTTTAGATTTTACACGACGAGAACGTGGACTGCCACGGTGACATCCTTTTAAGGTAATGTGACGTCCTTTTAAGGCACTGCCGGGCACGGGCCAGTGCCTTGAAAGAATGGCACACGTTGCAGTCCACTACGTCGACGTGCAAATCTAAAAGTCCCTCTTGTATGGTCTATTAATTGTAAACAGATGGTCAGCCCTGCACATCAACAGGAATCAACTTATATTCGGATTTCACTCGACCTTTAAAGAGCAGCAATGGCGGACGATTGTCACTAAAATTCAGAAATCGTTGCTTAGATTGCTTTCCCCTAAAATTACCATGAGACATCAAGCTACATAAAACTTTGATCGACAAACATGATATTGTCTTGAAAACAGTCAGAAAACATTAAAACTAGAATGAATAAGAGATACTGCGGTCATGGAAACGAGTGCATTTTGTCCATATTATTTCCTCCTGTTCCAAATACCCAAGCAAAACTCGAGCCAGATGCAAATAAAGGTAAACTTAAAGACATTAATTTATGACATATTGTCTATTGTCATGATTGTATTTTCTACTTATTTCTTTTTCCTATTTCACTTTATTTGAAATATATATTAGAATGTTTCCTTGTATTGATTAGGTTGATTTATTTTGTGGCCCTCGTATAAACGCGATTAACTCAAAATTGTCTGTGTGAACATATACCGTACTTGGTATCATTCGAAAGGACATTTCATTGCGGTCATTCTGACACCGTTGTCATCTGCGCCAAAATGTACTGCAAGCCTAAAACGTATTGTTATGTAATGCATAGTAAATCCATCATTTTAGGTGATAACTTCGCGATGACTTCATCAATATTTACCAAACTTGGCAGACATTTGTCATATGCATAGATGCAAATGTCTGCTTAGTTTCATTGACTTAGGTATATAGCTCGCGATTTTAGAGTAAATTGACGTTATTTCGGAATTTTCCCGAAATTTTTTTGCAAAGTCGGTCAGTTGAAGGGTGTATATTTTTAGTGGCTGGAAAGGGCATATCTTGTAGTATCTAAAAACCAAAAAAGGGTACGGGTATGACCAGGCACCATGTAGCTACGGCCACAGAAAGTAAGCCATTTTCAAAATTTCAGAGGGCGCTATTTATATCATGCATGACCATTAGTGCGTGATATTCGGCATTCGGCATTCGGCAATGATGAGATAAAAAATACTGTAAAAACTGAAACAAAACAAAATTGATATGAGAAAGTTATGGCAATTTTCGATTTTTAGGTGTCAGTTTTAAGAATATTAGCGATTTTTGACGGAGTCGATTTCGGA
>CP137682.1:2635837-2657535 GCA_037976565.1 Mesocentrotus franciscanus | reverse complement strand
TTTCTTTTTTTCTTTCTTTTTTTTTAAGCCAGACCCTATATATGCAGTTACCTGGTGCTTATCATACTGCATTCTCTGAAAATGTGCTTGTGGTATTAGTATAATTTTGACATAACGATAAATATCACATTTCAGGATACTATGTATGCTGTACAGTAGGCTTTGATTGACCTCACATTAAGCTCACAAAAGACTCTCATTCACCAGGTGTTGATTTTAGCATTCGAAAATTTGTGAAATACGGTAGTTAACAGTGACATAAAAGAAAAGCGAGAAATTACCAGGTATGAAGGATTTAGCCGAGAAAATAATGGGCACAACATTCATGTGGCATCGTATATATTTAGTATTATGTTTTTCTTAGGAATTCGCATTAAAAAAATGAACACTATTTCCCTGTTGGAGCCGTCTGTTTTCCTAACCATAATGGTAATAGTCAACTGATTTATGGAGCGCCAAATGTCAATCTCTTTATTACTTTAATTTGTATCCTGTCATGAAATGATAACGAGACATCCACTTCCTGGTGACATTATTTTTTTCTTTGTTCAATGAGTTCAACATTAATGGTCATTTATACGGGATGAGAAGGCCTAGACCAAAGTTAGTGTATGCTTTTATGAATATCGTCAACTTCATTTGTATCAGTATCAGTTTTTTGATACTAGATGATGCTTTTTGACTAAAGGCGTATCGGATTTCTGTCGGTGGCAAAGTGATGAGTATTTGAAATTTGATTATTATAGTCAGTGTCATATATTTTGCAAGAAGGATGCGTGGGCGAAAAGAAGGTTAAAGAAAACATAAACGGTCTTCAATTCAATGGGAGGGGGGGGGGGTAATTTCCCCGCACCCTTCGGCTGCCCTCTTCTTGGTACTCCTATTAGAACCAATGTTTAACTAAAGCCTCGGTCACAAATGCCATTACGAACTGCTATGAACTGCTACGAACGCCGTACGAACGATTTTCAGACAATGGAAATTCGGGAAGACAATGGGAAAACAGGGAGATTCGTACGAAATTATCGTTCGTACGAACCTTTGTGACCGTAGCATATGGTACCCCTTAAAATTAATAACATTCATTTCGTTAATGGGCATGGTTTTGTAAAGATACTTTCATTCTTAAAATGGGTCAGTGTGTATATATGGTCAAGGGCAGTTTCATGTCGTATTTGTTAATTGTTCATTTGTAATGCCACAGTCACACCAACGAGACCGACACTATACCAACAATGCTCCGAACATAATTATACATTACCCGTAACACTTATACGATCTGACTACGAATCGATCTTGGAAGAATTCGCAATAGCATTTGATATTATCATTCAAACTTTTTAAAATCTTAATGGTAAAGGATCTAAACTGTCATATGAATTCAGAATGATAAAGTCTATATTTCAAGGGATTTCATGCTTAATTGGAGGAAGAAGAGCTAAATCGGCTGAGGATCTTAGTGACGTCAGACCAGTATTGAGATTCTGCTTTTATTCTGACTGGAGGGCTTAAATCCAGTAAACTTCCCGTTGTTAGTATTCTTATGGTTATTTAGAAGCTAAATCAGGAAGGTGATGTTTGTTTATATATCAATATCTGATAATATTGCAATGTCTTCGAAAACCAGATCGCAGGAGGATCGTTTAGTGTGCCGTAGGCTTTCGTCACACCGCAATACCGACTCCTCGTCGACTTCGAACCGATCGATTCTTGGCCATTTTTGTTGTTCGGTCTGCTTTAAGACCTTTGTTGGTGTTGCGGTGTGACTGGAGTATATAACATGGCTTAAACAATCAGTCAATTTCTAAAATCGTGTGGGAGTCTGTCTTGCGGTCTGACTGGGGTGCCAAACAATATCATGTCCATCAATTGAGATCAATGAGATGTTCACAATAACAAGGAGGTAGCTTGAATGGGTTTATCTACCGGCTTGATCGTTCTGCATATAATCCTATGTTTGTTGAGAGCTAGAAGGTCGTTGATTCTGTGTTAAAACGTATGAATTACCGCCCTTGTACCCCGCCCTCAGCTGAAGCATGGTATTTCCATCACTCATGTTTTCAATGTTTCTTTGATCAGTAATATCCTTCTGTTTAATTATTCCAATAATGCTTTAATCTTTAATGTCAATCTCCTATCTTATTCAGTATTTCTCCAATCAATTTTTCACTATCTTAGGTTATTTTGATGTTGCCATGAGCAGTGGAAGTTTCCTTCCTATGCATCTCAATGAGAAGTGTTTACCAGAGATGATTCGTCTTGTAAGAAAAGGTGAATGACCTAATGCCTGAGTCACACCTTTGCGTATTTGGCTTGCGTATTGCTGCGTATTTATGGCGAGCCGTTTTAACATTTATTCCTATTTCTTGATATCAAGAAATCGAATTCTTGATATCAAGAAATCGAATTCTTGATATCAAGAATTACCATTGCTTTACAACAGAAAATAATTTCTTGATATCAATAAATAGGAATAAATTTTAAAACGGCTCGCCATAAATACGCAGCAATACGCAAGCCAAATACGCAAAGGTGTGACTCGGGCATTCTTGTCCCTCTAGAATCCCTCTAGATGAAACAACTCTTAGGATCGCAATGACTTGTAAGAAGTCAATTTATGGGCACATTTTCAATCGGTGACTCAAGAGGCTGATCAAATTGCGTCAGGCTTTTTATTATTAATATTATTATTATAATAATTATTATTATTATTATTATTATTATTATTATTATCATTATTATTGTTGTTATTATTAGTAGTAGTAGTATAAGTGGTAGTATCTAGTTTTTAGTGTTTAGTCTGACTTGTGATCGTAGCATATGGGCCACTAAATTAATAATAATCTACTTCAAAAGACCGATTGAGCCCTATTTTTTTTGTTTTCTGATTTTTTGTTATTCCTCCAAACAGTTGTAGTACGAATAAATACAAAGTAAACACAAATAACATCATTCAGAAGTTAATTCGGTTACAATTCCAAACTAAAGTTGTACATTTTCTTTTTCATCCAAAACAGCATACAGAAGAACAATATTTAAAAAATATACATAATTAGTCTATTTTTTAACAATTTAAAAGAAAATCTGTCTTGGTCAATGCTCATCATACCTGTATTATGAATGTCTTTATTCATTTTCCGATAAGAAAAAAAAAAGAAGAAAAAGTAGTATGAATTTATATTTCTGAATTTTCATAGTATGAATTATCGCGATTGAAAGAACAATCCGTCCAACTATTATTAAGATTACTTGTAGAAATTAATATTGTTGTTCCTTTGTTCTCTTTGTCTCCCTACTTACTCAAATCTGCTTATAGGGGGTTACATTATCATCACAACCCGGAAGTACATATTTGAAGGTGAAACGGGTGACATGAAACTCAGACCTGGTCTCATCAAACTAACACAAGATGGCGCTCTAACTAAGATAGCTCACGAAGAAAACCTGTATGAGAAGGATGGAGAAGATCACGTGATTGGAATTACATTAGTTTATCAAGTCATATGACTTAGAATGAACCTCGATGAACAATTTATTATACCTGTTGATACTCCATTTTACATCATATCATGCTTTATCAAAGGTATTCTGTTTTTCACAATTTTTATCATTAATAATGGTCTGTTTTCACTCAAACTTTCAGATTATCTTTAATTGTACATCTAGCATTGAAGTCACTACCTTAGCACCATGTTCTCTCACCTGAACAATGTTACCAAGTCTCTTTAAGTTAATAGACCTGTAAGAGCTTAGAAAAGACCAAGTAGAAAGTGAAATGACCCATTTGATGCCAATTGATGTTCAAAAATCAACAAGATTATGGGACGCCAAAAGAACAAATAGCTTGAACCTCTCCAAATGTAATTTTATTCTGATATATCTGTACGATTGTGTCTATATGCACGGCTCTATAGTACACTACTAGTATTTTTTGCTTCTTAATTGAAAAATGCGAATTGAATAAAACAGAAGAATGATATAAACGGGGACGATGAATGAATCTAGATATTAAATGCAATAAAAGTGTACACATTTTTAACGCACTAAACAATCAGTGTCAGTCATTATAACATTGGACTTATTGAGTTTGGAAATGATACACAAGGAAACTAGAGAGAGTGATGGACAGAAAGGAAAGAAATAGTAAAGAGAGGAGAAAGAGAGATTGTGGAAGTGCAAGGTGCGAAGCACAAATGACTAGGGAGAAGAGGGAGGAGAGAAAGAGAAGGGGGGAAAGTGGAGAGGAGCGGGCGAAGAGAGAAACAAAGTGTGATGGAGCATGGAGAGTGCATGAGAGAGAGAGTGGGCCGGGGAGCGTGACAAAGAGAAGAGAGAGGGAGGGGAAGAGGGAAAGATAAAGAAATAGAGAGAAAGGGGAAGGAGCAAAGAAGAGAGATTTAGGGAGTAAAGAGTTTATTATAGTAATAATGATTTTGATTTTAATAAAAAATAATCATTATAACAATGATTATTAAATTGTTTTCCCTTTCTATTTACACTTCCACAGGGTTCCTTTATTAATTATCAACATAATCATTTTCACAAAAAATCGATACATGCACTATTCCATGACTTGTCATATAAATATTCAAACAATAAAATATTACAAAATAACCTCGGCCGCACAGCGACAAATAAGATATTAAACTAGACAAAATACAATTTGTACATCAATTCTATAACCTAAAAACAAACAAGCAAACTGAACAAAGACACTCAGAAACATTTGGTAAAATGAAACCATTTTTTCACGAAATTATTTTCTTTGAGATTTTTTTTTGCTATATATCTCTCCATATAAAAAGTTTTAACAGCTGACATAACTTTTTCAAACAGTGGTATCTGATTTTTGCATTTCGCTGAATAGATTTTTTTTTTCTTACAATAATTGATATACAATTAAAAGCGTTGTTATGACCTCCATTCAAGCCAAACAATTTATTTTGGTTTGTGAGTTTGGCCTTTATATCGGTCTTGCTGACAAATCATTGCTCGAGTTTTGACCATATCAAATGTGAATATGGGCAGTAACAAAAAATATGCATAATAATTGTCTCTTCACTGTTGTTACAAAATGTACAATGTTTATCAGCAACTACATGTATTTGGAATTTTCAGCAATGAATCTTTCATGTAAAGTATTCTGCTTAAAATATTAAACTGGAACCACCTCATATTTATTTTAACTGTTGACTGATAGGGAATCAGACAATACGAACACCATGCTTTATCTTCTAGATCTAAACCCTGTTTTCATTTGGTGAGGCTGTTACATTCTTTCACATTATGTTTTAAGAACGACTGGTAAATATGAGAACATCCTTTTTCATGTTCAATATTAGAAGTAATGCTTCAGGTATAATACATGTATGTTCCATCAACTTTGGTATAACACTCTTTTTATAACCGACCCGAATAGCATTGCACATCCCATAATATTGAAGGAAATTTAGTTGTATATCAAATTTATGTTGAAATTCAAAATACGAGAGAAACGTACCATCCGTTTTCAAAATGTCATTAATAAAGAGTACTCCCTCCATACACTAAAATTTAAAATATATTGTATCATTATTCACTTTTATCCTGGGATTATTCCAAACAGGTTGACATGCAATATTATCTACAGTGATTTCAACCAGCTCTGAAAAGGCAAAAAGCACCTCTTTCCAAAATGAATTAGGCGTGACAATGGCTAATTGTTTGTAATGTTCGGTTCCCATATATAATTGGAGAGAATATGACGGAGGCAAAACGAAAGAAACATAATATTATGATAGGTAAAGTTTTCATCTAATGAGTCACTGATAAATCTTCTGATCCATGATATCTTAAGAGATTTCATACGTATGACAGTATTTATTATTTTAACTCCACCATCCTTATACAAATGACACGTTTTGGGGTTTTTTTGTTTTCCTTCTTATTTTGTCATGTTTATTACCCCATATAAACGAGTAAAAACATCGATTTACCTCTCTAATAATATGTGAGTTTGGTTCTGGAAGTGATAGAAACAGGTAGTTTAATTTGGGTATAAATAACGATTTAAAAAAGGTTACTCGTCCTACTAGGTTACTAGTGTATGCGGTGTGTGCCGATGCTGTGCCGATCGCTCTAGGCGTTGTGGCGTGCGCCTGTAATCCAGCTAACAGTGGAAGTTACAAACTGATTCAGCCGAGGACGCAGGTTCGAAACTGAGTCACGTCTTTCGGATGGTGACGTTAAAGGTCGGTCCCCAGACGTAAATAATCATATCTGATTGATACACGTCTGTTAAAACCCAATACACACACTAAGGGGGTCAATGATCTTTTCAACGACGGGGTCATTTGACTTATAATTTCTTTGAGCTTGTTCAAAGTAATTAATATGTTCAACCATCTGTGATAAATGTACCGAAAAGTCTATACCTAGGTACCTAAAATAACCTTCAGATATCCAGTCCAATTTGTATTCGTGTACAATTTCTGTCTGTGCTTCCCGATCCTTATAACTTGCGTTTTTGCTATGTTGATTTTGAGATTGGACATAATTATTAGGGGACATATCAAGGGCACATTGTAAATCTAGTCTAGTACCATTGAATGTAAATAGGGTGTCATCTGCATATTGCAATAGTTTGAGTGTTTTTCCCATTCATATGCAATCCAACTAAAGAATTTGAGAGACGCATCAGGGTACCAAGTATTTCACTCACTAACAAAAACAGGTACGGAGACAATGGATCTCCCTGACGACACCCTTGCCCTGCCCTATTAAAAATCTATCTGTACAATGTCCGTTAAGCAGGACACACAAAACAATTTAAACCATTTCTGTAAAGATGGGCCAAATTGAAAGAAATCCAAAAAAATATAGAGGAATTTATGAGACACAGAGTCGAATGCCTTTTCAAAATCAATAATGAGTAACATGCCAGCTATATCCTTTATTTCAGTGTAAAGTAATGTGTCGTATAATAAACGTATATTTTCCCCAATAAAACGACCTTTTAGAAATCCCTTTTGACTTTCGTGTATCAAGTAAAACAAAACCCCTTTTAGTCTATTAGCTATACAACTGGAGGCTAGTTTATGAATAACGTTAAGCAAAGAAATTGGGGGCAATTCTTTAGACTTGTTCCCTTTTGGAATCAAAGTTATAGTCCCCGATTTTTGCGATTGTGATAGGTGTCCTGTAAAAGAAGCATGGTTCAATGACTTTACTATGAAATGTTTTATATCTTCCCAAAACAAACGGTGGAATTTTACAGTCAAGCCATCTTGTCCAGGTGATATATTTTTTTTCATATGTTTTAACTTAGTATAAATTTCCTCAATATTCAGTGGACCTTCAAAGCAATGAAGACATTTCTGAAGACGATTTGGGGATGTCAGACTAATTCAATAAAATTTCAAAATTTGTTTTTTCTACTTCTTTTGCCACATAAAGATTCGAATAAAAATTAAACACCTCTTTAAGTAATGCACTTTGTTCACTAACGACATTACCATTTTCTGTAGATAAATTACGTATTTCTCTTTTAACTTTGTTCTGTTTTTCCAAATTCAGAAAGAAATTTGAGGGTTTTCTCCAAACTCCAGCCACTTTATACGAGATCTCATCGCAATTTCTTCATTCTGTTTTAAGCGGAAAGTTTATAATTCTAATTTCATTTCGTCAATTTCCTTTAATAAGTCTTATCATTGTTTATTACCAATGTTATTTCTAAGTCTTTAATTTCATTTTCTAATTCTTGTTCCCTGTTTACATTGACCACAGCATCATGATTATTGAGACTATGCAGTATAAACAGATGTGTTTTGACCTACATACCATCTATATGTAATCCAAATAATACTTTTCAGTGCTCAGTATTGATATATCTCAAATAAATAAGTGCAATCTGACATTCAATTTCTTACAACATATGTCGGAAATTGTTTGTCTACTTTGCAGGAGACCAGTATGGAGATCAGTTCACCATAAAACAGCAATAATACATGAGCAATAACCCAATTCATTTTGTTCATAAGTTATGATGAAACAATGTTTTCTATTCAGGTTTGCACAAATTAATCATGACATGAAAACACACAGTTTATCATTCTCATGGTTGTTTCTAGCTATACACACACTTCAAAATTGTTTTTAACGGCTTTTCATTCTAGTATGCCAGTTTTCTTTCTCTCTGATTACTTTGAGAAAATCTTTCTGGGTTAATCATCCTTGCTTCACAGATACGTCAAGAGTAAACTTCTTTCAAAAACTACTTTCCGTTACACTTTCATGGCCTTAAATTTATATATTTGTGAATATACATGTATAACTAAAACCACAATATGTCCTTAAAAATAAATTTCGACTACATAAGGCATATGTTCACCATTAACTTGTGTTTCATTACACAAAATTCAAAATGATCTCTTCTCATCTGATATGTGACAGCCCGTGGGATGAAAGCATTTCATTAACCCTTCTTTGTCATAGTTTCACATACTTCATAACAATTCTCACCTTCTATAAAAATTCATATTCTTTTTGTTTTAATTTCTCTGCAAAAACTTCTCTTTCTAGTTTTAGTCTCTTTGTTTCACATACTTGTATAGTTCTTTTAATCTGGTTACTATACTTAACATGGTTTCATGAAGCGTAATGAAAACAAGTTTGTTTCTGTTCTATTAGAGTGACGAAACATTTCGCAGTTCTTTTGTATATATTTTTGTGCAGTTACAAAATCTTTGAATGGTTACTTTCACATAACGACAAACGAATGAACTCTACCAATAAAATTCTTTTTTGTTCTGTTACTATACATCAGTCTCAGCTTTGTTCTGAGAGTAATCCAGACAAAATTTAATTTCCTCTATTTCCGATTAAACCTTGTACATGTACCAAAAACTCTTTCATAAGGTATAATTATATTCATGTTCTTTTAATTTCTCTTTCAGTCTGTATTCAAATGCTCAAATCAATATTACAAACTCACAACATTTCTATCTTGTATGAAAGTGTGCATCTGACAAAATAAACGTAATAAATTCGTAGTTTGTAAGCTTTCTCACCTACTGGTTTCTTTTCAATTTACAAGCGTTGTGCAATGTGATGTAGGTGATAGATCCTTTTCCCTACACTGTAGGATGAGCTTGGTTCCATTCAGACGGATCCTCGTTGATTTTTTTTTCTCATAAGGTATGCGTGGTTTTCCAACTCAAATCGTCGCTTTTTCAATTGTGGTGGCAGATCGGTGACAAATCGGAAGCATACACCCTCACGTGCGGACCCAGCATTGCTCCTAGCTTCCTGATTTTCATTTTGCTGGCTTTGTTGGTATTCTCTGAGGACTGCATCGCGGTCGAACATGCTCACAAATTATTGTTATTATAATGTTACTACTATTGTTATCATCAAATCGTTTTTTGATTATACGTGAAATCAGCATAAAGTAATGATAGGAGCAGATTTTTTTTTAATGAAATCACTGCAAGTTGTCCTCGGGATTTCAGTACTCTTACTCCAAACAAGATAGCCATACAATACCATGGATATCGCTCATTAAGTTGTTGAACAAACTTTTGATATAGTTGACCAGTGGTAGGTGATTAGCTAGGTGCTGAAGCTCTTTCTAGGATTAAGAGTATTCACATACTTGTCCTAGCCGCCAAGTAAGGTACATCTTACTTTCGGGTATATACGGCACGGCTATAGATTGATCAAACACATCAATGCCATCACGTCCAATGTAGTCATAGCCAATTCTCTTTGAGAAAGATATATCAACAGTCTCGATTAATTTGATACCGATTATTTGAAGACATAGTCCGATGTAAATATCGGTATTTGGGAAAACGGGGATACGATGGGATACTTGGTAAATAGCTTCAGCAAGGTCTGAGGACAGTATGTACCCTGCACCAATGACAAAGGGTGGCAAAGTTGGATTGGGATAGAGTTCACGAGGTATATAATCCCAACTCCTTTTATCACGCGTTACTTGGACTTTTGTCACTATATCCCCCAAGATGAATTCCTTCAGGGAAGGATTTTTCCTGAGATGTTTAAGAAGAGTACGTTGGTTCACCATGCTATGGTCTTCTATTTTCACGACGTAGCGGGCGTGACGACAGTGATCCTTGACCCATCGAAAACCCATCAAGATCTTCCTTGTCTGATTGAAGTAATCATCCACGAACTCGGTCGACTGCACGATGTCGCCATAATAGTACATTTCACCATTGATGGCATCTTGGATTACGTAATCATGCGCGTCGACGTCGCCAATGAGGAATACAGTCCTTATTTTTCCCTCATTCATGATCGGCCAATTACTTTCATTTGCATAAGTAGCTCTTATAGCTTCTCGTCTCTTCGTCTCCTTTGGAGTTGACATGACCAGAAACAGAAGAAAAACAAATTCTTGTTGACCATCGTCGCTCCTGCACGTGTTTCGAGGATTGTGAATATAGCCATAATCGTGACCCGGTATGCGTTCAAAATATCGAATATTAGAATCTCCATTTATCTTCCTTATTGGATGTCGGCGGGTTGGTTCTGTATCCACATCGCTCCAAGTCATACATGAGGTATTACTCATGTAAATGATTGCGATGATGACGAGGACAATGAACGCGATAAGAGGGTACCTCTTCAAAATCCTCACTGAAAATGATTCCAACATCTTTCTGAAATTTGAAAATATACTTTGTAAAGCATCCAAGATTCCAAACTCCCGATAAAACAGACTGGGTTCTTACATGTGAGAATGCTTCAATTGTACATGCAGTTCACAACATATCTCTTTGATCAATATGCGGCGAACTAATGATGTCCCAGGTTCGTACACATACACGGTTCCTCGATCCAGGTGAGAGGATAATAATCATTTTACTGTTCCTATAGCGCGTGACCAACACTGTACTGTTGACTAAATTGTGTGTACATTTCATACAGCGTGCCAGCTGTTTAACCAAGCAAATTATCGTTTTTATGACTGAAAAAAATGGTGGTTATTCCACGCTTTACAGTTCACAATACCATGCAGCTTTTTGGGAGGTCGAGTCCGCTCTTGCTTTTGGGAGGCTGGGCCGCTCTTGCTTTTTAACCTTCAATTCTTTTGGAATCACACTGCGGAGCTCAATTCATCTATTCAATTATGGTGTTTGCTTCTAAATTAATCATACCAAAATATGAATGTGACCATATTGTCACTGAATGTTGTCTATATTTATCGGAAATATGTAGAAAGAGCAATTCTTGTTTACACGATTACCGTTCAACGAATATTTGAATATGAAGTTTTGATAATTATCAACAAGATAGAAATTACATCGCGGAAAATCGTAGTCTGCAGGTACAAACTCTAATTTGACACGTGTCAGTGTCTGGCTGTACTTAGCCTCATGATTCTGTCAGTATTCCGTCAGCTTAGTCTCACTTAAAAGTTATAATAACAATTATTATTATTATTATTGTGATAATGCTGCTGTTACTACTACTACTATTAGGAATAAACAGACAGAAGAAGAAAAAGAAGAAGAAGGGAAAGAGAAAGAATCACTTCAGAGATATTATTACATGCACAGGGAAGTAAGAGAGGGAAATGAAGGCATTGGCGAAGAGAGAGAGAGAGAGAGACGGAGAGAGAGCGAGAGAGAGAGAGAGAGGGGGTATGGCCCGGGTTCAGTTTTCTTTAAATTATTAGACACGGTACTGCTGATTATTTATCTACCATGTGATCGCCATGTAATGCTACATGAAATAGCACCTCATTGTTGTTTATTGTTGTAAAGAACTTATTGGCTTGCACCAAGTAGTTTTTTTCTTCTTTCAATTCAATTCAATATTTCTGTTTCCAACAAAACATTACAATCAAAACAGAGGGGTCCACTAAAAAGCAATTGCTTGTCCAATTGTGGATCACGTTCAATGCTGTTATTGAAACTTATTGCAGGAAGCCTAACAATAAAAGCTGTTCTTTAATCAAATAGCATTGTAGAGACGATGAACAAATAAGAGTAATAATACAACGTCGTTAAGCGTGAGACCGTTCACTTCTATCTCTCTCTCTGAAAAATAATCCGAACAATAGAATCGACCGAGTGGAACTGTTAAACGAATTTATCATGAGCCCTGGAATATTAATTTGCTACTTATTGTCATAGTCGTATTAACGAGCAGCAATGACGAACGATTGTCGCTAAAATTAAAAATCGTTGCTTAGATTTCTTTAATTTAAAAATTACAATGAGACATCAAGCTACATAGAACTATGATCGACAAATATGATATTGCCTTGAAATCTAACATTTCAGCAAAGAATTGAGAGTTTAGGCAGACATATTGGATGTAGTATAGCAATAAATCCTGGGCACATGACGAATTGCAAAAGATATTTACGGTAATAAGAAGAAGAAGAGTAAAAATAATTATAAGAATAATAACAATCATTGATAATAACAATAATGATGATAATAATAAAGATAACTATTATAGTAACAACACCAATGATAATAATTAACCCTAATAAGGCCGGGCTATTTGAGTTCTTAATACGGCCGGGGCCATTATGGCCCCCTAAGATCTCGGCCGTGAAACGGCCGATCGCCGCGAAAATTTGCATGCATGTCAAGTGAAGTGTATAGAATACTATAGCAATTTCAATTTTTGAAAAAATTACTCATTTGCATATTTATGGTAAATTATGCAAATAAGGTCAAAAATTCATATTTTTACCTATAAATCATATATTCTTCATATTTAAGCTTTCTTTTCCACTACATATATTTTTTAGACCATTTGGAATAATAATACGAAAAAAATTTGGAAAGCTAGGTTATTTCTTATGTTATCTCTTGTTTTGATAATTTCTTATGTATTTCATTGTTTTTTAACTTATGTATTTTATTGTTTTTGTTGTTTTATTTCATTTCTAACTATAATTTAACTATTTTGACCCCAAAACAAACACCTAAACTTTAAACAAGACCAAATAACCAATGTTTTATCTCTTTTAGGAAAAATGATATTTCCATATGTTTTGTACACAAATCACGAAAATGAGCGATTTTCGGGCCGACATGTAAAGACAAAGGTCACGTGACTTTGTAACGGTAGGTCCGATTTTCAAAAAAATTGTTTTAAAAGATGCGCAAGACTCGAAAGAATAAAGTCATGAAGCGGCGGGGCGTCATCCGTATGCGTTCCCGAACAATCAGAAAAATCGCGGAGGGGCCATGATGGCCCCGGCCTATTAGGGTTAAGATAATGATACAGATTATTATGATATTGCTGCTATTACTACTACTACTACTACTACTAGGAAGAAGAAAAGGAAGAAGAAGGGGAAGGAGAAGGATCATTTCAGCGATATTAGTGATTATATTCTCTATATGATTGAGGCATATACATACACATTACATACTCCGTGGTAAGAAGGAAGTAAGCGAGGGAAAAGGATGACAAAAGAGAGAGAGAGAGAATATGGCCCGGGTTCAAATTCAGTTTTCTTTAAATTAGTAAAGCCGATGCTGATGATCATTTATCTGCCACGTGATGGCAATGTTACGCTACATAAAAATAGTACCAGAATGCCGTTTATTGTCATCAAATATTGTTCAAATAACATTGTAGAGACGATGAACAAATAAGAATAATAATTCAAGGTCTTTAGTCATGAGAATGTCGACTTCTATCTCTCTCTGCTATATAATCCGAATAATAGAATCAACCGAGTTGAATCAACTGTTAACCCACTGAATGCTGAATTCTCTCATTCACATATGTTTCAATACAGAGTCACCCGGTTCCCGTTGGCAAAGGGTTAAAGGAATTTATCATGATTCTTGAAATATTAATTTGCTACTGCTTGTCATAGTAGTATTAAAGGTCGGATGAAATCCAAATATAAGTTGATTCCTGTTGATGTGCAGGGCTTCATACAACTCATATTTTGTTATTCAATCACCTAAATACACTGTATATATTTCATAGATTTTAAAATATTTTTAAAAATAATTTTCTCATATACATGCTAAGCTCCACCCTAAAAAAATGCTCCAGATCTCATTCCCCTTATGACATCATCTGTGAATCATTAGTGAGCTAACAAGCGACAGTGGTATGTAACTTCCCCCAGCTCAGCACAGCTCACAAAAGAATTGCATGCTTTCATACAATACCTCCACCTTACCTTTCTTTTCCTGCAATGATGCTACAGCATGCCTGACATAGCAACTCCTATGTTGGTATTAGGGACTTTTAGATTTTACACGACGAGAACGTGGACTGCCACGGTGACATCCTTTTAAGGTAATGTGACGTCCTTTTAAGGCACTGCCGGGCACGGGCCAGTGCCTTGAAAGAATGGCACAAGTTGCAGTCCACTACGTCGACGTGCAAATCTAAAAGTCCCTCTTGTATGGTCTATTGTAAACAGATGGTCAGCCCTGCACATCAACAGGAATCAACTTATATTCGGATTTCACTCGACCTTTAAAGAGCAGCAATGGCGGACGATTGTCACTAAAATTCAGAAATCGTTGCTTAGATTGCTTTCCCCTAAAATTACCATGAGACATCAAGCTACATAAAACTTTGATCGACAAACATGATATTGTCTTGAAAACAGTCAGAAAACATTAAAACTAGAATGAATAAGAGATACTGCGGTCATGGAAACGAGTGCATTTTGTCCATATTATTTCCTCCTGTTCCAAATACCCAAGCAAAACTCGAGCCAGATGCAAATAAAGGTAAACTTAAAGACATTAATTTATGACATATTGTCTATTGTCATGATTGTATTTTCTACTTATTTCTTTTTCCTATTTCACTTTATTTGAAATATATATTAGAATGTTTCCTTGTATTGATTAGGTTGATTTATTTTGTGGCCCTCGTATAAACGCGATTAACTCAAAATTGTCTGTGTGAACATATACCGTACTTGGTATCATTCGAAAGGACATTTCATTGCGGTCATTCTGACACCGTTGTCATCTGCGCCAAAATGTACTGCAAGCCTAAAACGTATTGTTATGTAATGCATAGTAAATCCATCATTTTAGGTGATAACTTCGCGATGACTTCATCAATATTTACCAAACTTGGCAGACATTTGTCATATGCATAGATGCAAATGTCTGCTTAGTTTCATTGACTTAGGTATATAGCTCGCGATTTTAGAGTAAATTGACGTTATTTCGGAATTTTCCCGAAATTTTTTTGCAAAGTCGGTCAGTTGAAGGGTGTATATTTTTAGTGGCTGGAAAGGGCATATCTTGTCGTATCTAAAAACCAAAAAAGGGTACGGGTATGACCAGGCACCATGTAGCTACGGCCACAGAAAGTAAGCCATTTTCAAAATTTCAGAGGGCGCTATTTATATCATGCATGACCATTAGTGCGTGATATTCGGCATTCAGCATTCGGCAATGATGAGATAAAAAATACTGTAAAAAACTGAAACAAAACAAAATTGATATGAGAAAGTTATGGCAATTTTCGATTTTTAGGTGTCAGTTTTAAGAATATTAGCGATTTTTGACGGAGTCGATTTCGGATTTCAATTTAGAGTATATGAACATGGCATTTTGAAGGGCAGGCCCGCCGGGAGGGCAGGTTACACGTCGCATGAAAGAACATCTCTTAGACTATCTAGATTAATTTGTTAGAATTCTGTAACATCAAGGATAGTTATTTGCTGGAAAGAGCATATTTTGAAGTATCTAAATCCAAAAAAGGTAGGGGGTTGGCCAGACACGTACGAGCTACGGCAGCAGAAAGAAATCCATTTTCAGAACTTTAGAGGACGCTATTTATATCATGTTTAACCATTGGAGCGTGAAATTTGGCTGGGGTGTGTGTTCTGATCAGATCAACATACTGTGAGAATTTGAGACAAAACGGAGATAAAAGTATGACAGAGTTATGGCAATTTGAGATTTTAGGGGTCAATTTTTCAAGAATTTTAACGATTTCGGTTTCGGATTTGAATTTCGAGTATGAAAATGGCATTTTAAAGGGCAGGTTATACGTTGCAGATGAAAGAATTTCTCTAGAGGAATTTGTTAGAAGTCTGTAGGATCTAGGATAGTGGAGATTCGAAGGAAGAAAGACGGACCAGAAACGGACAAAATGGCGACTACACGGTCATGCATGAATGATTTCGGGAAAAAAATTTAGATGACCTAGATTGGATGTCAGAGATTACGCCTACGAAATTAGAAAGGAATCGGGCTGGAGAAAGGAACCTAGATAGGGCTACCAAGCACTGCGTGCAAAACGAATAGGATTTTAGGGAAGAAGAAGAATTTAAAGTTTGAATTTGAATTTATTAACAACAACACATCACAATTATGACTTATGAACAATCATTCAATGCAAAGAACAATACTAATGCATGTATACATAACAGAAGAGTAATGTTTATTGAACAGTATTGGTTTTAAAACGAAAATTAAACATAGATCTGCATACTATTAAATGTACAAAAGATATACACGTAAATATGTGTATTACTAATATTAAGGTGAAGTTGTTAATGGGAACTAGAAGTTAGCACAAGTGCTAATCGAGCCTAGTTCCATTCTTTGGCAAGATTTTTTTTGTCAATATAAATGAATGTAAAACTTGTTTGCTTTGTATTAACATATTATACAAAAATAATAATACAGTATAATGTAACTTTTTACATTTCTAAAAGAAAAGAAAAAAGTTTAAGTGTTAAAGCAATGAGACATAACAAATCTTTGAACAAA
The DNA here is from genome assembly GCA_037976565.1 of Mesocentrotus franciscanus. Lineage (NCBI taxonomy): Eukaryota > Metazoa > Echinodermata > Echinoidea > Camarodonta > Strongylocentrotidae > Mesocentrotus > Mesocentrotus franciscanus. The sequence goes on along the minus strand of CP137682.1, from coordinate 2,640,796 downwards.
TACAATCATCACTAAGTTCATAAAATGAAAAGGATGTATTAATAGAAATAAAATCATACAGATTTGCGTAGTCTGCGTACATGCACAAGAAGAAGAAGAAGAAGAAGAATTCAGAACGCGAACGGAAACGAGACATTGACGATCAAAGTCGTCATTGCAATGAATGAATATCCAGAGTCCACATTCAGTGTAGGACTAATCCTTTTAAAAGAGCAGAAAAGAGCCCTCAGATTGAACATTCCACCTCATTCAGCAGTAGCGTGCAGAACATGCCCTTAATACTGACAACGTGACGTACTATGCGAAGTTGGAAGTAAATGTATTCAAATGTATGGATGCTTCTTTCCCAGATGTGTGTGGCGATGAAGCCCTGCTATTATCATTTGTACTCCAATTGCCAGAACGCAAATTGCATAAATAAGTTTGTGCTGTTCTGGGATGAAGGTTCCGCATAAATGAAAAAGATTTGCAAACTGTTATATTTTAGAATTGTTGAATATAAATGAGTAAAAGTCTTTCCAAGTAAAGCTTGAGGCGTGATACATGTACAGCTTTGCCTTGTACGTCACATTTTCAAGAAAATGGCTAGGCCCAAGACATCATGCCAAGAAATCTTCATTTATATATCTCTTGTACAGTTTCGTTAGATTTATTGTACATCAAAAGACAGGAATACCGTGACGTCTCGTTTTTCAGAATACCTATACCTATTCTTTGGGGTGCGATTTCCTATCCATCTGGATAAAAGGGATTGTTTCTTCACTGCCTAGGGACTCTTGCTATTCATTGTTACCTTCCGTCGTTCCAGTGATCTCGAGGCAGCAGACAGCTAGAAATTGTGTAAATACATGTATTCACAAGTGCACAGGACTTGAAGTGACAGGAGTGGACGAAAGCTTGCCTACTGAATTCTAAGGTTCTTATAGGAGCCTAAGCTACATAAAACACACACTCTCTCCTCAGGACAATTTTATCAAACAGAATGTTGTCTTGAGAACCACTCCTCTCTTTACGGATGGTGTCCAGTGGCACAGCCTTTGCCGGGGGGTCTAATAGGCAGAGCCCCCCGGAAGTTCATAATTATTAACAATTCAGAAAATTGTAAAGGATTAGAGTAGCCATATATTCGATATTGTATCTAAGATGGCCGCCATTTTGCAATTCAGGATGGCTGCCGGAACCTGAAACTAGGAAACATCCATGCTAGAGATGTCATTTTTGTGTCAATACGTAGGGTTTTCTGGTCGACAAATCCATCCAGACTTTGTTATATGTATTATGGGGGTCAGGAAACCTGAAAACTCATGATGGTGTAAAAAAATGCCAATAAATTATATAACCGGATTTGAGTTATTTTGTACAATAGGCCTATGAAGTTGTTAAAATTTATTTTCGAGGTGTGGATTTTCATTGATATACAAATAAAATTATATAGCTTTTTGATGGACGATATATTCATAAAATAATACACTAATTTTGGTCTAGGTTTAAACGATTATACTTAGTCCACTGGTTTATGGAGAGTCAAAGTAAACCTTCTCATCCCGTATAAATGACCATCAATGTTGAACTCAATGAACAAACAAAAATCATGTAAACATAAAGTGGATGTCTCTTCAACATTTAGTGGCAGGATAAAAATTACAGTAATAAAGAGCTATATAATTGATTGATTAGCCTAATGAAAACAATCAAATCACTTGTTTTTAACATTTGATTGTTTTCATAAGTCTAATCAATCACATGTGACAGGAAGCTGTAATGATTGTTGACTCGATACTTCACACCTAATCATGTCACGTATAAATATAGAGAATGTCTTCTTGCTGTGATTGACTGGTTCATTCATTTATCAAAGACATGTTAAAAACCACTTGCAGCTGGAAGGACTGGATGTTTAATACAGAGCATGAAATGGTGAATGGTGCATGATGGTGTTCGTATTGGCGGTGATTGTTCATAGATGGCTGGATGATTTTCGACAGGCAATAATGATGGCGCTATTTCACCCCACACCATCCCGCACAATTGATCATGGGAGAGCGAGTTGATCATAATAATTATGACGATTACCTTTCCTTTGTCAGGCAAGCACAAAATAAAATAGTATACGCTATGTGTTTATAGATGCCCCGTTCCCCGCCCCCGTTTTGAATATGGACCCCAGGGGCGGATCTACGGGGGTGGGGGGTTAGGGGCTTAAAGGAAATACAAAGTTTTGGTATGGGGTCATGAATTTGGTCCAAATGAACATATTTGAAGCATATGCGATTTTACAATGTTCAATGATCGTTGTCGCGGTTGAAATCGAGTCTAAAGTGATGAAATTGTAAATAATAAACTTTTCATGCTGTATAGCTCCCTCTCAAGACTGATATTACTTTAGCTTTAAAACAATGTTTCTTGGCTACAATCGACCGATTTGCTATTCTCGTTTGGAAATTATATATCAGAACTGCATATTCTGAGATTTTCATGGTCGCAGCTACCATGAAATGGCCTTAGGCGCTATTTGAAATATTTGAAATTACCGGGAGCACCGGTAAATTTTGATCATTCGATTTTCTCGAAAGCAGAAGTGTTTTGGGGCTAATTTTTTAGTGCTTATAATACATCTACAGGGGCATCCAAATATATCAACATTTTAAAGAAATACTATCAATCCAATTTTCAAAATTTCCAAAAGTTTGCATTACCTGAAAACTCCCCCTTCCCCCTTGAGCCGCCCAAAAAAGAACGCACACTGGAGAGAAACCTTTCAAGTGCAAATATTGTGAGAAGATATTCAACTCATCTGGTAACTTAAGGCCATTTAAAAAAAAAAACATGTTTAGCGTCCTGCCTTTTTGAAAAATAGGAAGGAGGAGGCCCTTTTTTTTTTCTTTCTTTCAAAATGGCCGCTCCGTACATTTTCCCTCCAGCCAGTCGGGCTATTTTTCAAGATGGCCGCCAGCATTTATTTTTTTTTTTTTAATGCAGAAAAAGACCATTTTGTTTTTTTCATTAAGATTTAAAAAAAAAAAAAAAAAATTAAGAAAACAAATTTGAAAAAAAAAGGGCAGGCGGCCCCCAAAAAGGAAGCGGGCGGGGACGCTAAACATGAATATTTTTATATGGCCTAACCAAACGCATGATAACTCTGGATATAACTGTGTATTAGACTGTTACTTGATTTAAAAAGACGTTATCATGCACTGCTTTTTATGGTCTCCATTGTGTTAGTAGATGCACGGAAAACATCACTTACGGGCCGGTGGGTTCAAATTAGCAAAACAATCCACATCCCCTTTGGCAAAAGCTAGATCTGCCCCTGGACCCTACGACAATGACAGTAGCTAGTAGCTACGAATGCATTTTTGACCCAATGGTTAATATTGTCAGTACATATTAACGTTTTTACTCGTAATTTCACGAGTTAGGCTGAAATCGAGAAATAGTTTTGTTGCGTTAAATTTGTTAATGCTTAGTTTGAAGCTCCTCTCATTCGATGATTCTAAAAAATATGATTTATTAGTCACCAACATTATCTATCATTTGGCTTATCCTTGTCATGATGGGCAAGCATGAGTAACAGCATCGGTCACACCCAGCGATATACATGTATCATTCAAAGTGGCCGATCCAGGGGGCACGGAGGGCACTCCCCGGGTAAAAAAGAAGAAGAGGAGAAAAAGGAGGGGGAAAGAAAAAGGAGAGGAAAAAGACTTTTTAAAAGGGGAAGAGAGAAAGAAGAAGAAAAGAGAGAGGAAAGAAAAGGGGAGAGGAGAAAAGGGAGGAGGAAAGGGGAAGAGAGAGGAGAGAACAGGCGGAAAAAGAGGAAAGGGGGAAAGACGGAGGAGAGAAAAGGGGGAAAAGGAGAATAATGAGAAGGGAAAAGAAAGAAAGGGGGATGATATTATAAGAAGGTGTTTTTACCGGGTAAGGGGCGGGGGGGATGCAATTTTAACCCTAATAAGGCCGGGGGGCCATCTGATTGTTCAGGAACGCATACGGATGACGCCCCGCCGCTTCATGACTTTATTCTTTCGAGTCTTGCGCATCTTTTAAAACAATTTTTTTGAAAATCGGACCTACCGTTACAAAGTCACGTGACCTTTTGTCTTAACATGTCGGCCCGAAAATCGCTCATTTTCGTGATTTGTGTACAAAACATATGGAAATATCATTTTTCCTAAAAAGAGATAAAACATTGGTTATTTGGTCTTGTTTAAAGTTTAGGTGTTTGTTTTGGGGGTCAAAATAGTTAAATTATAGTTAGAAATGAAATAAAACAACAAAAACAATGAAATACATAAGTTAAAAAAACAATGAAATACATAAGAAATTATCAAAACAAGAGATAACATAAGAAATAACCTAGCTTTCCAAAAAAATTTTCCGTATTATTATTCCAAATGGTCTAACAAATATATGTAGTGGAAAAGAAAGCTTAAATATGAAGAATATATGATTTATAGGTAAAAATATGAATTTTTTGACCTTATTTGCATAATTTACCATAAATATGCAAATGAGTAATTTTTTCAAAAATTGAAATTGCTATAGTATTCTATACACTTCACTTGACATGCATGCAAATTTTCGCGGCGATCGGCCGTTTCACGGCCGAGATCTTAGGGGCCATAATGCCCCCGGCCGTATTAAGAACTCAAATAGCCCGGCCTTATTAGGGTTAAGTCGAACATGACTAATACCAAAGATTTGGTATATTTGGGGGTTGTGAGCAAATTTTTTTTTTTTTTTGCTCCGAAAATTGAAACTTGAAAATCGTGCCGGTCGATTTTGCGCTCCGTAAGGGGGTGGTTGGGGCGGCGATAGTGAGCCCATTTTTTTGTTTTTGCCTCCGGCAATTGAATTTTTTTTAAACCACCACCCCCCTTGAGAGCCAGGGGAGGGGGCCCATCTTCATCTTTTTTTTTTACAAAAAAGGGTGTTTTTACCTGGTTTTTCTAGGGAGGG
>CP137682.1:2290868-2635337 GCA_037976565.1 Mesocentrotus franciscanus | reverse complement strand
TTTCAATTTAGAGTATATGAACATGGCATTTTGAAGGGCAGGCCCGCCGGGAGGCAGGTTACACGTCGCATGAAAGAACATCTCTTAGACTATCTAGATTAATTTGTTAGAATTCTGTAACATCAAGGATAGTTATTTGCTGGAAAGAGCATATTTTGAGTATCTAAATCCAAAAGGTAGGGGTTGGCCAGACACGTACGAGCTACGGCAGCAGAAAGAAATCCATTTTCAGAACTTTAGAGGACGCTATTTATATCATGTTTAACCATTGGAGCGTGAAATTTGGCTGGGGTGTGTGTTCTGATCAGATCAACATACTGTGAGAATTTGAGACAAAACGGAGATAAAAGTATGACAGAGTTATGGCAATTTGAGATTTTAGGGGTCAATTTTTCAAGAATTTTAACGATTTCGGTTTCGGATTTGAATTTCGAGTATGAAAATGGCATTTTAAAGGGCAGGTTATACGTTGCAGATGAAAGAATTTCTCTAGAGGAATTTGTTAGAAGTCTGTAGGATCTAGGATAGTGGAGATTCGAAGGAAGAAAGACGGACCAGAAACGGACAAAATGGCGACTACACGGTCATGCATGAATGATTTCGGGAAAAAAATTTAGATGACCTAGATTGGATGTCAGAGATTACGCCTACGAAATTAGAAAGGAATCGGGCTGGAGAAAGGAACCTAGATAGGGCTACCAAGCACTGCGTGCAAAACGAATAGGATTTTAGGGAAGAAGAAGAATTTAAAGTTTGAATTTGAATTTATTAACAACAACACATCACAATTATGACTTATGAACAATCATTCAATGCAAAGAACAATACTAATGCATGTATACATAACAGAAGAGTAATGTTTATTGAACAGTATTGGTTTTAAAACGAAAATTAAACATAGATCTGCATACTATTAAATGTACAAAAGATATACACGTAAATATGTGTATTACTAATATTAAGGTGAAGTTGTTAATGGGAACTAGAAGTTAGCACAAGTGCTAATCGAGCCTAGTTCCATTCTTTGGCAAGATTTTTTTTGTCAATATAAATGAATGTAAAACTTGTTTGCTTTGTATTAACATATTATACAAAAATAATAATACAGTATAATGTAACTTTTTACATTTCTAAAAGAAAAGAAAAAAGTTTAAGTGTTAAAGCAATGAGACATAACAAATCTTTGAACAAATACAATCATCACTAAGTTCATAAAATGAAAAGGATGTATTAATAGAAATAAAATCATACAGATTTGCGTAGTCTGCGTACATGCACAAGAAGAAGAAGAAGAAGAAGAATTCAGAACGCGAACGGAAACGAGACATTGACGATCAAAGTCGTCATTGCAATGAATGAATATCCAGAGTCCACATTCAGTGTAGGACTAATCCTTTTAAAGAGCAGAAAAGAGCCCTCAGATTGAACATTCCACCTCATTCAGCAGTAGCGTGCAGAACATGCCCTTAATACTGACAACGTGACGTACTATGCGAAGTTGGAAGTAAATGTATTCAAATGTATGGATGCTTCTTTCCCAGATGTGTGTGGCGATGAAGCCCTGCTATTATCATTTGTACTCCAATTGCCAGAACGCAAATTGCATAAATAAGTTTGTGCTGTTCTGGGATGAAGGTTCCGCATAAATGAAAAAGATTTGCAAACTGTTATATTTTAGAATTGTTGAATATAAATGAGTAAAAAGTCTTTCCAATTAAAGCTTGAGGCGTGATACATGTACAGCTTTGCCTTGTACGTCACATTTTCAAGAAAATGGCTAGGCCCAAGACATCATGCCAAGAAATCTTCATTTATATATCTCTTGTACAGTTTCGTTAGATTTATTGTACATCAAAAGACAGGAATACCGTGACGTCTCGTTTTTCAGAATACCTATACCTATTCTTTGGGGTGCGATTTCCTATCCATCTGGATAAAAGGGATTGTTTCTTCACTGCCTAGGGACTCTTGCTATTCATTGTTACCTTCCGTCGTTCCAGTGATCTCGAGGAGCAGACAGCTAGAAATTGTGTAAATACATGTATTCACAAGTGCACAGGACTTGAAGTGACAGGAGTGGACGAAAGCTTGCCTACTGAATTCTAAGGTTCTTATAGGAGCCTAAGCTACATAAAACACACACTCTCTCCTCAGGACAATTTTATCAAACAGAATGTTGTCTTGAGAACCACTCCTCTCTTTACGGATGGTGTCCAGTGGCACAGCCTTTGCCGGGGTCTAATAGGCAGAGCCCCCCGGAAGTTCATAATTATTAACAATTTAGAAAATTGTAAAGGATTAGAGTAGCCATATATTCGATATTGTATCTAAGATGGCCGCCATTTTGCAATTCAGGATGGCTGCCGGAACCTGAAACTAGGAAACATCCATGCTAGAGATGTCATTTTTGTGTCAATACGTAGGGTTTTCTGGTCGACAAATCCATCCAGACTTTGTTATATGTATTATGGGGGTCAGGAAACCTGAAAACTCATGATGGTGTAAAAAAATGCCAATAAATTATATAACCGGATTTGAGTTATTTTGTACAATAGGCCTATGAAGTTGTTAAAATTTATTTTCGAGGTGTGGATTTTCATTGATATACAAATAAAATTATATAGCTTTTTGATGGACGATATATTCATAAAATAATACACTAATTTTGGTCTAGGTTTAAACGATTATACTTAGTCCACTGGTTTATGGAGAGTCAAAGTAAACCTTCTCATCCCGTATAAATGACCATCAATGTTGAACTCAATGAACAAACAAAAATCATGTAAACATAAAGTGGATGTCTCTTCAACATTTAATGGCAGGATAAAAAATTACAGTAATAAAGAGCTATATAATTGATTGATTAGCCTAATGAAAACAATCAAATCACTTGTTTTTAACATTTGATTGTTTTCATAAGTCTAATCAATCACATGTGACAGGAAGCTGTAATGATTGTTGACTCGATACTTCACACCTAATCATGTCACGTATAAATATAGAGAATGTCTTCTTGCTGTGATTGACTGGTTCATTCATTTTCAAAGACATGTTAAAAACCACTTGCAGCTGGAAGGACTGGATGTTTAATACAGAGCATGAAATGGTGAATGGTGCATGATGGTGTTCGTATTGGCGGTGATTGTTCATAGATGGCTGGATGATTTTCGACAGGCAATAATGATGGCGCTATTTCACCCCACACCATCCCGCACAATTGATCATGGGAGAGCGAGTTGATCATAATAATTATGACGATTACCTTTCCTTTGTCAGGCAAGCACAAAATAAAATAGTATACGCTATGTGTTTATAGATGCCCGTTCCCCGCCCCGTTTTGAATATGGACCCCAGGGCGGATCTACGGGGTGGGGGGTTAGGGGGCTTAAAGGAAATACAAAGTTTTGGTATGGGGTCATGAATTTGGTCCAAATGAACATATTTGAAGCATATGCGATTTTACAATGTTCAATGATCGTTGTCGCGGTTGAAATCGAGTCTAAAGTGATGAAATTGTAAATAATAAACTTTTCATGCTGTATAGCTCCCTCTCAAGACTGATATTACTTTAGCTTTAAAACAATGTTTCTTGGCTACAATCGACCGATTTGCTATTCTCGTTTGGAAATTATATATCAGAACTGCATATTCTGAGATTTTCATGGTCGCAGCTACCATGAAATGGCCTTAGGCGCTATTTGAAATATTTGAAATTACCGGGAGCACCGGTAAATTTTGATCATTCGATTTTCTCGAAAGCAGAAGTGTTTTGGGGCTAATTTTTTTAGTGCTTATAATACATCTACAGGGGCATCCAAATATATCAACATTTTAAAGAAATACTATCAATCCAATTTTCAAAATTTCCCAAAAGTTTGCATTACCTGAAAACTCCCCCTTCCCCCTTGAGCCGCCCAAAAAAGAACGCACACTGGAGAGAAACCTTTCAAGTGCAAATATTGTGAGAAGATATTCAACTCATCTGGTAACTTAAGGCCATTTAAAAAACAACATGTTTAGCGTCCTGCCTTTTGAAAAATAGGAAGGAGGAGGCCCTTTTTCTTTCTTTCAAAATGGCCGCTCCGTACATTTTCCTCCAGCCAGTCGGGCTATTTTTCAAGATGGCCGCCAGCATTTATTTTATTTTTTTTAATGCAGAAAAAGACCATTTTGTTTTTTCATTAAGATTTAAAAAAAAAAAAAAAAAAAAAAAAAAAAAAAGGGCAGGCGGCCCCCAAAAAGGAAGCGGGCGGGGACGCTAAACATGAATATTTTTTTATATGGCCTAACCAAACGCATGATAACTCTGGATATAACTGTGTATTAGACTGTTACTTGATTTAAAAAGACGTTATCATGCACTGCTTTTTATGGTCTCCATTGTGTTAGTAGATGCACGGAAAACATCACTTACGGGCCGGTGGGTTCAAATTAGCAAAACAATCCACATCCCCCTTTGGCAAAAGCTAGATCTGCCCCTGGACCCTACGACAATGACAGTAGCTAGTAGCTACGAATGCATTTTTGACCCAATGGTTAATATTGTCAGTACATATTAACGTTTTTACTCGTAATTTCACGAGTTAGGCTGAAATCGAGAAATAGTTTTGTTGCGTTAAATTTGTTAATGCTTAGTTTGAAGCTCCTCTCATTCGATGATTCTAAAAATATGATTTATTAGTCACCAACATTATCTATCATTTGGCTTATCCTTGTCATGATGGGCAAGCATGAATAACAGCATCGGTCACACCCAGCGATATACATGTATCATTCAAAGTGGCCGATCCAGGGGGGCACAGAGGCACCCCCAGGTAAAAAAAAAAGAAAGAGAGGAGAAAAAAGGAAAGAAAAAGGAAAAAGACTTTTAAAGGGAAGAGAGAAAGAAGAAGAAAAGAGAGAGGAAAGAAAAGGGAGAGGAGAAAGGGAGGAGGAAAGGGGAAGAGAGAGGAGAGAACAGGCGGAAAAAGAGGAAAGGGAAAGACGGAGGAGAGAAAAGGGAAAAGGAGAATAATGAGAAGGGAAAAGAAAGAAAGGGGATGATATTATAAGAAGGTGTTTTTACCGGGTAAGGGCGGGGGGGCATGCAATTTTAACCCTAATAAGGCCAGGGGGCCATCATGGCCCCTTCGCGATTTTCTGATTGTTCAGGAACGCATACGGATGACGCCCCGCCGCTTCATGACTTTATTCTTTCGAGTCTTGCGCATCTTTTAAAACAATTTTTTGAAAATCGGACCTACCGTTACAAAGTCACGTGACCTTTTGTCTTAACATGTCGGCCCGAAAATCGCTCATTTTCGTGATTTGTGTACAAAACATATGGAAATATCATTTTTCCTAAAAAGAGATAAAACATTGGTTATTTGGTCTTGTTTAAAGTTTAGGTGTTTGTTTTGGGGGTCAAAATAGTTAAATTATAGTTAGAAATGAAATAAAACAACAAAAACAATGAAATACATAAGTTAAAAAAACAATGAAATACATAAGAAATTATCAAAACAAGAGATAACATAAGAAATAACCTAGCTTTCCAAAAAAATTTCCGTATTATTATTCCAAATGGTCTAACAAATATATGTAGTGGAAAAGAAAGCTTAAATATGAAGAATATATGATTTATAGGTAAAAATATGAATTTTTTGACCTTATTTGCATAATTTACCATAAATATGCAAATGAGTAATTTTCAAAAATTGAAATTGCTATAGTATTCTATACACTTCACTTGACATGCATGCAAATTTTCGCGGCGATCGGCCGTTTCACGGCCGAGATCTTAGGGGCCATAATGCCCCCCCCCCCCGGCCGTATTAAGAACTCAAATAGCCCGGCCTTATTAGGGTTAAGTCGAACATGACTAATACCAAAGATTTGATCTCCTTTATAACTTCTAACTTATAACTCATAACTTAGTCTTGAATTAATTCTCCGATATACCTATTCTAAGTGCTCTTTCAGCATGCAGATTGTCCCCGCCATTAATCCTGCCACAGTTGCTGGTTTCATTGTCATATTATTTTCTGTCATCCCTGTGGCCGCGAAGAGCCTACCACAAAGTTTCTATCCGTTTCGCAAGCACTTTTTTCCATCGCCTACATGTAATGCGTATAGCTTCCAGTTTGCAAAATATCCCAGTGGCGGATCTATTGGGGGGGGGATGGGGAGGGGTTAGGGGGTTTAACACCCCAGGGGCGGATCCAGCCGGCGGCAAGAGAGGGGGCGAAAGGACCGATTTTCCGCTCAGTGGGGGAGAGGGAGGGCCCATCTTCATCTTTTTTTACAAAAAGGGTGTTTTACCTGGTTTTTTCTAGGGAGGGGGCCGGGCCCCCCCTGGATCCGCCACTGCGCCCTCCCCTTGGGCTGCCAAGTGAAAATGTGATGTGAATAGAAAAACGCCATCATGTGTGATGTGTCCAGACCCACACAGTATCCGCATCGTCATCGGGTCAAACCCCATAATGGGGCTTTCACATATACAGGGGCCCGTACGGCAAGTAGAAACAGACATTTTGGGAATTTTCGGCCGGTGGCCGGCCGACTCCCGTACAGTTCCTACGGCCCCGGGACATTTTTGTAAGCCGTACGGGCGCCGTGGTGCTGAGTTGGCTGCACCCAATTCTCTCGGCGTTTTTATCTGACCGTTAGGCCGAACAAAGCCCGTAAAGGGCCCGTGGGGCACCGTACGGGTCCCGTGCGGGTTATGGACGGTGCCCGGACGGCCCCTCATGAATTTTTCTGTCAATTCTCAATGGACGCGCGGATGTCAGAGGACAAAGAGTTCAGTGCACCGCACGGCACCCAGCCGGGCGCCTTGAGGACCCCGGCCGGGCCCGAATCATCGGACGGAGCCCGTAAGATGACCGGACGGCAACCGACCGGCACCCGGCCGGCACCTTTAGGGCACCTTGCATTTGCATGCCGTAGAAATGAAAATCGGAAGGGTCCCGTACGGTCTCTAAAATCCACGGCAAGCCGCCGGGTAGGGAAAATCGTACGGGGCCCGGTTTATATGTTACCTAGGCAGTAAACTGTTACTTGATTTAAAAAGATGTTATCATGAAATGCTGTTTATGGTCTCCATTGTGTTAGTAGATGCCAGGAAAACATCACTTACGAAGGTTCAAAAAAGCAACGCGGCTCGTGGACAATGCTCTGCATCGTCTTTGGGTCAACCCCCCTTAAACTATTACTTGATTTAAAAAGACGTAATTATCATGCACTGCTTTTATGGTCTCCATTGTGTCAGTAGATGCCAGGAAAACATCACTTACGGGGTCAAAATAGCAACAACAAAAATCGCCTCGCCGCTTCGCGGCATGTGGACGATGATTCGTGTCGTCATTGGGTCAACCCCTTAGCAAAAAGCTAGATCCCATCATCCGCCCCTGGATCCCTACTCTTTGAAGGGGTAGGAGAAAGCAATTTTACGTCATATGACTCCAGGAAGTGCCTGAAAATGCACCTAGTGTGGTTCTAAAATTGCAAATGCTTCCTACTCAGGGAGGGGGTTCTGACCCTCCCAGACCCACCCTTGTTCGCTCCGCTCCTCGCCGCTGACGCCTCGCTCCATCGTTTTCATATATTTCACCCCATGCGATTTTGTGCCCCCTCGGTGGATCCGCCACTGATTCATTACATTATATCTTTATAACGTTCTTTGATCGTTCGAATCATTACGGTTCCTCATATTCTCGACCTCGTTCCTATAGTCTTTTCCTACTAAGTCAAAGTAGGCCTAAACTGTTAATGTTTTGTCTTGATTTATACATAGGCCTAATTATACTTTTTATATTACACATTTTACTTTGTGTTTCTAAAACTCTGCACATTCTAATATAAAATGATTTATTGTAATTTTTTCGAATGGTTTTACAATCTTCGCAGAGCCTTGTTTCCTGTTTTTGTTAATAAGATATTTTTGTTAAAGCCTGTCTGCACTAGTTTGGCCAGGAGGATTAGACCTCCCAGCGTGGTCACTGACAGGTGGTTATCTCATAAAATCCGAGTCAGTTCTCAAACAACATAAGAAAAAGGGGATCATGGGGACCAACGGGTACCGCTTATGCATTATTTGCTATATAGAGGGCGCAAGTAGCTACAAGTAGTGCAGTCCCACTTTAAGGAAAAAATACTGATTATAATTTAAAAACACTTACGAAGTCGAATTTCAAATTGATGTATTATTTGTCGTCTGTTCGGATATTTCCATGAAATCGGAAAGTCGTATTGACGCCTCGTCGTACAAATTCCTCCTCTGAATAACATTGATCAGGGATTGATTTTGCCACATAGATTAATAATGAATTTCTGCCTCTGTTATAAACCCACTAACTTTGGCTTAGGTCTACTATTATGTGTATTCGGTCTTTTGGCAGCGACTGTTTATAAGAAGGGTCGAGATGTGCAGACATATCAGTTTTTCTTAGCGCACCCACATAATGTCGCACAGGATGAACAGAGAACCAGACTTCATTCTATTTTATTAATTTCCGTTTCAATATAAGCATATACATGATAGGCCTACATTGGCGAAAATAATTATAACATACAACAATGTGTTTATTCTTATATGAGCCAAAATAGAATTAATATTGAAAAACTGAAAATGATAACGGATCATTATTAAACCTATATATGAAATAATGCATTGAATCAGAGAGCGAGATCATTGATTCACAATCCTTGTCCACAGGTTTCAAGACATTGCTGTGTTTATATGCAGAAATATGCACCGTATGGACAGGAATGTGGATGATCACACGGTTAATATTCTATATTCAGCTTAATTTAATTCAAGACCTTTCTCTCCACAAGAACACAGAACAGCATGACAAAGACTTTCGTAAAATCAACTGAAGGTAATTTTAGTATCCTTGTACATCGCCTCATTTACTTTGAAATGTGCGAACGAGACAATGACATGTTACATAATCTGAAGAAGATAATTATCTATATAGGGAACTGAAAATGCTCAGAAAGATTCGCGGATACATACATCCTCTCCATCGAGATGCGTTGATTTGAGTGGCCTTATAAATAGCAAGATTTCAAAAGTTCTTTAAAAAAGACAACTGTTGAAAAGTAGGGCCCCAATCGTCACACAATGGAATGTGAATACTCGTCTATGGTGATATCATAAATCAATGGAATGATTGTTCCTATTCTGAGACGACCCTCATTATCTAAGAACAAACTGAATAATTAAAGTGATTCTATCTATATTGACTATCACCGTAGGGCCTATAGTTATTTCTGCAATAACACACACACAAATTAGTACCCCCTCCCCGCGCCCTGTACTTCATACCTTGACCCGTCGGGACTGTCTGTGGAGTGTGGAGCTTTCCTATTTATATTTATCAATTTGTTGTATTCCTTCACAAAATGAAACAAAACAAAATGAGGAAACTTAAACCATTACACACAATTATTATTGCATGAGGAAAAAAAGGTGACCCAAACATTTGACCAACTATTATACGGTTTGCTGTTAAAGAACTAAAACAAAAAGGGGAAAAGCAAAGAGAAGCTAAACAAAACAAAAAAGAAAAACAAAAGAAGGGAAAAAAGAAGAAAGAAAATGGGAAAGAAAGAAAAGAAGAACGCAATGAACAAATTAAAAAGAATTTAAACAATGACGGAAGAGGGGGGAAAAGAAACTAAAAAAGAAAGAAATATAAATAAAGAATACCCCAAGCAAAGGTAAAACTAAATATTATTTCAATGAACGCAATCATTAACAAATAATATAAAAATAATATATTACATTTATTATGCGATTAATACAATGTTTCTAAGCGCTTAAAAAACATACAACGTAATGTTAACCTACAGAAATATTATACATGATACATAATTCTAATAACAATTTCCTAATAACAACTATATTTAATCTTTACATAGCGCTTTATAAATTAACAAACAAAATATCTTTACATTACATATTGAACAGATAAGTTTTAAGTTAACTCTCGAAGGTTTACAAAGTTGGGGACTCGCGTATTTCAAATGGGTATACATTCCAAAATTATATATTGAAAAAAAAGGAAAATGTTTCCAAGTAAAAGTTGCACCAATCTTTACGTACCGCCCTCTCACTTCAAATACATTATAGTTCTACCACCTGCTTCCATTCACTTGCTTGATCAGGAGGTGCGATCGAATTCTAAGCTGTTTACGTTTTGCCTGTTGAAGGTGGCCTATCCGAACCGGAATACATGTACTTCTCATTGGAACTATCTCCCGTCAATTCCGGACTGCCGTACAACTTTCTAAACACTGCTTCTTTGGAAGCCATTTGGCGTTTTTTTTCGGAACTCTGGGAATCTCTTCATGATAAGCGTAACGATCGTTGACAGGCCTACATGATGGATAAGATAGAGGGTAAGTGAATATAAATGAGATAGATTTCAGTGAAGCAAGTTCAAAGGACCGGAAACACCAGTGGGAGGGCGGGTTGGTCTAAGGACGGTATAGTGGTGGTGGTGGGACGGGGAGTCTAAGGGGCGCTCGGTGGCCGTCATGTTGGCGGCTTTTATTTACTCGTTTCTCTGCATAATAGGGAAGAACACTTTTGTTTACCCACTGCAAATAGCGATTGAAAGGAAGTGAAATACCGCGAAGGGATGTTCGACAAGAATAATAAACGCATGAAAATTAACTAAAACCAGGGGAAATTTAATTGGTATAAATAGTATAACTATCTTTGTGACAAACTGCATAGCCCTTACTCCTTAGAGTTAGAGTTAGAAGATTAACAATTGAAGAAGACAGTGATGCAATGTCATTTGAAATTGTGTAGGCTAGGGCTTCTAGTAATGTTGTCTTATTCATAACTGGGCTTAGTTTAAAAAAGAAATGACATGAGTTAGACCAAGACATTGTAATTGTAATTGAATCCAGCAATTAAAGGGCAAGTCCACTCCAAAAATAACTTACTTTCAATAGAAACAGAAAAATCAGACAAACCAATCAAAAAAAGTTTGAGCAAAATCGGATAACTAATAAAAAAAGTTATGAATTTTTAATGACATGAAAAACTTTGAAAATCACTAGACAAATTGGCAACTCATGAGTCTGTGACGTCATGTCCTCACTATCCACTAATTATTTTCTTTATATTGATAATATAAATTTCCTATTTTCCCCCTAAGATTCTTATTTCTTGACACCAGCATCCAAGTCAGATTGATAGTAATATGTTTTTGTGTGGATGCACTAATATAGAATAATTTTTGTCCAGTTAAATCATGAAAAATGTGAATTTTGATAAACTATTTGTGTATATAAAAGTCAATAATTATGAATATACAATATTCAGAAAATAGTGTCAACTCTTCAAAGTTCATAAAAGATTTTGTGAAATGTCATGTACACAATATGATACAAAATCATATAACCTGGGCAAAGGCATGGGGAAATCAAGTTTGGGGGATAAAAAGGGAAATTAATGGGATTAAACTATATAAAGCAATTGATAAATAGTGAGGAGATGACGTCACAAACTGATAACCAAATTGGCAATTTGTGTAGTGATTTCCATTGTTCCATAGTTTTACATACTTTTTCAAAAATTCATAACTTTCTTATTAGTTATCCGATTTTGCTCAAACTTTTTTTGATCGGTTTGTCTGATTTTTCTGCTTCTATTGAAAGTAAGTTATTTTTGAGTGGACTTGTACTTTAAAGTAAGAAGATCATAGGCTATGCTATGGGTCAAGGATATGTATACTACATGTAGTTTGTTTCATTTCTCTTATCATAACTTTTTTTTTTTCTTTTTTGCATGACTTCATTCAAATGCTGTACATGTACATGTATACAGGTGGTGTTTTTATTAGCATTGACTAATCTAATTTTAAAGCTAAAATTAGGCCTAGATGGTAGAAGAATTAGGCCTGACTATTTTCAGTCTTTTGAAGGGCATTAGTTTGTGAAAGAACTCTACCGAGTGGATGTATGAAGTAATGTACATGTATGCATTCAGTAGTAGAAATGAACTTGTCCCACTCTGTATTTGCGATGAACTTTATTTCCTGATTAACTACATGATTGTACAAGAGGTGAATGTAGAGCCATGCAATATGTACATGATCCTTTTGTCCAATACAGTATACCCACTACCCAGAAATATTTGCATACATGTATGAAATGCTCACAAATTTCTAAAGTGGCTCAGATTCATACAAGTTTTATGCCCTGAAATGATTGAATGAGACAACACTAAATTGTTGCAAATATTGGAAGTTTCTTACAGTATAAGCTTGCGGGTGCACCATGTGAGAGAGGGGGAGGATTGAGGAGTTCTGAAAAGAACTCTCGGTATTCTTTCTTGAGGGTGTGTAGTCCTGAAAAGGACTGTTGGTGTAGTCTTGAAAAAGACTGTTGGTTATCTTTCTTTCTTAGCTTATAGTTCTAAGGAGAACTATAGCGCTTGGAGAGGATGAGTGGCGGGAGTGGCTCGACGTTTCGAACAGGTTGACTATCCGTCGTCAGGAATGGAAGTTTCTGGTCATGCAAAATACCTGTCTTTATCCATAATTTGTGAAGGTTCACTTGGCAAAACATGTACATGTATGTAAATAGTTTAATAGTAAAACCCAACATGGTTTCACTATAAAACACTGAGCTACAATCACTCCTTCACAAGTTCACATGCACACAAAGTATATATATCAAAGTAAAGTGAATGTTCCCAAAACCAAGATTGAGATTGGCAAGCACAGACTAATGCCTCGTTACGGATAATTATGATGATGAAAGGTATTTAAATGGTCTTAAACTAATAATACAGAAAATGTGAAAGGGATACATACATGTACATGTATGTATGGGTGCGTTTATCGGGTCTTGCCATCAGATATGTACATATCGAACCCCACTATCGAACCCCACTATCGAACCCCACTATACGAACGTGATTCTCGGGATGTCGCGTTTATCGTCTCTTCACGATTCAAAATAAAGGCCTTGTCTCTGCCCAGCTGCTTTGAGCCGTTTGACCTTGGAAGCGGATTAGCCTGGGAAGGTCCATAGAGCTATATGGGAAGGTCCGATTTGTATGTGGGGTTCAAAACAGCTTTGCGTTTATCGTGTCTCAGAAACGTGATTCTGGCTGTATGTCACATTCAAACCGCACCTTTTTCGGCGTTACAATATGCCCATATCTAAAGACGTTTGAAATAGGGCTTTGCGTTTATCGCCTTAAAAATTTGCCTGAAAGACGTTTGAAAACGCTGATTCTAGGCAAAAATTTGGTCGATAAAC
This sequence comes from Mesocentrotus franciscanus, assembly GCA_037976565.1. Taxonomy (NCBI): domain Eukaryota; kingdom Metazoa; phylum Echinodermata; class Echinoidea; order Camarodonta; family Strongylocentrotidae; genus Mesocentrotus; species Mesocentrotus franciscanus. The sequence goes on along the minus strand of CP137682.1, from coordinate 2,622,068 downwards.
GCGACCATTGTATATCACCTACACATGTACCTTAGTCACACAGTAAGGGAAAATTCAAACATGTAACATTTGAACAGTGAAGGAGTATGAAGTGATGTTTGTGAATCATGAAGTCCTTGTGACCGCGCTCCAGGGCTTGCCAAAGAGCTGTAGGGTTCTAAGTTGAACTTTGGTGCAATCTGAGCAGTGTTTTGAAGCATTTTCAAACTCATTTTATGACTAATATTTCATAAATAATTTTTGTTGAGAATGAACATTAACCTGTTGCTGATTGTCAAATCTGAACAATACAAATGGGTAATTCCATAAATTAGAGACCCACTTTGTGACATTTTTGGTGTCCCTGTTACATACATGTAAGGAACCCACACATATTTGTGGCTCTGAGTAAAGACTTAAATAGTGGAGTGAGATTGTAAAGTGATTTCCAAGCATAATATAGCATCCTCATACCTACATGTAGAATCACTTCACAATCATACTCCAAATGCGTGTGGGTTCCTAAATGTAACAGGGACACCAAAAATGTCACAAAGTGGGTCTCTAGTTTATGGAATTACCCAAATACAAACCTTGTCTTGGTGTTAGATTTGTGTATATGTTTGAACCCCTTGTGGTCTTTGTGGACCATCCTGATCTACCTGTACTAGCAGTATATCCTGTGTCACTAGTATCCATGGTCAGACTCCTAACTGACTGAATATAGGACCAACAGAAAACAGGCCATTTGGGGTAGTCTAATATTTCATTTGGTCTGTTATCAGTCTGGTGTTAGTCTCGGTGTGACTGGGTTTTGAAGAAGAGTCATGAGGAATTACCATTACCGGGTATATAAAGACTGTTGATACTTCAAAGTCTCAGTGTGACTGGGTTTTGAAGAAGAGTCATGAGGAATTACCATTACCGGGTATATGAAGACTGTTGATACTTCAAAGTCTCAGTGTGACTGGGTTTTGAAGAAGATTCATGAGGAATTACCATTACACTGTATATGAAGACTGTTAATATTTCACAGCCTCGGTGTGACTGGGTTTTGAAGAAGAGTCATGAGGAATTACCATTATATGAAGACTGTTGATACTTCAAATTCTCAGTGTGACTGGGTTTTGAAGAAGAGTCATGAGGAATTACCATTACACTGTATATGAAGACTGTTAATATTTCACAGCCTTGGTGTGACTGGGTTTTGAAGAAGAGTCATGAGGAATTACCATTATATGAAGACTGTTGATACTTCAAATTCTCAGTGTGACTGGGTTTTGAAGAAGAGTCATGAGGAATTACCATTACACTGTATATGAAGACTGTTAATATTTCACAGCCTTGGTGTGACTGGGTTTTGAAGAAGAGTCATGAGGAATTACCATTATATGAAGACTGTTGATACTTCAAATTCTCAGTGTGACTGGGTTTTGAAGAAGAGTCATGAGGAATTACCATTATATGAAGACTGTTGATACTTCAAATTCTCGGTGTGACTGGGTTTTGAAGAAGAGTCATGAGGAATAATACCATTATATGAAGACTGTTGATACTTCACAGTTATCCAGGATTCCAGAGAGAGAGAGAGAGAGAGAGAGAGGATTACCGGTATATATACCCGGTACTAGATTTACACAAAAGGGTTCATTTGTTCTATACACCTGATAGGCTGCTACCCCAGACTTTTACCCCAGGGCCAGGGTGAATATGACCTTATTTCGTATAGTTCAAACTTCAACACTAAACCCCTGTTCCATTGAAATCGAACCAACTGCAGTCAATTTAAAGGGAACGCACTGCACACCCTTGCTGGAAAAGCAGCTATTAGCTAATGGCAGACTTTAAAAACAAAATATGTTTAGATCACTCAAGCTCAAGTCAAGCAATCTTTTAATGAATTAAATATATCAGATTTTAGTAACTGGCATGTTAGCTCAGATCTATACAATATATGGTTGTACATGCCATATCCTCAAAAAGATGCCAAGCATACAAATATATACACATCTTCTTCACCAATAGTACATGTATTATAAGTTAAAGGAGGAAAGTTTGTGAAGATAATTTAACATGTGTTATGTAACCCCCCCCCCCACACACACACACACCCACACACCCTCCAGGCTCCATGTACATACTGTACCTTTGAATGATAAGCTTGTACTGAACATGCACTTCATTATGAAATGTGACAGACTGAAGGAAGCCTTCTGTTGGATCTTGATAGTACAATACATGTATATATATGTACCTATGTCTGGCAAGTCTAGTACTCCATTCGCACCCATCATGCTTTCAAGCTAGTACCGTACTACAGTAGTAGAGCGTTTGTTCAATGATACTGCCTAAAATATAATTACAAATCATTATCTGACAGATTCCCCATTGGTACAACTGCAACAGAAGATAAACGTTATTTTTTTTGTATGCAATTGTGCGTATGAAATGTGCTTTGTATACATGTAGTTTTCATTTACATGGGGTCTTGACTTTTTTCCTTCTGAATTTGTAAACATTGTTAAAAAGGAACAAAATATTAAGACTCATTAGATCTTGACATTCCTGATTTTTTAAAAACAGTAATTATTATTTTGGACTCTTTTGGAGAATTTAGACGCAGGTCACTCTGGCAAAAATTGAGGAGGAAAGAGGAGGAATTGTGTGTTGTGTGAACACATTTTCTTCCATTGTCATCAAAGAAAATGTAATACAATACTTTCTTAATTAAAAGTACAGCCAGCACTGCAGCAGCAGGTTGCAGATTTGCCTAAAATCTGGCTCATTGCCTAAACCATGGACAGTGAAAAGTGAGTAAGAATGTTGTATGTTAACACCAGCGGAAAAGCATCGGTGGGCGTTGCAGTTGACAGTCCAATGCCTTTTGTTTTAGGAGATACATGTAGGCTTGCCAAATCACAAAGAAGTACAGTGTATGCGAACAACCCTAACTTACAAAATAAAGTGCACTGAACTATCTCAAATTCCCCTTTTTATCCCCTCGCCGACGAAGTCGGAGGGGATATAGAAACGCCCCTGTCCGTCCTTCCTTCCTTCCGTGCGTGCGTGCGTGCGTCCATAACAAATTTGGTTTCCGATCAATATTACTTCAGTAATGTTTGACAGATTTTAATGAAGTTTGATATGAAGGTACTAGTCAGGTGGCTTAGCGTCAAATTTATCGATTATCGTTACTTGCCGGATAAAAGCACCATTTTTGGTACAGGGCTCCCTTAGTACCTACTAAACGATATTAGGCTAGGAGCCCCCGACAAAAAAATCAATTTAAGGGTGTGGGGGCGGGGGCGTCTTTTTGGAGCCCCAAATAATTTTATAACATTGATTTGTTGTTGTACAAATGCCATTTTTGGTACAGGGCTTCCTTAGGACCTACTGAACGATATTAGGTGGGAGCCCCGGCAAAAATATCATATAAGGGTTTTGGGCGGGCGTGGCCTCGTAGCCCCAAATAATTTAGAAGGTAATATAACATTTATTTGTTGTTGTACATATGCCATTTTGGTACAGGGCTTCCTTAGGACCTACTGAACGATATTAGGGTGGAGCCCCGGCAAGAATATCATATAAGGGTGTGGGCGGGCGTCGTGTAGCCCAAATAATTTAGAAGGTAATATAACATTTATTTGTTGTTGTAGAAATGCCACTTTTGGTACAGGGCTTCCTTAGGACCTACTAAACGATATTAGGTAGGAGCCCCGGCAAGAATATCATATAAGGGTGTGGGACAGGGCCGTCGCCTCGTAGTCCACAAATAATTTGTAAGGTAATTTAAACATTGATTTGTTGTTGTACAAACGCCATGGGCCCCCAATCACACATTTATGAATATGTATGCCGGGGGCTCCTACCCTACCATCATTCAGCAGGTCCTAATGAAGCCCTGTACCAAAAGTGGCGTTTGTACAACAACAAATCAATGTTTTTACCTTACAAATTATTTGTGGACTACGAGTGACGCCCGCCCACACCCTTATATGATATTCTTGCCGGGGCTCCTATCCTAATATCGTTCAGTAGGTCCTAAGGAAGCCCTGTACCAAAATGGCATTTGTACAACAACATATAAATGTTATATTACCTTCTAAATTATTTGGGGCTACGAGGCCACGCCCCACACCCTTATATGATATTCTTGCCGGGGGCTCCTATCCTAATATCGTTCAGTAGGTCCTAAGGAAGCGCTGTACCAAAAATGGCATTTGTACAACAACATATAAATGTTATATTACCTTCTAAATTATTTGGGGGCTACGAGGCCACGCCCCCGCCCCACGCCCTTATATGATATTTTTGTAGGGGGCTTCTACACTAATATCGTTTAGTAAGTACTGAGGAAGCCCTGTACCAAAAATGGCATTTGTACAACAACACATCAATGTTATAAAATTATTTGGGGGCTCCAAAAGACGCCCCTGCCCCCACACCCTTAAAATGAATTTTTTGCCGGGGGCTCCTAGCCTAATATCGTTTAGTAGGTCCTAAGGGAGCCCTGTACCAAAAATGGTGCTTTTATCAGGCAAGTAACGATAATTTCACTAAGCCACCTGACTATACATGGTACCAAAACACAGCCTAAGTTCAATTTCCGAGTATGTAGGTCAAGGGTCATAGCTCATTAAATATGCGAATCTGGTTTCCGATCGATAATTTCAGTAATGTTTGACAGATTTTAATGAAATTTGATATGAAGGTACATGGTATCAAAACACAGCCTAAGTTCAATTTCCGAGTATGTAGGTCAAAGGTCATAGCTCATTAAATATGCGAATCTGGTTTCCGATCGATAACTTTAGTAATGTTTGACGGATTTTAATCAAATTTGATATGAAGGTACATGGTATCAAAACACAGCCTAAGTTCAATTTCCGAGTATGTAGGTCAAAGGTCATAGCTCATTAAATATGCGAATCTGGTTTCCGATCGATAACTTTAATAATGTTTGACAGATTTTAATGAAATTTGATATGAAGGTACATGTACATACTTACCAAAACACAGCCTAAGTTCGATTTCGGAGTATGTAGGTCAAAGGTGAAAGGTCAGAGCTCATTAAATATGCAAAAACACCTAATTATATATGTGAAAATGTGGTCAACTTCCTTGCCTAGTAATATAATAATATACCGGTAGTCTAATGGAGGTAACTTGTTCTGACGTATATAGGCCATTTGTACCCTGCGAGGGGATGCGACGCTTTGCGTTGACTTTTCTAGTTGAAAATGTTAATATGATGGTATTTCTGTATTATATTTCTTATGAATATGATAGATGATGTTATTCCAAGTAATTCAGTCATTTGATTGCTAATGTGAATGTTTTCAAGCTGTTTTAAAAACAAAATAAATTATTTGAAACCAATTGAATTATATTTTTATTCAGATTGGTTGTTACATGTATTGGAGATTTCTTTTCTTAATCATCATACCGTACACGTGCACCTGTACTGTTTGCTGGAAGGGCTTTAACTTAAAGATACCATGTCCCTTTTGCAGCCAACATCAACTTCTGTAGAACTTTGCAGGAATTATGAATATGTCATGTACGTGTATGTCCTATCTGTGAAATTTAGACATTAGCAGTGTCCTAATATTGAAATTATTAACCCGTTTACTTGCTAGACTTCACTGTCAGACACTATTGAGTGACTGACTGGCTTTTTTCATCTTTGGTAATGTTGCAAAATCATATAGATTCTTAAAACTTAAAGATTATTATGTAAACATGTATGTTGCAAAATCATATTGATTAAATATTGATCTAAATACTATCTCAAAACATAACACTTTGTATACATGTCTTGATGTCACAGTATACATTCAATCTCAAAGTCAATCCAACCTTTGTATCAATTTGTAATTTTGTATTTATGAAGAAATAACAGGAAAGGGAATGAAGACTGTAGACATGGACAAACAACTTCATGATAAATTAAGGACAGGGGATTGTGTTGTGGTATTTCCTGGATTCATCTTTCAATATAATTAATTATCCAACAAAATGCGCTTTTCAATTTATACAATCAGTGCAAATTTTATTCAGCTAAATTAAAGGTCATAGTGAGATCAATTACACACTACCTAGAATATGTGAAATATATAAGGTTAAATGACAATCCAACCCATGTAATAATAAGTTCATTTGTATATATGATGGTGTGACCAAAGTTCGCGCGTGACCAAAGTTCGCTTTCTCAAAAAATCGGTAAAATTTCGAAAATCTGATATCACCAATGGAAAGAGGATCATAAAATTACCCAGAAACGAAATTTTCTTTGGAATTGGGTGCGAAATTGTGAAAATATTGACAAAAGATCGGCAAATTTTGCAGTCATTTGCATCCGTTCCGACAAATTATCAACTTACCGAGAAGGGTTTGGATATCTTCATTTTGAGAGCAGATATCCTCAAAATTGTAAGTAAAGAGTGGTACCAACTGATTGTATGATATCTTGCCTTGCAAATTATGAAATTACCTTATTTTTGATGTATAGCATTTTTGTATAAATCAGCTGTAAACCCCCGTGCGTGAACTTAGGTCTCGTTGTTTTTAAGACTTTTTTGATGCAGCGCGCGCACGATCGGACATCAAATTTTTAGATCGCGATATCTCCGAAATCCTTCGACGATAAATTTTCTAGTTGACCCAATTTGTAGTAAAAAAACTTTGCCGTTCGTTTGGTAATAATTGAAATAAACAAATTTGTGTAGAATATGAGAAATCATAGATCGAATATCACATTTTGTGATATGTTCTAAAATGTCCGCGAACTTTGGTCACCCCTTCATACATGTATGTATATTATGATAGCAGAAAAATTGGAGTAACAGAATGATGTAAGTTAGGAATAAATTGGATCAATAATAAGAAAGTTATGAATGTTTGAAATTTGAAATTACTACATGTATGTAAATGATGTAAGTCATGCAAATTTCAAACTGGCAGTTTTGTCAGTGAATTGTGGCATAGTTGGGGATAACTCTTCCATTTGTTGCGTACACAAATATATCTAATTTATATTTGTTTCCCAAGTGCCTTCTCCCTTGGGGCACTACTCAAAATACATTATGGATAGCATTACCGGTATTGCATGTAGCTCTAGCTGAGTCAAAATTTTCTTTTTAAATATAAATTTTAGTCATTTTTCAGTGTTATATTGCTTTGGCTCCTAATGTTATGAACCAGAACAATATAACACTGAGTTCCCTTAGGCAATCTTTTTATTCAGATGTTCATATCTCAGCCAATACTTAACCTATTCAAGTGGTTTTCGACACTTGGACATTATTTTTGGTGGTCTTTCGTAAAATAAAGAAAAAATTGAGAAATTCCAAACATAGATTTTTGATGACGTCACACTTCACCACTCTATACCTATAGTGATTAGTGATTACAACTTTAACAAATTCATAATTTCTTGTTTTTGTCCCATTTCATTCAAACTTTCACCGGTCTGCTTCTTTGATTTTTCAGTTTTCCCCTTGAGTAGTTTGCTATCAAGGTTGGATTTCCCTTTAAAGGGGAAGTCCACCCTAATAATAAGCCGGTATTCATACAAGCCCCCAAAAACAAGAAAAGCAAGTGTGAGCAATATCTGATTAAAAGTAGAAAAGTTGTAAATTTTAAAATTGTCCTGAGTGAAATACAAATTTTCAACACCGTGACATATCTTGTGAGGTCTTCTCCAATTTCCTCTCTACAGAAATTTCATAACATTTCATTCTAGTTTTCATACAGGGGTTTTATAGAAACATATTTGCAAAAACTATATTTAGGGTGCATGTATGATTGAATTTTTTTCAAGGGCAAATAGACATTTCTAATTTTTTTTTAAAGTACATGTACAATTGTACATAGCAAATGGAAGGGAACGTACCTTGCAAGGTACGTCCCAGAGTTGCCAACTTTCTTATTTTTAATAGGATTTATCTCAAACTTTCACTTATCTGTTCTCTCATTTCCTGCTTCTATTAAAACCAACTTACATGTACAGTGTAATATCAAGGCGGATTGCCCTTTAGTGCTAATGAAATAATGGTCATTTTGCACACAGTTGAGAAGAGGATGCTCCACTACACCAATGTTACGATGCATATTAGCTATGAAACTAAAGTATACTTGAAGTAAAGTATATGATGTGCTACTCATTGATTTCTTCTTTTATTTTGAGGGAGGGGGTTGGGGAGTCATAAGAGAAGAACTAAATTAAGATGGCTGATAGCAGACTAATTCAGATGACAAATCACTCTCAGCACTGTATTTTTTTCCTCTTAAAAAGAGGTAGATAAACTGTGGTTTTAGCGGCTGTTTAGTTGAGTGTTTAGCAGCTTGACATTATTCCCGAGCGTTCATATGATCAGCTCTTCAACCGTTTGTGAGATAATTGCTGGTACCTTGACATAATGTAAATCCACGAATAAGAATACAAATCAAGCCCCTCAGAGCCTGTGAAGAAGTGGAGCCACAAATTCAGCCTATGACATTCATTGAGATAGTACTAGTATAGAATCGATAGCACAGCGATCCAACAATTGTAATGTAGGTGCAAGTCATTTTGTTAGTGTATCTTTGCTTTACATGTAGTTTAGATATATATTGTCCAGCTCTTATAGCGTAATTAGCACAGGAGATCTGTATTTCGCCTTTGATATCCTGCCGAAGACATTGCCAATTTGACTGTCAAACTTCTATACCATCCTGATTCCTGCCTAAGACATTGCCAATTTGACTGTCATTTTGACTGTCATTAGTGTTAACCACTTCCTTATCTTGCAGGCATTGTTCCTCTTTGGCAGGAGATGGACAAAAGCACTTCAAGAGCATTATAATTCTTACCCGGTCTCTATCAAGCAAACATGGGTAGGAAGAGAGATGAAATGCCCTGTTCAAGGAGCACCTTGTAATAATTCATACTTTTACCAAAATGAGAAATGAGATGTAATGGTTGACTGCCTGCAAGTACATGTAGGCCGTAAGAGCAGTGTATGGTCAATGACAGTAACAGCCTTCTGCAAGTAGGCCGTAAGAGCAATGTATGGTCAATGACAGTTACAGCCTTCTGCAAGTAGGCCGTAAGAGCAGTGTATGGTCATGGACAGTAATAAACGGCCTTCTGCAAGTAGGCCGTAAGAGCAGTGTATGGTCAATGACAGTAACAACCCTCTGCAAGTAGGCCGTAAGAGCAGTGTATGGTCAATGACAGTAACAGCCCTCTGCAAGTAGGCCGTAAGAGCAGTGTATGGTCAATGACAGTAACAGCCTTCTGCAAGTAGGCCGTAAGAGCAGTGTATGGTCAATGACAGTAACAGCCTTCTGCAAGTAGGCCGTAAGAGCAGTGTATGGTCAATGACAGTAACAGCCCTCTGCAAGTAGGCCGTAAGAGCATTAAACTCCAAAATGAGCTCAACAATTAACCTTAATGGATATTGACTGAGTAACTTGCAAGGTGTAATGTCAAAATTATCGTCAAGTTTGCCTCCGCATTCATGTAGGCCTACAGGAATGATGTAGCATAATGAAAACATCAAATGACATACTTTTTCATTTTTCCCTGCAGTGTGCGTGCATGTACAGTAGTATGTTTTATCACCACCTTTTGCTGGCTGGGAAGTTGCTGATACATGCCAAGTACAGAGGTGAATCAGCGTTGAACTATCCATGTATTTGGCATAAAACATGCTCTATATTAAACAATGCTGAAAATGGGTACTAGCTGGCAGGAATTAATTCCTTGAAATTCTAGAGCGTCATAATGGCAGCCATGCTAAAGCCAGGGTAATAATTACCAAAGCTCTTTGGAAGCGCATAGAGACGTTATAATGTGAGATGCGCTACATGTCATACAAGAACCAAATATCATTATTATTATTTATTCCTGTAGAGCTATAACATGTATGTAATGTAATATTGTATTGAAAATATCTTGCTGTTCTTCTTGATAGTGGAGTTTTATTTCAATCATAGAGCATTATATTCAATTGACTGATTATACTCTGTTTGGTTTGTAATATTCAATCCTACAGTGTATAATACCTTTGACTGTATCATACCAAAGCCTCATGAAAATGACAGTACATGTACATATTTACATGTAACTGAAACGGTGACATAAGGCCTGTTTTCATCAGCTCGAGTTTGCCAAATAACCCGCTTTTTTCAGACTCAGGATATTATCCCGAAGCTCCAAATTGCGTCTTCACCAGACCGATACGCTCGTCTAAAACCAGCTCGGACGGGCGCAATTAGCCCGCTATTTCCCAAATATATTTTGGAAACAAGACCAAGATTTCTCGGGTTATTTTCTCAACCAAATATCCCGCTAGTTGCAACTGCGGGCTGATGAAGACGCAAATTAACTGGCTAATTTGCGATCGGGATAGTTAAAATAGCGGGTTATTTGGCAAGTTCGAGATGATGAAGACAGGCCTTTTGAGACATGCCTGTGCAAAAGCAGTTTATAGGTGTATCAAATATTTGTTGTTGTTGTCAATGTACTTAGATTACAGGTATATAGATTATATTCTTGTGGAATATATATTATAAAACTGAAAATAACTTTTAAACAAACACCTCCATAAATATCAGGCAACCCTAATGGCATGGGAGTTCCAAATATTTATAAACGGACATAAGAAAATACACAAGTAGGGTATTTGTAGTTTTTACAGGAATGGTATAAGCTGACAACTACTGTACATGTACTTTCTCTTCCATCTCCCCCAACCCCTCCTCAATTCATTTACATGTCCAGGGTGATATATATATATTTCCCATCTACATTGTAATCTAGGATCCAGTAATATCTATCTCCCTTTACGGCTTTAGAACTTTAGAACTCACCACTAAAAACAATTACATATATAGGAAAGTGGACATTTACATTGTAGTGGTACCACTATGCACCCCCTCCCCTTCTAGAAAACATCCACACATCGAGGGCCAGAAGGGCAAGGGGAGTCTCCAATCCAGGGTCCAATATATCTGTACTCCTCCCTTTCTTAATTAAGTAATCATACACTGTACAATGAGCAAGCCAGCATCTAGTGCTCTTCCAAATTCTTCCTCTCCTCCCTTTCCTTGCCAACACCCCCCCCCCCCTCCCGCCCCCGCCCCCGGGCTAGAAGATATGAATAATTGAATAGCCTATTCTTCTAGGGTCCATGCAGTCCATCTGTATTCCTCTTCACCCATGCAAACCAAGTAAACGAACAATAGGGAAGTAATAGAAGCCAACAGGAAGGAAGTAGGTACAGTAATTCAGTCAAGTGCTATCCATTTAGAACAGTAGTAGGGCTACCCCTACATTAACCAGTCTATCACCAAGCCCTTGATTTCTGTCAGAAAAACCTCCCAAACCTCTGCTGGGAATCATGTTAACCCATTGAATGTTGGAACTGAGTGGTCCATGTGGTTAAGCTTATGGGAATGAGGGGATTCAGGAGTCAAAAGATTAAGTGACTATTGAATGAATACAATATTGATAGAAATTCGATTTGGAATCTGGTCAGGAATATATGTAATGAAGCATGAAATTGCTTTTGAAATTCATACCATTTATATACCAATGATCTGGACTAATGAATCCTAAAAGAGAGGTCTATACTTTTTTTATTTTAATGATTTGAATTTGGTGTGACACATACATTGTACATGTCGTTATATTAGGTTTGGTATTCAACAGGTTAAAATCTAAAATCCCATTCTTTCCTTGCATTTCTGAAATTAATTCATATAACAAAATTGTTTTATGGTTGACTTGTACTCTACTACATGTAATTATGCCAATTTTTTTGTTCAACTTCTATGGGCATTTAATCGTACATATATGTACAAGTACAATGGGAGGGCTTGTAAGCCTATCATATAGCCTACATACAGCCAAGGATATAGAGTTCATATCGGAGTAGAATAGAAAAGATTATATACCTCACTTTAGAAATCTAGCCATCCGATTGGTCGAAATTGGAGTCGTGATTTTAGCCATGCCCCTCCTACCAGTCAATAGTCTTTTAAAAAGTGCCCTCATACCCGCCTACCAGTCAATAGTCTTTTGAAAAGTGGCCTCATACTGCGATCTCCATTGGTTTACGTGTTAACATTGTCTTTGTGTGAGCGCGGACACCATACAGTGCTTTTTGTATGCGATTCCCAAATGATTGAAAGTTTCAGTCATTTTCCAGCGAAAATTAACAGACAGTGTCTAAGATTTTCCGTGATGTTTCAACCATTCTTTACTCAATAAAAGGATAAGGTAAGAATTCTTGGTAGATTTTTGTTTCAATTCGGCATATAAAAGACATATCGACTGCTTTAATATTCGAGGTCTGGCTGTTGGCTCTCGAGAAAGTGCACATCCTGCCATGAACCTGAGGGGCGCATGGGTGGGCGGCAAGCAGTCGATATCTCCATAATATCAATGCCTCTCAGAGCAGTCGATATCTCTATGATATCAATGCCTCTCAAAGCAGTCGATATCTCTATGATATCAATGCCTCTTCCTGTGAACTGTCTTTAAATACTTGGTTACTAATCACACTGTTATGTAATTGGGATATTAGGTACAGCTACTATTTATTGTATATAAATCTATTACTGCTTGCATTCCAGTTCACATTGATTCAAGGGTATTGATTTGTTACATGTTGTAGAGAAGCCTTATTCATGTAAGGTGCTACATGTACAAAGACTACTGAAAACATATATCGAAAACATGTTTTGTTAGTGAGACAAGATTTATATTGTACATTTGGAGACAAACTTTGCTCCATTATATATGGACCATATCCCATAATAACTTTACAATTTTTTAAAACCCATTTCACTTTCAAGAAGAAAGGCAAGTTTTTCTTAGATTGATAAATTGTAAAACTTTGGCATCCAATCTAGCAACAACACTGCAAGCTTGGAATGTGCTAGTTATGGAAATGAACATGATCTATTAAATGTTGGATTGAAAGTGAACTCTGTCAGCATCTAAGGTTTATTCCAATGCACTCAGGTTTGAGACATTCCATGATTGGATCTCATGTTTCCTTTCTTTGTTGTTCTCCCTCATATTAAAGTGATACCCAATCAAAAGTTAGTTACCGGTAGATTGACTTACAAACATGACATATACATACATGTGCAGATGGTGCTGCTCACATTGCTGCCGCTGAAATCATTCTTCAAGGCTCTCTTCATATTAGGTGTGTCTTCATATTAGGTGTGTCTTCATCAGCTCGAGATTGCCAAATACATGTACATGTAGCCCGCTATTTCTGATTTTGGAAATAAGCCCGAAGTTAAAAATCGCGTCTTCATCAGCTCCAGATTCATGAATCTCGAGCTTGAGAAATATTGCTAAGCGTTCGCGCATAGTGCGAGTCTTCGGGCTGGTGAAGACGCACCGGACAATTAGTGGGATATTTTGCCAAATAGCGGGATAGTTTGCAAACTAGCCCAAGATATCATGGGATGACTATCTCGACCAAATATCCCGCTAATTGCAACTGCGGGCTGATGAAGACGCGATCGGGATAGTTAAAATAGCCGGTTATTTGGCAATCTCGAGCTGATGAAGACGGGCCCATTGATGATGTTCAGTAATCACATTGCATCATTAATTTGTTGGTTAGAGTTTCATCTGTAGTCATCAGGCATGGTCTGCATTCATCCTACATTTATAAATCATCCATTATCAAGCTTATTTCTTTCTTTGTAATAAAATTACAGATACAAGTATAGGATGAAGGAGCAAGGAAATTGTTTGATTTCAGGTTAATGATTAACATTTCAATTGCAATTATGAAAGGGATATGTTATATAAATATTTTCTCATGATGGTCCATATAAAACCTCTAAGGCTAGCTCATGGTTTTAACATTCAGGGACATATCCTCTTCAGTGCAGATGCACTCATGGTTTCGAAAACTTGAGGTTTCTCAATGATTAAAACAAACTTAAAGCCCCTCTACAGTGTTGGGAGCCCAAAAAATTTGATAGCAAAATTTCACTTAAATTGTATCATAATGTGAAAGAGGATGTCATTTAAGACAAGGATTTTCAAAACAAATGTGTTTGAAGTCAAATATTGATGAAAGAATACAAAATTTAGGTTTTCTGTGTACTGTACAACAGAAAACCCAAATTATGTGCTCTTTTATGAATATTTGTCCTCAAACACATTTTTTTTTTTTTGGGGGGGGGAATTCTTTGCAGAAGTGTGTCTTAAATGACATCCTCTTTCACATTGTGATACAATTTAAGTGAAATTTTTTCCATCAAATTTTGGGCTCCCAACACTTTAATAGAGGGGCTTTAAATGATGTATGGACTGTTGTTTGGACCTAGCTATTACATGTAATTGTTGCCTGATATTTGCATCAAAGCTATCTTAATGCTGCATGTCTACTGCATGTCTACTGCATGAATGATTGCATCTGTTCTGCTCAGTTGGAATTCAATGAGGCTTCACACAAAATGTCATTCTTACTTGAAGGTTAATGAAAGAGAAGATAATTAATTTTATCTTCAGAACAGGGAAAGAGGTCTTAACTATATGGCAGCATACCACATCAAAATTGAATGAATACTGAAATTGTACAAAATGGGTTTTCTTGAAGGATAATGTGTGTTGGTTTGTAGATTCGATGTTACTTCTACTTGCATACAATGGTACCATATCATTCTTTGAGAAAATAAAGAAGTTGATTGTTTAACTTGATTGGCATGTCATGAGTAACTAAAGTCACATTCACATTTTTGTGATATCTTAATTGCTCTCACTATTATATGAAGGGCTCAGTTCCAAAAGGTACTACATCCATTTTTATCAAAATTTGTTTTTTTGCATTAATGTACAAATTTCAGGTAGCCTCATACATGTACACTGACACCTCCAAAAAGCTGTATATTGAAAAAAAGTAAAAAATGACATTTAAAAATCAGTTCGGTTCCAAAAGGTACTATATCCATTCAAGTTATGCATTGCCACTTGCACGTACACTCTGCAATATTTTCGGTTCCAAAAGGTACTACATCCACAAAAATTTAAAAAACATAAATTCATGAAAAATATTTGTGCAGACTAAGATTTTTTTAAGAGTGGTTTTATGCTTGTATCATACAATAGTGTAATCAGCCAAAGTATCATTCCAAACTGACATTGCTAACTAGTTTTTATGGTAATTAAAAAAATCGTGTTTTTCTCAGAACTTGGATTTATGGATGTAGTACCTTTTGGAACCGAGCTCTTCATATGTCAAAAACGATTGCTTACAGGGTTTGGATGGGACCTGTATTAAGCCTATGGGGACTAGAGAATTCAGTAGTCCTTGGATTATTAACACATTGATAACCTTTAACATACATGTATCAAAGTTTTAAGCCCATTCCACACTACATGATCGCCCTGTGATCCGATTGTTTAAGAAATGGCAATTGTATTAGATGTGAAATCTAAACAAACATCATCTTCCTGTTTTAGCTTCTAAATACCAGGGGGGTGTTTCACAAAGACTAAGATCGACTTTAAGTTGGACTTAAGTATAACAGGCCGTTCGTGCCATTATTTTCTCTCATCATTTACTGGCATTGGTCTCTCACGGGACGTACAAATCATGGTAAAAAATCTTCAACACTTACATTTTTGGATAATTCATTATTGAAGGAAAAAAGATTATCTATATATCATAATTGAGAGACCAATGGTGAGAGCAAACAATGGCACGAACGGCCTGTTATACTTAAGTCCAACTTAAAGTCGATCTTAGTCTTTGTGAAACACCCCCCAGTAGTGATAAGAATACTTAAACAGGAATTTTAGTGCATTGAACTATATTCTAATCAGAATAAAAGCCAAATAGGCTTCAAATCATGGACAATCCCACTACTGGTCTGATGTCACTACGATTCTGAGCTGATTTAGCCTTTCTTCTTCCAAGAAGCATGAAATCCGTTGAAAATTAGATTTTCTTAATCATAGAATATTCAGATCCTCGGTCATTCAGATTTTACATGTTTAAATGATCATATCAATTGCTATTGCAAATTCTTTCAAAATCGGATCATAGTCGAGATCGTAAAGTGTGTGGTACGTGGGCTTTTTTTCACCTCATAGCTAGCCTATATATATATATATATTGTATCCTTTCCCAACCATAGACTGATATCAAGTGCAAGCTGATCGAAAGCAGGGGATGAGTTATTAAAATAATATTACCGTAAGTGTTATTAAATGGCTGGATGAGATAGCCTGTATGAGATTATACCCCCTTCATTAAAGCAGTAAACCGGGAAATTATGACACACTAGATGAGCATGATCTTGTGATGCCAATGACCTCTGATATACAATACATACATGTACAGATATAAATGTGTTAAAATCTTTAAAACATTTTGATGGGAATTAAGAAGGATGAACAAAACCGGGTTCGTAGGTGGTTGGGAGGGGAGGGGGGGGGGGGGGGGACTGCTAAAAATTTTCTATGCACCTACATTGTATATTTATATGCATCTTGGTGGAATGAAAATCCTATTTTGGATTTAAAAATAAAATAACTTATATATATATATATAGCATTACAGGAAGGAAACAAGTGGATACAAATATCTGTAGATGTCATAGAGGATTCTGCAATACAAGAATGACACCCTACATGTATGCATGTGAATTAATGTTGCGTGCTTTGAAATCCATAATCATGTACAGTTATGGAACATGAAAGGAATCTCGTTATGAATAGTACACTGCTATTAATAATTCCACTTGCAGGGGGTGTACATGTATTCTGAAATAGTTACATGTAAATGAAGGTTCCCATGATTTCATTCATGATTCACAAGCAATAACTGTATGCAGATAGTGAAATCCAAAACCAGAAATGAGAGTTGTATTGCTGGGAAAACTAGACAAATCAGAAACAAACAAGTGAAATGAAAATCATATATGATATGTGATACATAGATCAAATGAATTGACATACCTGAAAAAGTTAACATAGCAGAAAGGCGGATACATGTAGGTGGATTTCCACCGACTTCGAGATATCAAGACAGAAAAAAAAAACTTTCAAATTCTCATTAATTGTACATCTAGCATTGACCTCAGTACCTTAGCAGCATTTTTCTTTCATTTGAACAATGTTATGGATTCCCTATAAGCAAGATGGGGTAACAAATATTTTTCAAATTTAGAATTTAAACGCAAACATACGTGTCCTTTTACGTAAATATATTCTAAAGTTTTCTGCAGAAAGGGGGCACGGCCCACTTTTTACCCCCAGGGTGGGTCCCTTAACCCCCGCCAGGGGCATTGCCCTCGGACCTACATTTAATCTTCCTCCTTTTGGGGAATTTCCCTGTCTCATCCCTGATGTACAGTAAGGCAGAGTAAGGAAACATTTGCAAATGAAATACTTTACCTTCAATGCTTTTGTTCATTTGTTTGCTAAATTCAGAAGCACGTTTACTTTTTTAAAAAAAGAAAACTGTTCCAAAAATTGTGCACTCTTGTAGAAACTGAAATCATGTATTCAATGGGCATTGTGCTACATGTACGTAAGAAGATACCAGGATGTGGTTGGGACACCATTAATCTCTATTTGAATACATGCGTATGTGCAGGTGTTGTGGTATAGTGGTCCATTCAAATGAGTCTAAATCCAAGGGGTGAGGATTCAAATCCCAGCTTGGTACTAATGTCCTTTGGCAAGACATTCATCACATTTGCCACTCTACCACTAGGTGTTAAATGGGTAACCGGTAGAATATGAAAATCATTATTATAGGTTGCTCAGCATTAGGAGTATCTGGCAAGACATTCATCACATTTGCCACTCTAGTGGGGTGTTAAATGGGTAACCGGTAGAATATGAAAATCATTATTATAGGTTGCTCAGCATTAGGAGTATCTGTAAAATTCTTCTTCTTCTTCTTCTTCTTCTTCTTCTTCTTCTTCTTCTTCTTCTTCTTCTTCTTCTTCTTCTTCTTCTTCTTCTTCTTCTTCTTCTTCTTCTTCTTCTTCTTCTTCTTCTTCTTCTTCTTCTTCTTCTTCTTCTTCTTCTTCTTCTTCTTCTTCTTCTTCTTCTTCTTCTTCTTCTTCTTCTTCTTCTTCTTCTTCTTCTTCTTCTTCTTCTTCTTCTTCTTCTTCTTCTTCTTCTTCTTCTTCTTCTTCTTCTTCTTCTTCTTCTTCTTCTTCTTCTTCTTCTTCTTCTTCTTCTTCTTCTTCTTCTTCTTCTTCTTCTTCTTCTTCTTCTTCTTCTTCTTCTTCTTCCGAGCATTGAAGCTCACTACATGTACACTAATCATGGGTAGAATGGACTTGAGGAAAAAAAATGTTCAAAAAAATATATATCGATATGAAAGTAATCCAAGATACGGATGTTGGATGAGTTCTTAATAATTAAGTATAAATGCACTTTTAACCACTTTATATAAATCCAAAATAGAACTTATTGACTGTAAACGGTTTCAGTTGTGGTATCCTAATTACATAAGGCCATTGAGTTTGTATTTCAGAATCTATTTACTAGGAAAACTTCATTCACATAGTACATCAGTATTAACCATAAGTAGATACAAATAAATTATGAAAAATTGTATGAGAAGATACTTGGAAACAATATGAGCAATTGTTGCATACCCCATTCCAGTTTGTAATGGTTGAGAGTCCATTGATGAATAGTGGCACTTAGAAATGAGTAGTTGGCATAAAGAAATCATCATTGTCAGGCATAACTAGTTTCACAGAAAAATCACATCGTACTCTTTGATTCTGTGAAAGGCAAGCATACAACATGTATCTTGGCCATGGATATTGACCACACATTGAATACACATTGAATACAGCTGCAGTTCTAAAGAAAAAGGCAAAAGATCTAAAGGTTTAATATACACACTGTAATACCACCTGTTGAGAGCCAGAAGGGGCTTATTTACATTATTGGTGGGGAATTGGGACACCGTGGATGTTAGAAACAAAAAGGTTAACGTTTCTGTGTGTGCTGAGTTACGGAAATATACAAGTACATACAGGTTGTAGAGGTGTCGTAGTCGAGTGGTTTAAGAACTTGACTTGAAATGCAAGGTCATGGGTTTGATCCCCGACACAGCACTAATGTTCTTTGGCAAAGCATTCATCTATAATTGCCACTCCATACCCAGGAGAGAAATTATAGAAACCTGGTAGGATGACGAAAGCATTTGTGTTAGTAATTGCCATATGCCCTCATGGTGACCATATGGTAGGAATACTCCCCACGGAGTGGAGATGGTGTACATTGTGAGTGAACAAATCTGATGACTGGGATAATAATATCTGTAAAGCGCTTAGAGACTGTATTTTGAATTAAGCGCTACATCCCTGTATATATTATACAATTAAAAATCCAAATTATTATTATTATTTTGTCTTATAATCCTTTATAATAATTTTGTTTTACCCTTAAAGAAATTTTCTTTCCTCCAACATATGTAGATTCACTATTCAAGTGTTAAATGTATTGTACATGTACATGTAGCCAGTATAGTAGAATTATTGTTCTCTTCTGAGTATACATGTACCGGTGTGTACTTCAATCTTTGTTCTGTGATACTAATAGACTGAAGGATTGGTAAATCATGCACGGCTATGGATTTATTATTTTATTCAAAATCCCAAGACTATTGTATCCATACTGCCTGGGTGAAAAGGAAAAGGAATTTGACAGAGGATAAAGTTCTTTTTATTGGTGATCTGGAAAAACAATAGACCTACCGATAGTTATTAATCAAAGGAATCAAGTTGTACACAAACATGCAGATTGAAAATGAATACGAAATGTACTCTAAATATTGTAGGCAAGTGGAGGAAATTTAGCAGGTTTTACAAACATTTTTGTACGGTTGATGATCAGTTGTGCAGACTTTGCAAGACTGATACTGTTTGAATCCATTGTACATGTAAGAGTGATGCATACTATACTACATATGAAAGACAACAAGTAGACCTAAATTGCTAGACTCTTACAATGTAGCTCTAGGCAATCAAATCATCATTCATCAATCATGTTGTCTACTTAAAAGTGATTATGACAACTGGATAAATGTTATCGGTCGTATTAGTTTTGAAAAGCTTGTTAATTAGCTTCAAAAGCGATGCCTAATTATTTGCTGGTAGGAGGAGGGATAAGGGAGTGGGAGGAGGAGGGGTGATGGGGAGGGGAAAGAGGAGGGGAGAGGGGGGCTACGACCGCTCCATGCCTTTTGTATGTACCTTTACTCATCTCCCATAATGTGCTCCTCCATTCAAGGCTTTTGGGGTTCTTTTAGAAAATCCTGGATAGCTAGGCCTCTGGTAGAATTGAAGTAGGAAGTACTGTAGTTATGCCTGCTAATTAGTTATAAATGCTTAAATGGTTTCAATTGCCATAATCTAATCTTTTAATGACTGATTAATATGATGTGAAAGGAAGCAGAGAAGAATTCAACTCTTTTTTTATATTTAAAGTGACTCGGTAACATTGTTGAAGGTTGATGAAAAAACTGCGTAATTTGTGTATGAAATGTTACTTATTGTATTCCAAGGCCAAAGATTAATCTAGCGGCTTCTGGACAGTTTCAGGTTTCCTTGCAGACAAAACGTATAAATTTCTCTTTCTGATACAGAATCATAATGTGTGAAAGACAGCCATGTCTGTAACACTGTTTCATCAATGTTTAAATCTCCCCTTTCTGAGGTTATCATACTGCACTTTTTTTACTCTGTTTTATTCTGTCCAGGGCCCTGTGTTATAAAGAGTTGTGATTGATCTAAATCAATCTCAAGTCCTCCACTCAATTGCAATTTTGCAGTCTCCTATCTCTTATGTACATATTTGCCGGTGATATCAATCGCAATTTATTTGCGATTAATATCAAAACTTTATAAGAAGGGGCCCAGTTCTTTAAGGACAAGTTTATATGATCAACATACATGAACCCTGAATGGATCATGGCCTGCTTAATGCTTATTCAATATATATGCAGTGTACATGTATACATATGAGGAAATGATTATTTCTTAAATATCAGTACCGTATTTGAATGTTGTTGATTTGCCTGTACATGTATGCCGAGAAACGAACAATGAAATTCCTGTACAGTAAATAATCAATGTGAATGCATCTCAAGCTAGAGGCTACATGAAACATTTCTACATCTATGTACTTGAGTGTTGAATGACTTTATTTGAAGATTTGTATCGGAAATCTGAACTTTCAGCTGTATATTGAATAGGATTATTTGCTGATTAGGCTATATATATATATGCAAGGACTTCAAACAGTTAAAGGAAAGGACATGCATTGTATTGTATATCTTTCATCTTAGTTAGATGGGATTATTTATAAATGGCTTGTAATTGTGACTAGGCTTAGCATGTCTATATTGAACCTCTTTTTTCTGGGAGAAGGGCGGGGGCTTGTATAGGCTTTGTACAGTATGTATAAATAGGCTTGCCTGTAGGCCTTACTTTTTATGTATATCCCTTTTTTGTGGATTATAACAACAATAATATACCTGTAATGATATAGATTTGTATACACGTACAGTAGTGCACAAGTTTAATGACAACAAATCACTCAAGGCGCTCATCTGATAAGTACAGTACAAGTTTGTTACATGGTATAATTCCCTTTGCTTTTTATTATGAGGTTTTATTATTATTCAAAATGCTTCTATTATGCTCAGTATTGTCTTTTATGACAATTCTAATTTTATTGACATACGTGTATTCCCGGCAAATTAGAATTATACACGCATGTCAATAAACTATAAACAGTTTTATTGATATACGTGTATTCCTGGCAATTCAAATTATCATAAAAACCAATACAGAGCATAATAGAAGCATTTGAATTAGAATGTACATGTATGTGACTATGTGTAGGCCTAGGCCCTACATGTATAAGCCTAACTGGCCGACATAGTTTTCCAATGTAATCACAAGGGGTACTTATACTTATGTGTGCATGCCTGAGGTTTAAAATTACACTTATTGTTTCGTTTGTTTTTAGTTCCGTATAAAATCATCACAACATACAAATACATACATGTACAACCTGTACATAAAAGAAATATATGGCGGATAGCCCATTTCAGGCGTATTAACAAAATACACCTGTTCTTCCATGGGGTCGGATAAAACGCTATTACATAAAAATCAAATATTTTATACAATCATGGGGAAGTTAGAATTAAAAGTAAATTCAATATAAACATTTCAATAACAAAACAAAACATACAACTGAACATGTATAATATATTTTTGAGTCTAATAAATTCAATTTACATTTAGAATTCATATTCAGTGTATTTTATAAGGGATACAGAACCGCACGAACCCTGAACATATAAAGTAAAAGAATAGAGAGAAACAGATTCTTGAGCACATTTCTAAGATACTGTGAAATAGTTTTTCAGATTAGATTTGAAATTTTGAATCGTGTAAGCACTACGGGTACAAGCTGTTAATTTGTTGTACAAAACCTTTATATGTATTACAGTGTAGGTGATTAGAGCAGATTCTAATTATTACAGTACATGTATGTCATTGTCAATAGGATTCTTAGAGTGACCGTTTATTGCATGGTTGTCTGAAAACATATCTTAATAAACCCAAGTGTGTGTTAATGTTTGGAAACTTGATAGTAACAATTTTCTTTGCAAATTGAAGCATGTACCCCTTTAACTTATGCTTCGAAAGATAATGATGACACTGGTCACTTGGTTTAATGACGGTCAGAACAAATATACCATAGCTGTATCAAGATGGTATTTGACCCTAACAACGGCTATCTTATTGGTGTTGCGGACAATCGTTAGGGTAACTTGTAAATACTATCAAAATACATTGTAATCCAGAGATTTGAAGGCTTAGTCACTCATACTACTACTGTACATATGTACGTGTACGTACATTTACATGTAACATATCCATATACATGTACATGTAGAACCAGTGATAACCAGTAATTGCACTAGATGTGTTTGCAAATTAATTGCGTATTATGAAATTAGTGACAGCTTTTTTCTCCTGATTAAATGTCCTTAGAATGTTTTGCATTACATGTATATACTGCTTCTAGAGATGAGCTGGGCAGCATTTCACGAAACCGTGCTGAGTACAATTTCAAACGACATCCCATTGAAACGTGTATTATTTAACATGCATTTCAATGGGATGTGTCATCGAACTTGTTCTTATGATGGTTTTGTGAAACGATGCCCAGATTGATATTGTAAGATAATTGTTTCCCTCACAATGCTTAAAATATGAAGTAGAATCTGAGATTTGAATTTTTAAAATCCATAAGTTTTTTAATTTTATGTTTTAGGATTTCATAGGATTATTTTCTTTTCTTTCATTGGCAAAGATATTTAATAATTGATCATGTCCTTTTTAAACAGAAAGGAGGTAAAGAGATAGTAAATAGCCAAACAATCAAGACCTGATGTGACCTGATGATTTGTATCAACAACAATAGACAATAATGTTATGTAGTATTGAGTAAAAATAGAAGTTCTGATAATTTTGGAAGGGTAATTAATCAGGCCCACCTGTAGACAGACCCAACCAGGAAGTAGTTATAAAATGTAGTTTGTGAGTAGGCCTCTACCCATGTTCACTCTAGTCAAGAAAGAATGGCACACATATACATGAATTTGCTCAAGCTTGGCTGGGTACAATAAGAAAGAATTCCCACCTTTGATCTGCCACCAATTCTCATGGGTTTGAGGTAAAGAGAGACTACTGAACCGTGAATGTAGACTGAAATTTGTGTCCCGATTTACGTCAATTGAATTTTACTCTTCATGTAATTGCAATGTAATGGACCATTTTCAAAAATATTATATATATCATCATGAATTTCTTTCATATCAAGTATTATTCTTAGAAGAGTGAAGGGCATATTTGCTTATGAGTGGTTATGTGCACAGTAGGCCTACATTCTACGTATCAATCAGTTGTTATTTGGCATCAGTGCATCACTATTCAAATGGACAGTTTTTAATTGTATCTGATGAGGATAGGGGAGTTTACTTTACTGGGCAACCCACCACAGTTGTGCATGTACATATGCATGCAGGGGGAGGGATGTGTTTTTAAAGGTACTATGTCCCATTTGCAGGCCAAACAAATGAAAAGGTTAAATTCCAACGGCATTTGAAAGATAATACTAATTTAGAACTTCCCTCTAAACAAAAGGGCTTGAAAATGTCTTTTTGTGGGAAATGCTCATGTACATGTACTGTACCTGTTACAACTCATTTTATGTACATGTTATTACCAAAGAAAAAAAGTGTCAGTCAGTCACTCAATAGTGTCTGACAGTGAAGTCTAGAAGGTAAACAGGTTTCCTTGCATTATTTGAATACTAGGACAGTGCTCGTGTTTAAATTTCACATATAGGACATACATGACATATTCATAATTCCTGCAAAGTTCTACAGAATTTGATGTTGGCTGCACAATGGACTACCGGCACAACTGTAATATAATCACATTTTCTGTCACTAATTTTGGACTAACTAATAGTTGCATTCCAACATGGATACAATCTTATTCATTTATTTTTCTAGTGGGTTAAATGAGGGTCTACATTGTATTTTCAATTGCACTGTTCCATCAAAATATGAGAGATAATTCAGATTACTGATTACTTTCTTAAAGATCAACCAATGCTCATTAATCATCAACAAAAACAAAAAAATGTTGTTTGTACATGTAGCTATGTATGTGATGTAAATAATTTTATTTTTCAGGGATACCTCATGCACATAAAGCAAAATGTAACAGTTTTACATGTAGTTAAGCTATAGAGATCAATCTAGGTCCATGCTACAAGAACAAGTGACAACTGATGTCAAATTCTTTATCTTTGAAAATGTTCAGGCTCTCAAAGTGCCATTTAGCTATTTGGTCATAGTTAAATAAAAACCCTAAATACATAAATCCATTTATGACTATGACTATTATTATTATTGTGGGGGTTTACCCAGTCAAAGGTAAATATGGATACAAATAGATGATCTCATGTTATCACACCACAGATAATGAAAAGGTGACATACTTTGATCTGTATAAATATTTGGTTTTCAACAGGAAGATCAAGGCAGGCAATAACAATAATGTGGAATTTGGATAGTGGCTAAACACATTTTATTTAGATCAATGTATGTTTTTCTTCATATATATGATTTGATCTTTGGCAGAAAGTTATTTGAATAAATTTAAATAAAGCTTTTGAGGACTCTACAATTTCAAATTCTGATCATGTGAAATGTTTCAACCTTTTATGGGACTATCAAATCAACATTGATTCATGTGCATGTAATATTGCAAGCTTAGAATATTTGCTATTGGAGAAAATTCTGATATTAAACATGACTCAACACGTTATAATTTCACATTCCTGCCAATCTTCAATATCTCCCTGTATCATTTGACAAATAAGCCTAAGAAGGTACCCACAGTTTCTTTATCCAAAAATAGAATGATTATCGGCAAACTGCCTTGAATTCCCTGTAACTACATGTGCTAGTATATAGGCTACCTACATATGTTTTGAAAATATTTGTGGTCCTAGAATTTAGTTTAATCAACTCTCTTTTGTTTTGATGGAATCTAATTTTATTTTGCTTCAAAAAGTTTGATTGAAATGAGGTCCTTAGTTTGCAAGTGACGTGCATAGGAGACTGCTACTTAAGATTGAATCGCCTATGAATTGAATGGATTTGTCTTTGTTTGTTTGTTTGTTTGTTTGTTTGATCGAGGTATAGTAGTGTTCCTTCAATCACTAGATCTAAAATGAATAGATTCATTGATTACCAGCCTACTCAAAACACAGTATCAAATGTTCTCAACTGGTATTGATAACAGATGAACATTTTTTGCATATTCCAGAGAGGGCGCTATACACCATTTCACATGATCAGAAATAAACCCTACTTCTTGTTTCCTGAATCAACTCTTGAATTACATGTAACTCTGTGTAGGCTTTCTCACCAGACTTTCACTAGTGCAGCTGCTACTGCTCTCCCTAACGTCCGTTGTTAATTTTCATCCAATTATGCTTCTGAAGAGTTTAAAAGCAGACTGCTAAGTTAGCCAATGAGTACATTTCATTCATTCAGAATGATTATTTTCTTTCTTGATCCATAGTGGTAGCCAAGGCTAAACACTTACAGTCACCTGGTCCACCCAGATGTTCAAATTCTAAGTCCTACTCCATATTTATATTTCATCATATTTTTCATCATTTTTCATCATTTTGTATAATTTTTCATCATTAACTTTTTCCCCTATGTTTATATCATATTCAGCATTGGAGAACCTCTTACCAGGCTTTCAAGATTTCCTGTCAGACCTGGCTCTCATCAATCTCACCACTGCACTCAGAGAGAAGTTATCTACCTACCAGAGGACTATTAGTGATCATGTAGAGAAACATTCAGAGACACCATCTATTCCCCTACCACCTGTACCTACACAAAGTACTGGTAAGAACAGATGATGCTGGGTGATGAAAACGGGGATGACAATGATGATGATGATGATAGATGGTGGTGATGGTGATGATGGTGATGTAATGATAGTAATGATGATAATAATATTAGTGATTATAGTGGTATCATTGGTGGTGATGATGATGATGATGATGGATGGTGGTGATGACGATGGAGATGATGATGATGATGACATTTAACTTGGATCCATCCATGAGAGCAGTCCAGAGCATGGGCTTGAGAACATACTCCCAAGCTTCAAGTCACAGAAATATTATGATGGTGATAAATTGAAGGTGATGAAGATGATTATGCTGATGATTATATGATAAAGCTGTTTGTGATTGGTTACAAAGGGAAAGTGATCGTATTTGATTGAGGATGAGGGGGGAGAGAGAGATGTGTTGTAAACAAAAGTACTAACTATATGTTATATTCAGTATAGAGGGCAGCATACTGTTACTGTCTGGGCTGCTTTGATGCTGTTAAACTTGACCCGCATTTGCTAGCTGTACTTAAAAGATCATGTAATAAATGTCCCCCTTTCTCTAAGACCCTGTTCTCATTCACTTCGTTGGAGCGGTCTAACTAAGACCCGTTCCTCAGGAGTGGTTCTTAGGTGAGTGAGAACGGTCAAAGTGGTACAGGAAGTGGACTTCTGGACCGCTCCAGAAGACCACCTCGGGAGGTGGTCTTGAGGAATGGGTCTTATTAGGAGCGGTTTGGACCGCTCTAACGTGCAATGTGAACGGAAGCGTACTTTGAACGGAAGTGAGCTAGTGACGTTCCGCGAAACATGTAGTACGGTACATACGGTTTGTATTCAGCGTAAAAATTGACCCGCTGACCTGAGCTGCCATAGCAACAAGACCACTTTGACTCGTGGAGCGGTTTGAGCCATAAAAACTGCTCGGAGTGTGAACACTCGCAAACCGTTCCTCAAGACCCGTTCCTCTGGAGCGGTCTAACTAAGACCACTTTCAAAGTGAGTGAGAACGGGGTCTAAGGAAATTGAGAGGGGAGGGGGAGGATTGCAAATGAATACTGAAATACACAGGAATTTGAATCGTAAAAACTATCGCACACCTAGTCCACAATGCATTTGATTGAGGGTGAGGGGGTGGGTGAGGGGGGAGTGTGTGTGTGTGTGTGTAAGTGTGGGGCAAACAAAAGTACTGACTATATGTTATATTCAGTATAGAGGGCAGCATACTGTTACTGTCTGGGCTGCTTTGATGCTGTTAAACTTGGCCTGCATTTGCTAGCTAGCTGTACTTATATATTTCCCTCTTTCACGGAGGAAACTGGAGAGGGGAGGGGGAGGATTGCAAACGAATACTGAAATACACGAGAATTTGAATCGTAAAAACTATCGCAAACCTTGTACTCAATGTACGCTTATCACCAGATAGAGTACTTTTCTTTTCCTTTCATCCTGAGTTGGCCATGCAAACAAAAGACTATTTTCTGACGTTTTCTTCATCCAACCATGATTCGACAATAGACTTGATTGGTTTCCGGATGCTGTTCACATAGGATATTAAGCAAAGGACATGCAAGGGAGAGTTTTCAATTTCACAAAGGATGATCACAAAAGTAAGAACAGGGGCAGGGGGGTGGGCAGGGGAGGTCTCCATACTCTAGTCTGAGCATACAGATGCTTTTTGCTATGGAATATAATTGTTATTGGTGTGGAGCTAGAATGGCTCAAGTCAAACTCAGATACATGTACAGGGTGTACATACAAACTTTACAATGAGTAAACACCGTTCTAGCTCTAAAAAGGTCATTAATAGTTTGAATGTGTCAGATACATCATAGGCACAACTTATTTATTCACCTAATCAACTTTTAAATTATTTTTTTAAATAAATGTATTACCCCTTTGTGATAGCAGAATATGCAGATCAGGGGGGGGGGGAGTTAGGATGGCTTGTTGGGATTATTTAATGATGTATGTTTCTCAAACTTTGTGTTATTTTGGTTGTAATTGCTGACCTTATTTCTAAAATGTTATTACTCACCTAGTGCACTGACATAGTGAATTCATGTTAACACCTTTTAGTCAGAGACTTCAAGGTTTGTGAGAAAAAATAACTTGAAAGGCTGTCAGATATACCAAATACATGTACAGTGCACATATGTGCATCGTATGGTTAAAACTGAGGACATTGAAACTGAATATAGAGTTATTCTAGATAATAAACAGTACAAGTGCTACTAAAGACTAGATCTGTTATTGAGGTCATATACCAGCTAACTGGCTAATACAAGTATGAGGTCAAACAAAGTTGATATTATAAACCCTATGCATGAATTCATTTTGATTGTCTGACTTTGTTTGTCATGGAAATTGATATTTTCCCACTATTCTGTGGTTTAGTGTAGGCTCTACATGTACATAGCTTTCCCATTCCAAACAAATGACTTCATTGAGTCCATTATTATAGATGATTAATTGTTTTTTGTTTGTTTGTAAATGTTTTATGCCAAATAAATCTGGTATTTTTTTTACCCTCCAGGTCTCATATTCCATATATTCCTTAAGCAAGGAAATATAAATACGATTGCTTGAATTTACATGTATGTCTTCCATGAACCACCTAACAAATAGATTAAAACAATTTAGACTAAAATATGTCTTTCTTATGCCATTATGGCATGTACAGACAAATTTTATTTTATTGCATGATCTGTAAGTTAAGGCTATATACATTGCCAGTCTTTGAGACAGGTAACTGAATTTTTAATTAGTCAACTATGTGTGGCCAACAGTTGTTATAATGATTATTATCATTGTTATTACTATTATTATTATTGTTGTTATTATTGTTAGTGTTATTATTATTATTATTATTATTATTATAATGATTATTATTATTATTATTATTGTTATTATTATTGTTGTTGTTGTTGTTGGCATTATTACAACATTTTTTTTATCCTTGACCTTCGACAGCTTTATAATACACACCTAGACAATGTAGGTATTTAAGCCGGTTCATATTTTTCTTCAGCGTTTGTTTCAACCTGAGAGAGATTTATCTCTCACCTACACTATACCTGTCTCCTTCCTTCACACTGCACATGTGCACTCCTGACTCCTAGCTCTTCCTTCCCATACATCCCGTTCAAATTTGCTTACAATCCCCCTTCTCATCTTATTTATATCTCTCTCCTCATCGGATGCCTTCTCTAACTGCCCCCTCCTATGTACCGGTATGCTATAAATACACATGTTTGCCCTTAACTGTTGTGTTTGGAGAGCTACAAGGGCATTATTAATTCTGTGTTAAGAGTTCAATGCCCTTCTGGCTCTCCACAGATAAGTTAGGTTCTTAGGCAGAACAAAGAGGGATACTAACTGGTTATTATATAGTCAATCTTTTGCTTGATACAAAATACACCTGTATCGCATCACAAGAAAAAAAGTTCAATGTAAAACAAAGTTATGATTCCTCAGAACTCAGAAGCAATATGACATTTTCCAAGTAATTTGCCTTTTATTTTTTTATCATAAGAATTTCCCTCATATTTAAAGTTATTTATTCGTCTTTTTTAATGTATTTATTCAAACCAAATTGATTTGTGGGTAAACTTTCTCTTGAAAATGGAGAGAGAGAGAAATAAATATATAGAAAGGGAGAGGGGACTCAGGGTGAATAAACAACAAATAGAAAAGAAGGGAGGGAGGGAGACAGACAGACACATGAGAGAGACAGAGAGAGAGAGACAGAGAGAGAGAGAGAGAGAGAGCTGGGGGGGGAGACAGGTCATCCATGCATTCATTCATTGATTTGGAACAGAGGTTGCATTTTTCCACTTCTGATCAAACACAGTTCAGTGCTCTGTGGTTTCACGTCAAATACCTCATATTATGAGTCATGCCTGTGTTATTGTGAGGTAACTTCTGTGTGCGTAAGAACTGAAAGTTCTCTGAAACTTGTTATAACGTCACCAAGGGGTAATTACAGTGCCCCCTTCCTTGCTACTGTGGTTTTGTGGAAGCTGTTTTGTCATACCATGGACCTTTGTTGTAGGGTCCATGGTCATACTATTCACTTATCATTCAGCTTGCAGAGTATTTTGGATAAGATCTTGTGAGAGATAATAAGAACAACAAGCTTACTTTCTATAGTTAGTAGGCGCTGTGGACCAAGCTCCTTGGTTGGCCAGGATACTGTAGGTTCATAGTGTTGTTATACTTTGGAGTTAGGGAGGAGTTTATTACTACATGTACTAGCTGTTTGTGAAAGTTGTTGGCTTCATGAAATTCTTGTTTACTACACCTAGGCTAGAGGTGTTTATGCTGATCAATATGTTGGTTCTCTCACTATCGTCTGGTTAATGTAATGTCATCCCGGCAGTCTGTGAAGGAGGATTGGTTCTCTTATTGTGTTTTGTGAAAGTGAGAGCTTCATCTCCTATCTTCTGAGGATCATGTGTGTGTACATGTAGGAACAGGTGTATTGTGGATCATATATGTGTAGCATCAGGTGTTTTGTGGATGAGCTGTGCATATTCATGGCTTCTTGAAGAATGATGGAATCTTATACTGCAATTTATTGTACAAGAGACTGCTTCTTAGATAGTATAGGAGAGTCACTCACTGTTGCTTGGTAAAGGGTGTATAAATGGATGAAGTCTGAGATAATAATTGTATCTTCATCTGCCTGTTCATTAGACTTACGTTTATCCCAAATCCCAGATACACTTAGGAACTCTCCTGATTTCAGCTTACACATGGATGTATGAGGTAGGCTCCAATGAGTACTTGTGTGACTGCAAAAGGAAACTAAATAAAACGATTCATTATTTTATCTTTTTCAATTTGACAAGGTCATCTGAGGTATTTGTTAGCACTTTCACTGAAAAATATATGACCTTAAATGTTCCAACTTGAACGTGGTATTGTTAACAATGTTTCTCAACATTCTATCATCTGAAATTCTGAATTGTGCAAGGTGTTTTGTTTTTCCTGTGTATTATTATTTTTTTGACATAGTCCTTCATTGGATCAAACAATAAGTTTGACCTTGAACATACTAAGTTTGTTGGCATGTTGTCTTTTGTATTGCGAGTGGAGAGGTTCCAAGTTATCACGTCATATAAGCACATTATTAATTTTTGAAAATAAATAACAGATGTATCACTTTTTTAGTTTGAAGAATAATTGCCATCTAATCTTATTAGACAGGGTATTACTTCAGGAGCCAGGAAGGGGCTACTGTGACTAAGTATATTATGGATGATTTCAAGATCATTTGTTTATTGATAAACAGAATATTTAGCTTAAAATTACCCATGCTTATTGAAAGCAGTTTCTAAACTTGAATAGAGTATGGATTTATTACAATGAATATGTGGATACAATATAATTCAGAGAATTTTTGAATATTGATGAAGGTTAATTATTTTGACTAAGACTGGTCGATCAACACAAAGTCATTTCTACAGTCCTATAAAGGGTTTGCATGTAAGTCACCTTTTCAAGAAAAAAATGGTGTCACTACAAAGAATTTCTTCCTTGACAATAATGACATGAATGCACGACCAGGAATCTGTCACAATCTTTTTGTCACCTTATCAAGTATCAACATGATATGGATAAGCATTCACAAAAAAAAGTTCAATTTCAGGAATTTATTAATTATTATGTTATTGTCTGCCATTGTAAGCTCGATTCAGTTGAGCAGCCAGGAGGGACCAAAACACAAGGCATGGATTTGTGTTAGCTAAGTGAATGCATAGGACAGTATTAAAGATTACTTCTTCCTACCAATTTCTTTTTTCTTCCTACCAATATAGGGTCTGTACAGAAAGTGATCACTGTAGGTCTTTATAGTCCCTACATTAGTAAATCATGGACCCACAAAGAGGAACTATTCTGATGAAGAACAAAATTATATATATAGTGTGTTCAGTGCTTATATAGTATACTGCACTGTTTATGAGACATGGATATTGGAGATAAAGAAAAAAAGCATACTGGAGAGAAGGAAACTCCCTCTTAGAACAATGCGGATGTCGTATAAGATTTCAGCATAACAATTTCTTTAACCTTCACTAAACATTATCATTGACATCCAATGCAACAACTTCAGAGAATTGCCATAGGATTATCACTGTTCATGATTCAGGGTTCTCACTTCTTTCCCTTTTTTACTTCACAATTTTATTTCAAATGATTACAGTGAGATTGTTTTTGTTGCTGTCTGGGCAACAGTAGTTGAACCCATAGCCTAGGTTACCATAAATGATTTCAAGGGGTCGATGGCAGCGAGCAACTTATTATTTGTATATTTTGCCTGATTTTTCTAACATAATTCTTCAAAGGTACATGTACCTTTAAATGCAATACCTTGAAGCTGTTAACATGTACATGTAAAAGACATCATCATTACCCTGAGAATACTTCTCCTATCTTGCCCATCATCCTGCTAACTCTGATGACATCATAATGCATGAATCTCAACATTATATCAAAGAAACATTTGTTGAATTCAAATGTTGAGTCAGAGAGGGAGAGGAAGGGTGAGTAATGTACTCTTGGTCCCATGTCAAGGAACTGGCATGGTATCGTATCTCCTTAAAACAATATGTTGGGGCTGGGAAAGGGATGTGGAGAAAGAGCATTCATCTAGCTGTCTGCAAAAAGTATGACGCACACAGTTTTATACAACAATGACAAGGGTTACAGTAACTAAAGGGCAATACATAAGGATCATTTTAACTAATTCCGCAAAGCAATTTCCTTAAAGGTATTACAAAGTTTTGGTATGGGGTCATGAATTTGGTTCAAATGAACATATTGGAAGCATAGGCGATTTTACAATATTCAATGATCGTTGTCGCGGTTGAAATCGAGTCTAAAGTGATGAAATTGTAAATAATCAACTCTTTATGTTGTATTGGGCCCTCTTGAGACTGATATTACTTTAGCTTTAAAACAATTTTCTTGACTACAATCGACCGATTTGCTATTCCCGTTTGTAAATTATATATCAGAACTGCATATTCTGAGATTTTCATGGTCGCAGCTACCATGGAATGGCCTTGGGCACTATTTAAAACCTTTGAAATTTACCAGGATTACCGGTAAATTTTGATTATTCAATTTGCTCGAAAGCAGAAGTGTTTTAGGGGCTGAATTTGTTAGTGATTATAACATCCACAGGGGCATCCAAATATATCAAAAATTTAAAGAATTATTTCCATCCAATTTCAAAATTTCCCAAAACTTTGCATTACCTTTGTAATATGACACGCTGTTGAAATATCTCTTAGCCTCAGGGAATAGGAAAAGAAAGAAAATGATACTTTAGTTGATTGCCAGAGATTTAAATCATTTTAACCCATGGATGTTAACTGTACATGTATTTTATACACCTAGAATGAAAGAATTCATGATCAATAGTCAATGTTGTAGCTTTTCTATTTTCTTCATATTTCTCTATCAACATTTACATACATTATTTTTTATATCAGTAAGCCATGCAATAAATGTTCCTTTTAATGGGATGGAACATTTTTCTTGACCTTGATTCAGTAACATTGTTGAAGTTTGAAGGCGTCACTGTGCAACGCCCTTTAACAGTGATTAACAGTAAATTCTCCCAACCATTTTTATTTGAAAATAAGACATACTGTAAGACCGGCCTTTAAAAATCTTTCAACACTTACATGTATATGTCTGGAATGGTATATAGAGCCAATTCATAGCTTTGTGATGATTTACATTCACCTATAATTTAATTAAATTGTAATAATATATTTGGGAGAATTAAGGAATCGATCAGATCAGTTTTTCCCAATTTGTATCATTAATAATGGTCCGTTTTCACTCAAACTTTCAGATTATCTTTAATTGTAAATCTAGCATTGAAGTCACTACCTTAGCTGTTTTAGCACCATTTTCTCTCATCTGGACAATGTTACCAAGTCCATGATTTAGGGGAGTCTAGAGACTTTGTGAGGTCAGGTCAAGTCTTGTGATAGTGAAATCCCTTGTTTCCATGGCTACCATCGAACAAATGAGAGGAGTTTAGAGTTATGTAGAACTCTCTACAATTTTTACAAAGAGGAGAAAATGAAATCTTGAGAGGGGAAATGGGACCGATGTGGAAGAGAGATGTGAAGGATGATTATCATCAGCACACTCGTTACTCTCTTTTCTTTAGTTACTGTTAATTTTTTTTTTGCAATTCGATATCATTATTATTGAGGTAAATGTAGGTTTAAATATGGAATGACATTTCTTTTAGAACCAGGCAAAAGGTTTATTTGAATATTCTTTGAATATGAAATGCAATGAATATATCAAGAAATTTACATTAATATGAGAAAATGTATGTTATCAACTTTGTGACAGTTGATTTTGCTGTCAAGCTAGTACATGTAGATCCTTGAAAGGCGTCATGCTGCTAGGGGCAAAAAACAAAAACAAAAACATATGTATTATATATATACTATTACTGTACTTCATGAAGATGTTGACAGTGAATTCTAAATCAGCAAATTGAAATAGGAGAATATTGATACATTTTAACGACATCATGAGAATTGAAGTGAAAGTAACTAGTTGGAAGAAGGTTAGAGTTGAAGTATGATATCTAGAATAACATAATTGCTTCAGGCAGTCACATATGTGGCTGACATTTTGGGGTCAGACCAATGAACCATGTACCTGTCCATTCATATCAAAGAAACTTTAGAAATCTCTTTATCTTAAGCAAATTTTGCATTATCATATGGGGTGGTGGAGGAACAGGAAATCATTTGAAAATCATTTTATTTCTCTTTTCTTGCCTTGCTCCATCTCCCCCTATGATCTATCCAAAGTTCTGAAGGCTTTATAGGGCAATCCAGTTCTTGTAATAAGTTCATTTGTATGAAAGCAGAAAAATAAGATAAAAAGGAATGTTTTAAATATGAGATTACTAATTCTGTGAAAATCTCAAATTGGCAGTTTGATCAATGGATTGTGACCATCCTGAGTTGAACATTTTAGGGGGATTTTTTTTTTAATAGTCATTTCGTGCGCCGGAACAAATGGGAAAGTTGTCTGCCACTACATCACAGAGACGTTACTGATTCAGCCAACTTGCATATATGAAGAGCCCATCCTATAGTGATTAAACTTTCAAAAATTCATAACTTTTCATTTGTTATCCAATTTCATTCAAACTTTTACCAGCTTTCAAGGTTGAATTTCCCTTTAAAGCCATTTTCTTCATGTCACAACTCACACTGTGATCATGACATAATACGTGACATGTACCATATATGTGAACTAATGTTTCCCAAAGTACAATCAGTTTCCTAAGCATGTCGAGGAGGGATTAAGAGAGGGGTAGGATAATCCTCTTCCAATCCTGAGCTTATCCCATCATGGATAATGAAGATCAATCGTGAAGAGGGGTTTGAGGCATTTAGTCAGTAAAGAGCATCATTGTTGAAACCTCCTTCTTGATCAATCACTGTATGCTTCATAACAGTTTTTAAATCTTTAGAGAGGAACAAGGGGTGTTTTGTTAAATCCTATTGTGTTGTAGGTTCTTTGGGGGGAGGGGGGGGGGGTAAAAACTTTTTCCATTGCATTTAGGCCATATAAAAAAATATTCATGTTTAGTGTCCCCGCCCGCTTCCTTTTTGGGGGGCCGCCTGCCCTTTTTTATTTTTTATTTTTTAATCTTAATGAAAAAACATACTGCTAAAATAGTCTTTTTCTGAATTAAAAATGAACAAAACATAGATGCTGGCGGCCATCTTGAAAAATAGCCCAACTGGCTATCCAGCCAGTTGGGGAAAATATACGGAGCGGCCATTTTGAAAAAAAAAGGGCCTCCTCCTTCCTATTTTTCAAAAAGGCAGGATGCCAAACATGTTTTTTTTTAATGGCCTTATTTATAGTTGTAGGCCCACATCCTCATAAAATTGCACTTGCTGTAGTTATAATATGAAACTATCTGATTCATAGGCTGATATTTATAATTCTTTACAAAAGCTACAACTACTTATATGGAAAAGTGTACAGTACCTATTGTGTGGTGTTGTATTTCAGGATAAAAAGCAACTATTCTGAATGATTCAAGTGACCAACTTCTCATGTTTGCTTTAGTGCTCATACTGTTGGAGGCACTACTCTAGTTTCACATTGAAGAATGAGGGGCATTTGATTGGAGGTTTAATTTTTGAAATTTTCATTGATTTGTAGAATGGCACAAATATAAAATGTAGGCCCTTTTTTGCTCAGTTGCAATTAATGAGATAATTTGTGATGGGGTGAAACTGTATCAGTAGATTTCTTGTGGATTGGTCAATGGATCTCTCTCTCTCTCTCTCTCTCTCTCTCTCCCTTCCTCCTCCTCTTCCTCTTCCTCTTCCCCTTCCTCCTCACCATAATTCATTACTGCAGTATGTTGTATTTACATGTATATCACTTCTTAGGGGAAATTAGGAGTGTTCATGATTTATTTTAGATGAACAATGCTGCATAATTGATTTAAGGACTGCCCTGGATATAAAGAGGCCAAATAGATCAGAATGGGATTATCACGTTGATTGGGCAGTGATATCATCTAAACAATGTCTCCATCATGTCTTGTATAGTATAGTAGAGCCAGAGATTTTATCTCCAAGGGTCACTAATTATGTCAATTTCTTGCCACATCCTTTACAGTTAACAGTGATAAATGTTAGGAGGTTTTGAGGTATCTTTGTCTTGATTACCGTACTAAGAAGTGTTTTTTCCGGAATGGTGATTGGACTTGTTTTATTAATATAATTCTGAATGAATGTTTCAGAAGTGCACCTGGACACACATGATTCTCGTTTTCAATCTGTTACATACCAAATATAATGTTGAACTCCAGTGTATATATATATTTACTTCTGATGAATAATTTAAGTATGTAACCACAAATAGCAGCTCCAAAGCTTTTATTTGACAGGTAGTGGAATGATGACCATAGGCGTATAACTAGTTGTCCTCTTTTCCTAGTTTCCTTTTGAACGCGGACTTGGAGATTAGTGTATGTTGAATCATGTTTTATCCAGATTTCTACAGATGGTGCATCTCCAAGATTTTTATTTTCCATCCTGGCTTAGACTGAGCAGTTGTCACAAATCATAGTTGAGGTTTCTTTGCATTTTGTAGGTCTGTTATGTTGACATCATGCGTTGTTCAGATTGTTCTCCTTGTTCTGCCCCATCAATGGTCTTTAGATTACTCATTGAGACTCAGTACGGCTCACATGAGTGACTTAAAATAATGTGCAAGGAATCCATTTGCAGGATTAGATGAGCAGGATTAGATGAGCAGCACTCAAGTATTTTATCACCACTTTTCTGACTAGCTCTACAAGAACCAAGCAGACATCAGTGTAAGGGATCTGTGGGGTTCGACGTGACTGATTCTGGTATTAGCCATCAAGGATGTTAAGAGGGTATGTTCCTCAAGAAATTGTTGATCTGCCTACAAGGTAACATGGACTAATTAAAGAGATTTGGAATGTCTTGGCTTAAAATGTGACCTATGAGTGTGCCTGTGACGCACTGGGAAAGCGAAAGCTAAGGGAATTCTCATTTTCTGAAGGCGAGCACAGCCGAGCAGCAAGCTATTTGAAGATATCAGAAGATTTGTGGAAGCATGCTGGTGAAATGGTATAAGAATATGTAAAGTTTGAATCAGTTGAATGAGTTCAACCAGGATTGGAACATGTTGTGAAGAAGGAACATCAACATATTTAGGATATTATAGCTGTATGATTGCAGCATTTCTGTTCAGTTTAGCTGAAACAGGACAGAGAATTATAAGACTGGTGTGTTAATGGATTTTATATTTAGTGGGGCACAGATTGTTCTTTTTTACAATATGGCTGTTCAGCTAATGAATTGTTCTCTTAATTTGTATTGAAGATAAGAATTGTGTACTTAGTTCTTAGGAGTCCATCTTTGGCATTGATTGCCCCTGTGACTTGATCCAAGATGGAAGGATTATTATGTCTGTCCAAACCTGCGAAGGAATACGCTGAATTCCAGCTGAGTCCATCAGAGAACAACAATGCAGACACTGGTTCTGATGATGCTCCTACCAAAGCCAGCCTCTCGGGAAAGCTGTCTTCGACATCGATGACCTCCGTCGGATCGACGTCGGCAGTGAGCAACGAGGATCTTAAGGACTTCCTGGAGCAGATGAAATGGCACATCAACAACAAATTGGACAACACCAGGATAGAGATGATGGAACTCAGGAAGAAGGTGAACTCTATCGATGAGAAACTGAAGATGGTCCTTGAAGAGAAGGATGGATCATGTGACCAAGGTAACCAGGATGATGACAATGGAACATTGGAAGCAGAGGATGATAAAGTTGGAGCAGATGGAGATGGAGGAGGAGGAAGTAGTTCTGGAGGTAATGGTAAGGGCGGTATACGCAGAGGAAGTGGTAGCCTCGCAAAGAGCATCAAAGGTGTCTTTATGAACAGTAATAATAACAAAATGGACAGGCATAGCAACGGAGGAGGGAATGGTAGCAAACCAGATAAACAGACCAACGGTGGACCTATCGCAGAAGAAGAAGAAGTTGAGAAACGAAAGACAGTCACATTTGGACAAGATGTTGTTGTGAAAGAATTCCAAAGAGTATTTAGTGGAAGGAAAAGATCTAAGAAGGGTCAGAAACTCATAGTCAGAGAGGAAGTGGTGGAGGAGGATGAAGAAGAAGCAGAAGCTGGGAGGATTGCTTTAGAAGA
The DNA here is from genome assembly GCA_037976565.1 of Mesocentrotus franciscanus. Lineage (NCBI taxonomy): Eukaryota > Metazoa > Echinodermata > Echinoidea > Camarodonta > Strongylocentrotidae > Mesocentrotus > Mesocentrotus franciscanus. The sequence goes on along the minus strand of CP137682.1, from coordinate 2,582,809 downwards.
TGAAAAGCAAGATGACATTATAAAAGAAAATGGGAATGCTAAAGATGAGGATATAGATGATTTTACAGATTCCGAAGAAGAGACAGAAAACAGAGAAGGTAATATTTCCTTTAATTTCAATTCTCCTCTATCCTTTTCCTATCACTTGTATTTAATGATGACTTGTGAGTTGTGACACACACTTTTGCATCCCGTGTTTCTAGTCGCAGGGGGAACATAGCAGCATGTGTCACAGTATGTTCTGGTTCCTTCATATAAATGACTAATCAGCATATACCTTTCTTCTAAGAATGATACAATTTCCTTCTCCTAGGGTTTTTCCACATAATACACAAAACACAGCTGTGTAATTTGACACAATGAGGAAGGATTTATTTGAATTGTTATAATAATTCTTGGCATATATTGAGTCTTTGTCATCGGTGAAATTTGACAAAACTTCACAATCTTATTGTGAAAACTTAGGGATTGAATGGGATGTAAATTTGAAGAGGGGCCTGGAGTGTGAAACAAAATCTACAGGAATGAGATTTGGATTGGGTGAAAATGAGAAGAGAGTAAGTAAGAGAGAAAAAGAGAGAGAGAGATCAAATGAAATTTCCCTGCCTGAAATTACCGGTACCGGGTATGTAAAATAAAGTTGGTTATATTACAGCATGAATCTAGACTGAAATATACAAAACTTGTAATTTGTGAAATGTGAACGATATACACATGTAGGCTACTAGTACTTTACACAGTGAACTTCAGAATATGAGTTCACCTTCTTCAAATCATTAATCTTCCAAATTATAAACATTTCCTTCCCTGTCAAGTTCATGACCAGTCAGGGTTGGTAAGGCTTTGAAATCTAGCCGTTTTATTGAAAGCACACCTAAGTCAGGGATTTAGAGATTTTCTGTCCTGAAATATAATTTAATCATAACCTAATGAAAATCCATTGAGTCCCTTGTCAGTCCCTGTGGGTGTGATCTCTCACTCTACACCCCCATAGCAGTGTAGGTGGAAGAGTCCCACAGTGTGTCAGTGAACTGGAGGGGAAGCTAGCAATGTGCAGGAAGGGTTCATTTGATGCGGAGGTGATGATATCTTAAAATTGTATGTCACAAGACATGGTTTTGAAATTACATTACTGTGCAAATGAATCCAATCTAGATTGAAGTAAGTTCTCATGGAGAAAAAAGGGTTATTTATTTTGCATATTATTTTCAACCTTTAATTGTTGTGTTCATGTTTTTGTATGTAAAATGTCAATGGACTATATGGTAGAATATATTTGATCATAGATGTGGGGGCATGGCATGATGAATATGTTTACAAAAGTGTGATCCCAGTCTGAAAGAATGGCACATCTTGAGCTGATGGTGATGTTGATGATGTTTTGTTGAGCACTTCATGTTTGTTTGTTTGTATGTTTGTTTGTTTGTTTGTATGTTTAATTGTTGTACTTTCTCATAAAGTAGATTGTGTAATCTGTGAAGAGTCAGAAAGGCAATGATTCATGATATTTTCAAATAAAAAAATTTCAAGTTGTCAGAAGACAAGGGAAAAAATCATTCTGAAACATAGAATCCAAACTTAGTATCAATGGAGAGAATGGTTGTATTCTCTTCACGGTTTGATTTGCTCACTTTCATTTTACCAGTAATGTGATACAGAGTATCTTTAAACATTGTCACTGTGAAGATATCATCCTTCCAATTTCAATCAATCAAATTAATCTTAATTTTTTCTTTTACATTGATATGGAATTAAGAATTTAAAAAAAATGAGAAAAGAAGGAGATGAATAAAGAGTGAAAGGAAGAGGGGGAAACAAAATCCAGGGAGGAAACAAAGTTTTGGACATCTTTAATAAAAGAAAACAAAGTTTAAAGGAAAAGCCAACAACATTGATAGCATCCTCCTCTAGAGGGAAGCAATATATGTTTCTATACATCCCTTGTATGTAACAAATATTTTCCATCATCAATAACTAGAAGGAAAGTTTATGAAATTTCTGTACAGAGCAAATTGGAGAAGACCTCGCAAGATATGTTACGGTGTAGCAATTTTTTATTTCACTGATGACAATTTTTTAAATTCATAACTTTCCTACTTTTAATCAGATATTGCTCAAACTTTAACTAACTTGTTTCTCTTGCTTTTCTCCTTTTATAATACCAGCTAATGATTAGGGTGGACTTCCCATTTAAAGGGAAATCCTACCTTGATAGCAAACTACTCAGAACGTAGAATAATCAGAGAAGTTTGAATGGAATTCAACAAAAATTTAGAAAGTTATGAATTTTTGAAAGTTGTAATCTCTATAGGTATGGGCTCTTCAAATTAGCTGAATCAGAAATGTCTCCGGACAAATTTCTCATTTGGTCCAACGTACAAAATGACTAAAGTTTTAATTTAAAAAAATGTATGACTCAGGTGGGTCTATTCTCTTTAGAGGACCTATATACTAACATGCTATTTGTAATATATTTTGAGCAGTGCCTCAAGGAAAAGGCACAAAGGCGAAAAACAGAAATAAATGATATTTTTGTACCAACATACAGAGAGTTATTTGTCACAATCCATGGACCAAACCGCCAATTTGAGATTCCAAAAGACCTTATTAACTCTCTTATTATTGGTCTGATTTATTTCAAACTTTGGCCATTTCGTTTATCTTTATTTCATAGACATGCACTGTAAAAACCAGGGTGTAGAAATTCTTACACCAGTATGGTATTGAATTTTTTTGACACCATTGGTGTTGATTATAAAGGTGTGTTGTCTCAGTGGTGTTATTTTTAACACCGGTCAGATTTAAGCATGCATTAATAATTACTGGGTGTTAAGTAACATGGTGTAGTTTTATGCTCGGTGTTGAAAGTATCATCACGTGATTTCGTTTAAGGCGGTTGATTGGTCAAATAAGTTTTCACAAAGTGTACGCGCTTAATGATTACTTTACACGTGTTTACAGAAAAATACATTTATCATGATTTGTTAAGCAAATTATGACAATGCACATCAATTTTGTGATTTGTATTTTCCTTTGGCATTTATTGACCAATAGATTATTTGTCCGATCTTGTTACAATTACATTAACGTTTTAGCAATAGATATATTGATTATATGATTACTAACCAAGAAACAACATGCATGTTTATTATATATTCGTGTACCAGCCTGTATCACTTTAATGTTAAATCTTGAAATCTTGAATTTACTTCAAATGATCTATTGGTGGACAGTTGCCAACATCGATTATAAATTATCAGTTTACCACTGGTTCTTCTACCCTGGTCGATAATGGTCGATAATAGGGAATATGGAATGTAGAAACCCATAGAAAAATCTCTAATAGATCAACAAGAATATAAACACCAAAAGTGGAATTGAATTTGTTATGATTCCAGATATTGGTGTTAATCTACACCAGTAGGAGTTGTCAAATATTAACACCAAAAGTGGAATTGAAATTATCTAATTCCAGAAAATGGTGTTAAGTAACACCAGAGGAGTTGCCCGATATAGATACCAAGGAAGTGTTAAATTGAACACCCTTGGTGTTAATTTTAACACTCTGGTTTTTGCAGTGTGAACTTATTACAAGGGTTTGATTGCTGTTTGTCAGGTAGAAACTAGGTATTCTATGGGAAATAATAGGTCAGTCACCAGTGATGTTCCTGAAAAGACAAAGTAAAGGAACAAAAAAGAGGCTCTGCTTCTCTCTGACTATTCTCTATATCCTAAAAGTTGTCCTCTCAAGCTGTACAAATTGACAAGTAAATGTGTCAATTATGAAAATAAGCAGGGCCTAATTAATCACGTAAATGCTCCTGAAAACTGTCAAATTGAATAAGGAAATAGGCTGTTACCCAATTACACACCCTTCTCCCATATCTCCTGTACGCTGAGTGTTTGTTCCAGGCTTCAATTGTGTTTCTCACCTTGGATTTGGCCTAAATAGTTTTAAAGAATTATATTTTCTTAAGACATGGTTTAAAGCAAAGCAGCACATGTACATTACTTGTACCAATAGCTCTTATTTATAAAAAAAACAAAAACAGTAATTTAAACAAAATAATATGAAATAAATTATATCATGCCCAACCAAAGGTGTTGGTTTGGGATTGAATAGAGTTATAAATCACCAATGAAAAATCATAAATTCACATTTACATTGTAGCTAAAACATTATTATTAGATATATAAGTACTGATTATTCTTAACAGCATATACCGGTAGTGTAAATTCTTTAAAAGATCAATCATTAAAAAAGCCCTATCTCTGCCATTGTGATCATTCAAAATTTAGAATCACTTCATGGTTTATTCAAAGCCTATCAATTTGCATTGTTAGATGCATTCAAACTATGCCATTAGGTATGTATCATTGTATGTATTAAAATGATTCACACAACAGCCTCTCAGCCCTCTCTTTGTCTATGGTATAGCTTACATGTATTGAGTAACTATTAATGACAGGTCATGTCTTGTTCAAGTGAAACATTTTTGTTAATTGCAAGTATTTTGCAACCAACCAAGGGCCTCAAGAAGGTCTTACACACAAACCAGCTGTATTCCTTCACCCTAGTTCTTAATGGGGTTGAGAGGAGGGGGGGGGGGCAGTTCAGGATACCAATTATGTTATATCACTTACATGTGCTGCTCATAGGTGAATTAGACCCCCAAGCTATTTTCTCCAATACTACATGCATGCATTCATGATTTAAAAAGAAACAATTATAATGACTCACAAAAATTGATCGGTTGGGGGTGTGGGTAGGGGCTTTCTTTATGTTGTTGAACAATCACTTACAATTGTAAAGGAATTCAATTGTTTTCAATTTCTTAAAAATGTAAGTACTCTTGTTACAACTGAAATGATACAAATACATGCAGGTACAAAAATGGATTGAAGGATTGGTAATTAAGAAGAGAAATGAGTGAGTGGAATGTTTGATGTGTCAGATTGTTGAATGGATTGAAAATTTCATTTGATTAGAGATAAGAAACGGATTTGAATGTCTGATTGTTTGTCTGATATGGTGTGTCATTAATTGATTGAATGACAGAATGATGAATATATAGATTAAGTGGATTTTTGATAAAAAATATCGTAGATAAACTTAATTTATAAATTTTACCTGTACATGTATATGATTCCAAACTGTCTTCTATAAAAACAATGGTAAGTTTGTTTCCTGAATGAATTATTGAACTCTACGTTTCAGTTTAAATTGTCTTATGAAAACCATAAACATTATCAAAAGTTCCCATTATTTGATTGATAAATCTTTACTTCTAGCAAGCTGAGGACCTGTGATACTAGATTTTTAAAACTCTTTATGCGTTCTTTTCGCACCAGTGCACCAGTGCACCGTCGGCCCTGCGTTTCGTTCGCATCTGTGCACAAATCACACTACATGCTTTTCATACATGCTGCAACTTAATGCAATGCACAAGGGGTTTAAGGGCAAACGCACAAAGAGTTAAGGAAAGACATAAATGTAATGAAGAATAATCTTTCACAATGTTTTTATCTGATTCATTCAGCTACATTGTCACCACCGGTAAGCAAAGCTTCAATAGATCTTGCTAAGGAGAGAAGCATCATGGAGAAATAGCAAAAGTGTAGATGGAGCGGTAAGAATTTTTTTGTAATTGTAGTTTCAATATGCCCTATTCATCCCCCAAAAAAAAATAATAATAATAATAATAATAAATAAATAATAAATAAATGAATTATAAAAATAATTAAAAAATAACAATAATGATATCAATTACGGTAAAAAAATATACATATATATCGCAGAATTTGAGAAATGTAATCTTGATGTTAAAAACTGGAATATAAATCACATGTCAATGATTTTGACAGGACATTAATGACTGAAGTAAAAGTGGATATAAATGTAGGTTCGTGGTGCAGATGTGCCTTACATATATTGTAGGTCAGTACATAATGTGTTTTCTGTATTAGTGTAAACCTATATTATTTTGCAGCATATTTTGGTATCTTTCCAATTTTTGAGGGTTTTGTCGTATAGTGACTCATTCTCCTCACCTTCAAGACTTACAGGGCTTGAATATTATGTATGCATTAATATTTGGGAAGTAACAAATTGTTTTAAACTCTTTCAACTTGTATCATTGGCAATTGTGAGTAAAGTCTTAATTCTGTACCTCTTTTTGTTTTCAGAACGAGTACCAAAACACAACAATCAAAGGACCGTAAGTATTGACACAACATATTTCCCTTGCTGGAAGTTCTATAATGTTTATTCAATTTCATTTGACTTTTGTGTTTGAACTTAATAGTGTTGTACTTAAAAGTTATTTGCAGGTAGTATTTTAATTTTTACCAATATTTTGGTAGAGAGAGATAGATGTATTTTAGGAGTTTATGAAAAGTACTCTAGATGTTTGTGTTCCTACTGTGAAAATTTGTGAAAGATTGTAGGCAAAATATTCCAAAAGCATATTTATTAAGATGGAATTGAAATGAATCGTACCTCTTTATGTAATCATAGACTTCTGTACCCATCGTTTTATGAGATGACTTTGAACTGATCTTCTTTTCCATGTTTCCTCTTTGATTACACCTTCATATTTGTAATGAGATTCTTTTTTTAAAAGTCTTTATTTCAAAGTTGACATCTTTGTGGACATCCTTCTGATTTCTGTTTAATCCGATTGAATTTTAACTATCTTTGACTAGACTTCCAGAGGATGACTATGAGGTACCAGTCAAAGATGAACCACCAGCATTGCCATCCACAGCGAGCAGACCGCCAATCAAGAGAGTAGTAGATGACAATGAAGACTTTTATGAAGATCCCGATGACCAAGAATCAGGAAGGGTTTGTAGCATTCTTTCTCTCTGTCCATTACCTTCATATAAATTGACCAAGACGTGTGGTCATATTGGAAATCATTCCATTCACTTGCTACCTCTACTAAAGTCTTTTTGTCTAGGCCCTGTCTTATAAAGAGCAATCGATCCAAATCAATCACAGATTTGCAATCTCCTATCTCTTTGAGTGCACAGTTGCGATTGATTTCAGGTTTCAATTGTTTCTTTATGAGAAGGGGCCCTTCTCAACTTCCCCAAAGCTTGTCATGTAACTCCTATGAACAAAGGTAAACAATTTTGCTTTTGATGTTTTTTGTGAGTTTAGGCACTCAAGTTTGTCTTAGCTTTGTTACATGATTTTGACTGCTTTAACAGCTAGCTTTATGGTTGGGATCATCTGCAGCATTTGCAGTTACAGTTTTAAACAGAGCTATTTTCATCTCTCTTTAAATGCATTTATTACTGCCTTCTCAGCACATGTCGTAAACAAAAGGAAGCAATTTGGAAACCAAATACACAAAAAAATTATTGCAGTTTGCATCTCAAGTTCATTTATTGTTTCTGGGGTTTTCATGCTCAATATTCGTAGGTTACTAAAAGTAAATTGAATGTGCTATATGTATATATAAAACGATTGTAAATGCCTTTTAAATAGGTGCAAAGGTCTCTGAATTTTTCTTCAAATTTGAATGTGTCTTGACATCATGCTCTAAAGTTCATTTAAATGCTAGGGGCTGGCAAGTGCTAACTGTGGGAACTAATGGCTATACATATACACCCAAATCAAACCTTGTATCAAAGATGAATGCACATGACCTGCCAGACAGCTTAATGATTTGCACATCAAAAGTTGATCAGAAATCTTCTTAACCAAAGTTCATTTGACATGCCGTGCTGTAACCTTGATTGGCTTGAATATTGATCCCCAGATGCCACACCCAATAGTATAGTATTTTGATTAAATGAACTGGAATGGATTTTAATTAAACTAACCACAGAATCCCACAGTTTTATGTTTGGCTATAAATACTTATCATTCAGTACTTGACTGTATATGATTCAGCATACAGGCTTCTTCTCATTTCCTGTACCTCATTCATACCAATGGTTATTCAAGTGTAAAACTGCCAAAGATTATTACAGTATTACAAATAAGAGGGTGGGTGGCAATGAGTAAAATGAAAAGGAGAAGTGGAATATCATACACATACCTGGAAAGTAGCCTCTATGTACATTGTACATGAGAGAGATCTCTATTTAATACAAAAAGTTCTCTTGTATGTAAGGTTTGTAGCAAGTTCTGTACTCCCCTACTGAGGTGGTACACTGTATGAGTGTGAATGGGTGAAAGGGGGAGGGCCATTTAATTTACTTGAGAAAAGATGTAAGACTGAGATCAGGTATTTTATAATTTCATTCTAATGCGATTCAAGATTGCAGTAACAATGTTCTTTCAAATATATAAAGGTGAAATATGCTTACTAAAATGTTCATATACAAACAGTGGCATTTTCCATTTGGACATTTTTTATATATGTTAGTAATTTGATTTATTTTATGTTCACTATGGCATACTTTTTTTTTTTAATCTAGAGCTTTTTGTAAGCCCCTCAGGAACAACATATGTAATTGTTACTGTTTGTATGTATTTTTGAATCACTGAACTGATTAAAACAGAAGATAGTGACTAGTACCATGATTCAACATTCTATTTAATTCATAGTATAAAAAAACCCCACAAACATTTGTATCTAGTGTGTACTCCCTTTGACTGTTATGAAACCAATCAGTTTGATAAAGTGGAAATCATTTATCTACTGTGTGCAGGAGGAAGTGAGATTAACCTGACCATGTCTGCACGTAACACTATTAATTAATTAGTCACCAATCAACTAAATTAGTCAGGAACTGAATCCTTAGTCAGTATACCAACATGCAACTTTCTTATTTGTGTTAATATTACCTTTATTGGGGTTGGTGGATTAATGTAAATTACCTGGATATATCTATGTTTACCTTTTGAATGGTTGGAAACTGAAAATAGTGAAACATCTTATGTAATGTGCTTTTGAGTGCTGAAAGTTGGTGGAGATTGTCAAAAATCAGTTCTTATGGATACGGATGATAGCTTTGAGTTTGTTTATATTGAGGATATACCAGCTAGGATGGTAAGTGTTTCAGAAAGAGTTTTCTTTTTTAATTTAAATATAAATTAAACTAATTTTATTACAGCAGCAATTGATAAAAACATGTACATGCATGCTTACATGTTTTTCATATTTGCAGTAGTGATGTTGCCAGATTTTGTGACGGCAATTCATGCTAGAAATGAATTCATATGGTTTTCATCCAGGAACTTGGTTACTTACGGTACAAACTTTTATAAATGTACAGCCTAAACCATCTCTGACCAGCACTGTCCATTCAACAGCTCCGTTAAGCCTTTTTAGCTGCACATAGCTTTTTGTCGGCCTTTTATTGAGTTACTAATATAAACACCTGCACAGCACCTACACCAGTACGAGAATACACCCGACGGTGGCCGACGGTGGCCGACGGTGGCCGACAGACGGTGACGAAGAAGAAGAAAAATTAGTTTTAGCTGATAAAGTTTAAATCTTAATTTGAAACATACATGTAATCCCTTCAAAGACATATTCATATCAAGCTTAAACCTGTATTCAGTGGAATAGTGTACTGTGGCTACAACTAAATTCCCTACGGTATTTATTATTATTTTAATGACTTTATTTATATCTATCTTCCCATCACAACAGTGTGTTGCTGAATTATGAAAATATTTACATCATTAAATGGCAATCCAACCCAGAAAAATAACAGGAACAGAATGGCAAAAGTTTGAAATGAATTGGACCAATAGTAAGGAAGTTATGAAAGTTTGAAATATGAGATCACTAAGTCTATGTGAATCTCAAATTGGTAGTGTGGTCAATGGATTGTGACTTGGATAACTCTCCCATTTGCCGTGTACAAAAATATCCCGTTTTTCTCGCAAGTTCCTTCTCCCTTGGGGCACTACTCAAAATATGTTATAGATAGCATATTATTATGAGTCCTGTACAGAAATATACCCTCCTGAGCCATGATTTTTCTTTAGATGTAAATTTTAGTCATTTTATAAGTTGGAACAGATGGGAAAGTAGTCTGGCACTACATCACATTGACATTACGGCTTCAACCAATTTGAAGTGCCCATACGTATAGTGATTACAACTTTCAAAAATTCATAACTTTCTTATATTTAGTCAGATTTAATTGAAACTTTCATCAGTTTGCTTCTCTGATTTTTCTGCTTTCTTTTAGAGTAGTTGTTTATCTGGGTTGGTTTTCCCTTTAAAGATACATCAAAATACATCATGTACACAAAATCCATCAATGTACACAATTCAATTATAAAAAGGTAAAAAAAGAGAAAGGGGTATAGGATAACAGTGCTTTGGCTGCCTTGTGTCATAATACTGCTGTTATTTCAATGTTTTTATGCTTAATCTTTCAGGGCTCCATGCCTCCTGGTTCATGCAGTGATGAAGGAAGCGGAAACACATTTGTCTTCCCACAAAAAGGAGAAAAGACCGGTAAGAAGTGCCTTTGAATTAAGTAATATATATACATGTATATGTTACATAACACCTGTTCAACATTGTCGATTGTCCGTTAGGCCTGGGCTTTACTTAGCTCCAAAATATCTATTTGATTGTTTTAATGATAAATGAATTCTACAGACAATTATGTATGTATGTTCTAAAACCAATTTACGCATAACTGCAAAGATTTTGCGACCATTTGAAATATTAACTAGTACCTTTAAATCATTTCATATTCAATAGTTATAATAATCATCACTCTAAGCATATCTCCCCTCATACAATTTCCTCTGAAAAATAATATATCTATCTATATTTTGCTGTCTAATACCAAAGTCGTATAAATAGAGAATAATAAAAAAATAATGACATGATATACTCTTTGTTCCTCTACAACAGAAGTAGATACATCAATAGAACTTAGTGAGAACTTAGCGAATCAATCAACCTCGTATGTCACCTTGAGAAAGCGAGTATTAACATGTAACTTATTCAAGAAGCGAAAGCTGTGCCTAAAAACTAGCCATTCAATCTCAATGCCGGACCTCAGAAGTAAAATGACAGGTGCCGTAAACATAGCACATTCTGGATCAATTCTGCACCCTTGTCATGCTTTCTAACCTGTAAAGAATGATATTTGAGTTTATTAACCTGTTGATATTATGACAAGTGGAAAAGAAACTCCACTTTTACATACAAATTGTTCACTATTCACCTTGCCCTGTTTCTGACATCCTACTATACACGTTTTATACACTAACATTGCAGATCATAAAAGGCCTTTGTACCACATTATGATTTTTGCTTTTTATTTTTGTTATTATTATAATTTCAGTTTACCATTATGTAACTTTTTTTCTTCTTTTTGTTGTCAATGCTATGTACAACTTTGACATGACTACAATGTACTTTGATCTATTAAAATACTATGGATTACCTACACAGTGTGTGTTAGAGAAAGAAGAGCTGAAGAGCACAAATAGATTTAATCCACTTATGTTGCATTACACAGAGCCAGTTATGAATAAGAAATATTCAAAGGTAAAATAAGCATTATAACACTTGAGTTGGTAGCAAGTGTTTAAATGTGAAATTTTTTTCACGTAATGTATTAAATTGTCAATTTGTGTGTGTTGTGTAATATTTATTCATACAATTATATATGTTAGATTAGTCTGATAGGATGAAGTAATATGAGAAGGCAAAGCCAATTCATTTTTTTTTAGAGTCTTTGTTAATCCCTATATCCTCTTCCTCCAAAAAGTGGATTGATTTGATATTAATCATTCATGCTTTGAATTCAAATGCATTTATTTATTTATTTATTTCTGATATTTATCATTCATTATGATTTCTTCACTGGCATAGATATTGTCAAAATAATGAGAATAATGAGAATAATGAGAATGATGAGAATGACAAAAAATTACATTGAAGAAAAAAACGGTCCTAGTTTCTTGCTCAAAGCAGAATGTTCTCAAACAAAATGTAAACTCACTGAGCTACATAAAAGGCACATAGTCACTAGAATATTACTAAACATCCCAAATTAGTAAATACATGTACATGTACATATGTTGTTTTGTATTGAACCAAGACAGAGCGATATATTCTGTAAACAGAGATCTTCATTCCTTGCTATTTTTTCTGCTACTTTGGGGGCTACAATGATGTTTGTAGGGTCTGTGTGTGCAGGCCCTCTTTACATCAATCATTTAGGGTCAGGAGTGATATTTTGGGGTCCAGATCGCAACTCTATATAATACAGGGCCCAGGTGTATTGGACCCCTGCCAGTGTCGCATTTTGATACAAGCTACATGAAGTACCTACTATGAAATGAATTACACATGTACATGTATAAAACTCAGTTTCTTGCAATTATGTCACAATGTTACCCTATTATAGAAAAGCAATCTGTTATGTAGATTTGAATTATGGACAAACCGTATTATATAACAGGGGAGAGATCCATTGAGTGTAATAATAATAATAATAAAGACATTTATAATGCGCAACATATCCACCCAGAGGGTGCTCAAGGCGCTTACAATGAGCTACATATAAACTATACTTAGATACAATTATGCTTACATTGCATTTTACATGGTGAAAAAGATGTTAATTATAGTTCAAGTTGGCCATTAGATAAGTTTTCAGACTGGCCTTGAAATGTGAAGACATACTTATACGCTTTGACAGCCTGTGAAATCATGAGCAGCATCAACAGATTTGTTTTGACAATCTTCCTCTGTTCTTTCATTTAGATTATCATATTGATGATGATTTCAACAGTGACTCAACGGACTATGAGGATGTAGAAGATGTTGATCTTCATCAACAGTAAGTAGCAACTTGATTTCTTCACCCACATCCTTGGTATATTTTAGAGCCCCTCTGCACTAGTTTGGCCAGGAGGGATTAGCATGGTCACTGACAGGTGGTTATCTCATCAACTCAGCTCTCAATTAACATAAGAAAAAGAGGATCATGGGGGACCAACAGGCACCGCTTAGGCATTGTTTTGTATATAGAGGGAGCAAGTAGCCACAAGTAGTACAGTGGGGCTTTAAGAGGTGGTGGAGGGGGTCAAACTGATATGAAAGACCACTCAGTCTGCCTCTACTGTGTACCTTTATGTGGTTCAATGTAATTGAGAAAACTATGATGTGTATATAATTCATTTTTACAGACATGTTACAGTCAGATCTGTTAAAAGGCCCGAGTCATAACGGTTTTGTTTCTCTAAAGTAACCGAATCCCTGTTGCCAAAAAACGTTTTGGCTTGGATGCCCCAATCAATGTCTACATGTACACTGTAGGTCGGCAGTATAGATTTTGCATTGAATTTATATATACCTACATGTAGATTTTGCTGCATTGAATTGATATATACCTAGATGTAAAACAATGTAAAACATGGCTAGTTCAGATCAAAATGATGGCTGGAATTTCATGATGGATCCGCCAGGGCATGGTTTACAGACCAAAAAACTTGGGCCTACATGTAGCATCCTTACTTTTGTATAGACTGACCTTTACCATCGAAAAGACACAAGTTAGTATAGAATCCTAGGTCTTTCTGCAGGAAAACCATTTCCCATCTGTTGCTAATTGTTTATCAAGCAGCTTTTGAATGGAAAGGCATAGATCTGGTGCATCTACAATCATCCATCATCCCTTCTCTTAGTTCGACAATTTGTTGATTCTTGACACTGAGAGATGTCATAGTCAACTGGTTTAAACACATGACTGGAAATAAGATGGTTGTGGGCTCAAGCCCCAGAGCGGCACTAGTGTCCTTTGTTAACCGTGTACAGGTAGAAATTCCTTGAATGCTCCGAGCATTGAAAACGGAAGCCTAGCTACAGTAGGGGTAATATTGGAGTGTCTTGAGCACCTTGCATACTTAAACTGGAGCACCAGTGGTATTTTGGTAACAGTACTTCTTGCTAAAAATATGTTTGTCTCTCATTTTTTCAGAGAGAAACGGAAGAAACCTAAAGTGGACAAACTGGATGAGTTCAAGAATGATCACAGTCATGAAGAAGACATTGATCTCATAGACCGGTTGCTTATGCTCAACAACTTCTTCAGTACAATCAAGAGTGTCGGCAAGTGGGAAAAGCGTTACTGCATCGCTAAAGATGGCCAACTCTTCATCTACAAGTCATATAAAGTAGGTGTCTCTAAATCCTTCATCTATTTCTCTCTCCTGTATTTATCTTTCATCATTCATTTATTATTCCTTCACAAAATGACTACTATTTATGCTGGTGTAAGCCTGTTAGAAAAGGCATCGTCCCAAAAAGTTGGTAACAGCTACCTGCCTATAAAACATACAGTACGTTCTAAAGGAAACACTTTACCTTACTCAGATTGCCAAAATGCTCTGATGATGCAGCTTAGTCTGAATTATACCTCAGACACATCACCAGACAGATTCCATACCAACTCAAAGTTTACTTATTCTTATCCATTCCATGTCATCTACTTTTGTGTTTGATCTGTTGTCAGTCTGGGAAACTTGTTTCCCCATGACTTTGATATAAGTGACCTTGCAAAAAGTTGATCAGACATTTGTCTAGATGAGAGTGATGAGGGCGGTGAGGGCGGTGAGGGTATGAAATTGAAACCCCCTACTATCCCTCTATCCAGTCAAAACAACATTAAAGATGCTCTTTCTGAAAAGGGTTCATCTTAAGTATTATACAGATGAGTAGGAGCATTATCATTGAAACGTCATGTACATAACTACACTATTCTTGTATTGCTTTATGATTTGTTTCAGGACAAGCAATCGAAAGCTCAGCGGTTACCCATGATGGGATACACTGTATTCTTGCTCGGTCAGCAAGGTAAACAAGATCATGTGATCAAGATAGACCATCACAACCTCAAACCTCCACTTCTTCTTGCTTCAGATTCAGCTGAAACTTCAAACAAATGGGTTACTGTGAGTATGTAACACCATCACCCTCATCTTCACCACCATCTTCACCATCATCCATCCATTATTATCACAGTCGTTTTAACCTGCACTTTCATTGTCATTCCCATCATTTTGAGCATTGTCACCACCATCATCATTTTCATCAACGCCATTATTAACATCGTCAATTTCATTAAAATAGCAATTGCCATCTAAACTGATTTGGGCTTATGATATGCTGGCAAAATTTGAAGTGAATTGTCTTTATATGCTCTACTAAATGCTTAATCTGTTGATACCTGCAGACATGTGTATGAGAAAGGAAAGTTTTAACCCTATATTGCTTTTTTGTATTGTATGATTTGTGTACTTCTCATTCTATTGCATGGCTCATATATTTGATTCCATTCGAATTTGGGTCTCATACAAATAAGTCAATTTACATATTCTTTCACAAAAACAAAAAACAAAAAAAATCCAACCACTTTTTTATTTCTGACTTTTTGCAATGCATACTGTATTAATGTGTGGTACTATTTACCACAATCACTTACTGTATGTTGAACTATAATCAGCTATCTTATCATTTATTCTCCCTGTACTCTCTATGAATTCACTTCTACTCCCCTCTTACATTTCACTATTGTCATAATCTATCTTTTACAAACAACATGTTATTTATTTCCTGTTTTGTTAACTGCATTATTCGTTGATATTTCTATTTTTAATCCCTCTCTATCTCCCCTTCCTCCCGTCCTCCCCCTCTCTCTCTCTCTCTCTCTCTCTTTCTCTCTCTTCTCTCTCCATCTCTTTCTCTCCCTTTCTCTTTGTCCATATACTTCTCTCTCCCCTCTCTCTTTGTATTTTCCATCTTTCTCTCACATCTCTCTCTCCACCCTTGTCTCTCGGTCCCCATCTCTTTCTACCCCCCCCCCTCGATCTCTCTCTCTCTCTCTCCACTCTTGTCTCTCGGTCCCCATCTTTTTCTCCCCCCTCTCTCTCTTTGTCTTATATTCCTACCTGTAGGTTCTTAAGAGGTACTCTACAATAAACCACACCATTGTACCTGGAGGTCAACAGGATGAAGAGGAACCAGAGGAAAGTCCAGACAAGAAGAAAGGTAAAAACAATCACAGTTAGTAGCATAGTAGTAGTAGTAGTAGTAGTAGTAGTAGTAGTAGTAGTAGTAGTAGTAGTAGTAGTGTAGTAGTAGTAGTAGTAGTAGTAGTAGTAGTAGTAGTAGTAGTAGTAGTAGTAGTAGTAGTAGTAGTAGTAGTAGTAGTAGGTGGTGTTATGTTGTCACTTTTATACATAACCAGAATTCCTAATTTCACCCCTTTCACCCAACACTATACATGCAACTTACCCTCATTCTAAACTTAAACTAAGTAACCTACAAACCCAATTGCAACCCTAACCCTAATCCTCTATCTTTGATCAAATAAAGCCTAGAGTATTTAAAGTGGAGCCACTGTAAGTAATATCATTTCAAGTTATATCTTAACCCCTCAATCTTTAAATGATCTATATTACTGCCAAGTTATTCTGAAAAAGTAGGACTATGAAGCCAGTTTAATATTGTTTGAGCCAAGTTGTTTCATAATGGGATATGGAATTCAGTGTAATTGTAGAGGTGTTGTGGTCTAGTGGATAAGTCACCCGACTGCAGATCACAAGGTACGGGGTTCAAGTCCCGCTGCAGCACTAATGTCCTTTGTCAAGACATTAATCTACATTTGCCACTCTCCACCCAGGTGTAAATGGGTACCTGATATGCTTGAGCGCTAGTTACTTTGGCAGCTCGGCTATGACCAGGGTAATATGTGTAAAGCGCCATGAGCATCAGAGCCTGGCGGATACCGGCGCTATATAAATATCCATATTACTAATTGGGATTAAACAGTCCAATTTCATTGTTTTGGTTCCTGTACTGCAATCTCAATCATTTTTGTGTAACCATAATAACCTACATGCATGTAATCAAGGCATTTTATGAAATGAGATTTGTGGAATTTCTAATGAATTGGATTTTTCATTTTTTTCCAGGTACTAAATTTTTTTCTCGAGAGAAGAAAGACGGGACACCACAACTCACCGTGGATGGTGATGTATTATCAGGTTAGGTGTAAATCCTCATTCATTCCTTGCTACGTTAGGCCCCTAAACCAATCACATAGGGTGTTTTGGGATGAGTTGATTTATGGATGGCACAGAAACATCTGAAGTACTGAAGAACTTATCATTCCTTAATTGTGTATAGAAGTCTTGCACAAGATTTATATTGGAAATGAACAAGTGAAAATCCCTATGTATGTAGTTGTTTTCATTTTCTATTTATAAGAGCAGTTTACTATTTTGAAAAGACATGGAAAAAAGCAAATGAAAAATATTTCTCTTTCCCAAATACGGTTCTCTTTGCAATCTACAACAAAAGTTGCAACTGTATAAAAAAAAAAATCATTGATCACATCATAAATAGAGGACTACTTTCTAATGAATTATGACCCAATCTCTCAACCCATATATTCTTGATACCTCCTTTACAATTGATTTTTATAATTGTACTTTCATAATATCTTCGACATGATTACCCAATTTTAATGTGAACATCCAAGAAGCAGAATGATATAGGGAATAAGTCATGATTTGTCAATATCCGTACCATGATCACTCTTCTCTGACAGGTTATGTGAACATCTGTGGAGCTAAATACGGAGAAACTAAGATCAGACGAAAGTGGATCACGCTGAAGGATATGGTGTTCTCCTGCTCTGCTACCAAAGATGATCAGAAGAACTTCAGCTTCAGCATCCGAGGGATTGATGTAGAAGCTGCTGATAAGAAAGAAGTCAAGATGAAAGGAGCATTCAAACTCATGAAAGATGGAGAAGTCTACTTGTATATTGAGGTCAGTCAACGTTAGTCTACAATAGCTATCACGTATTTACACAAAAGTTTGATTAGAACAGCTACCACAATTTTAAACATTTAACAAAAATTGTTAACTTGTGAAAAGAGATCTTAAGCATCTTAATCTCCTCTTTTAAAGAGTTCCAATAGATTGTGATTCCTCAATAAAATGGAAATTTACATTGGCCTATCTCTTGTATATGGAGTTGTGATTTTCACTTCAATTTTAAGAGAGGGGGTTATGGATTTTGATAAATCACAACCCTTAATAGCACAGTCACATTGCACACCTAACAAGTCTTTAGCTTCTTGGAGTAATGATATTCTTGTGTTGGTCTGTAGCAGGTCTTGTGTTGGTTTGGTTGATGTGACTGGGGTATTAAGATGGATCTAGATGTGTATAAGTACAGTATTAGAGGATGGAATTCCTGCAAACAATTAACATGTAATTTGTTTATAATCCCAACCTGTTCTTCTTTATAGTTCAAGAAGTCCCTGAAAAGTGAGTGAGAATTTAAGACACCAATTTTGTTATAACCTGGGCCCCGTCTTACAAGAGTTACGATTGATCCAAATCAATTGTAAGTCCTCCAATCAATCGCAAGTTTGCAGTCTCCTATCTCTTATGTACATAGTTACGATTGATATCAACTCTTTGTAATACGGGGCCCTGTTGTATACTTTTCATCTCTTCTGAAAAGTGCAATATGCAAAGCAACAGAATGCTTTGAATCACACAAAATAATTTTAACTTGTGTGTCATTCAGAATTTCAGATTTGTTCATAACGAAATAAATGAGACATATATTGTGACCTTATGGTGATTGTCTTCGTGCCATACATGTATTTGCAGGCACTGAACATGTTAGATGCTGGTCACCTCTTGAAGCAGCTTGTATCTGCATCCATGAATGCTACACCCAAGACAAACACTGGAGGGAGACCAGCAAGCTCTACTCCTGATGAGAGTGGTGTGGTTGCTAGGTTACTTGCTTCTTTCGAGAATGCCGCTGATCAGACAGATACCTCTCAGGTTGGTTGATTTTCCATCTTTCTTTGTAGGTTTTATTGGTGAGAAGGTCATATACTTGTGAGACTCCACGGTTAACCATTTTGGTTGGTCCTAAGTGGAATAGTAGCTTTTAGTTATACAATGCGTCATGTGGGATTCTTGTCTGTAGTGTTTTTTTTCTAAATGGACATTGTCATGTTCAGATTTGAATACTAATTTAGCACTTTTTTTTTTTTTTTAAATGTTTTTTAATGATTTTATGTTATATTTATTTTCAGTATTAGAGGGACACGCAGTAGTTTGATGATATTATTTTTGTAAGCCACCATGGATACTAATAGTAGAATTGAGTTTTCTTTGCATTTTTTTGTTGTCACATATTTTTTTGGGGGTCCATGTTTTGTGTGGTTGTAGTTTACCGTCTATTTGGGTGTACTCCATTTCTTTATGGGTTGGTGTATAACTAAATATTTGGTTGTAGCAGTACAATGATTAACATGATTTGTATTCTAGAACAATTATTAGAGTTTTTAAAGTTAGTGCATGGATTTCAAGAATGTTTGAGGCATTTTATTTTCTCTTTTTCGTTCCTTGTGTTGATTCTCCCCACCCCCTCCCTATATTTCGACCTCCTTTTCCCTTGGAATTTTGATTTTTAGACCAAGAAAGGGAGAAGAATACAATTACAAAATCAGCTGAATAAGGTTTGTCTGCATGTCTGGTATAAGATGCTGTAATGTCTAACTCTGCATGGATATAACTGATCCTCTAAGATTTAACAAATTATAAAATGTTTGATTGTTACTTTATTGGTTAAGATCATGTTTACAGGTTTAGATGCCTTGGGAAAATGAAGTTTCCTGAATACTATTTGAACTGTGCTTTTATTTATTTCCTTGAAATTGAAATCAATTTACATTTCTCTGAAGATGCCTAGCTTCCCATCATTAGCAGATATCCTCCAAGTGTTAGGCATTTTTTCCCTCCATTTAACCCAAAGCAGTTCAGAGTTTTCTTGTTTTCTGATTTAATCAGCTTGCCCTACTTAAATTGGCAAAAATTTATCTTATTTTCCTTTTCTTCATAGCTTAAACAAATAAAGAATTATTAAATGAGCCAATGTGACATAAAATCGCAAAATGTAATCGAAAAGAATTGTCAATTTGTACTCGCGAATAGTGATTTTATATTTACATCATATTGCCAACTTTAATAGAGACAATCATGATAAGTTATAATTAAATCGCTCTTATTCGAGAATAGCACAACGTACTGCATTGGAAATAGACTCAAAATATTGTAATTATTTTGAACTTTCTGCTCATGTAGATGTATAATGTTTAATTCCTAGCATTCTGGATCAAAAGATAATTAAAAAATGTCAATAAAAGGAGTCACTGTACATACTGCTGTGGGTTAAATAACCCAGCAATTTGCAATTATTAAATTCAAAGGTTTTTAGATTATTAATGAAACCACTGTAATGGAGTCAACTAGGTGCATGCAATAGAATAAGCTCATATGTGAAACATTGACGATCAGTGCAATGAATTTTAGAATCCATCCACTAATCATGATCTTCATGTACATGTATTTTGTTCAATGTTTCCGTAGCTTGCATGGAGCTATATATCGGCATGCATACACAATGTGCCCAAAAATTACCTGTCTTGCCACCTTCAAAAGATCCCTCAAAACTCACCTTTTTCCCCAATGATCTATGTGATATACTTCCTGTACTGTACATTTTTGTCCTCTTTTCATATATTTATATTTGTAAGCGCTATGGTACTTATTGTTTTTAGGGCTCCTAAATATTTGATATTATTATATATTATTATAAATATTAACTGAATATTTGCCCGTGTTTATGAAGTAGTATTACGTGCAGATGCTATCCAAAGGGATTCTTTATGGATAATACAAGCATTGTATTTATAATGGGTATAATGCACAGCAGGTATTGAAGGCAGTGGACATCTTGAAATCATGGTTTCTCACTAGAATTGTATCTACACCTGTCAGCACTTTGATGATCAGAGATTTCATGCCCCACAGGAGTGCTGTAGGCGCAGCAAGATTATTTCTACCCGGCGGCGCTAGAAAAACTATTTCCCATGTCACTGAGGAGAATGGGAGGGGAATTTTCCCTTGGGTAATTTACTTCTGGAGATCTGTGCCAGAACAATGTATGTATTGTATACTAGCTGCGCTACCTTCTTACAGAGCTCGGTGTGTGAGCAACAAGTAATGCTTACTGACATAACCTGAATGCAGAGAAGCACTTCTACCGTTAGATACAACCATTTTGTTTCTATTTATTATTTCGTTTGTGGCTAATAACCTTTCCTACAAATAATGCTGATTATCTCATATTGTGAAAGCAGAGAAGATTTTCTACCGTAAGTCAGCAGTCGTCCTTATCGACCCTTGATGAAACGTATGATGATATAGACTTATCTCCAAAGCCGGAAGAAAACTATGAAAATAACGTCATCAAAGTGGCACCTCAAGATTCATCACAAAGACGAAAGAAGTTTTCCGATAAACTTGTGAGTTTTTTAAAACATGCTCTAGCTATCAGCATCTCCTGGGAAAAGCAGGTTTATTGCACAGAATGTCATTGCAGCAAGCTCACAAAATGCTTTATTGAAATATTTGCTCTTAAAGTAGCTGGTGCTATTTCTTTCTATTTTGGAAATTTGAAGAAGGGGGCAGCAAGGATTGAGCAGTTTTGCTCCAAACCTCAGAAACCTAATGACATGTATATATATATATATAGATATATATTTGGTCTTATTTGTCATCATTGGAAACACATATAATGGAATGAGATTGATGAAAGAGAGTGAATGGGAGAGGTGCAGAAGAGGTATTAAAGTGTAATTTTGGTGTACTCATGGATTTGCTATTCATGCTCAAGATAGACTAGACTAAACTCATTAAAGATTGGGCAGGAAACAAAACGATTTCAAACTGCAAACATGAACATTATGACTTCCACATTTTTTATATTTTTGCTTAAAATGTTTAGTTGTTGGGGATTTTTTTTTTCTCCATTCATTCATCTACTTATCTCTTGCCGTAATTGAGATTGAAAGCCACTTAATTGGATTTTAATCCCATCTCTGTTTTATAAATTACAACAGTATAATTGAAAATCCCTTCAAATACCTTTATTCATCAATCATCAAAATGTGGATCACGCTTGCCCCACCATTAGACTAAGAAAACAAGATCATAGAAAGGCAGTGTAAAAGCAGTAGGTGATTAGAAATACATATGGGGCATTGCAAGAGAGTTGCAATCAATTGCAATTCCCCAAAATCAAGCATAAGTCTTGCGATTAATTGCAAATTTGCAATTGATCGCAACTCAACTTTCTTGCAACGCCCCATTAATAACAGAGAGGCGGAGAATAAAAGCTAGATCTAGTTAACTTAATTTAATTGTTAAAACTTTAATCCTAACAAAATCCTAGGAAATTTAGGAGACTAGTGCAGCGTTGCAAGAAAGTTGAGTTGCAATTGATTGCAAATATCAGTTGCAAATTTTGCAACATGCAATCAATCGCAACTTTCTTGCAACGCCCCAATAGTGATATAGGATTAGCAGTATGTGATGGGAGAGACAGAGAGAGAGAGAGAGAGAGAGAAAGGCAGACAGACAATAGTTGTCAAGAAAGAGCAATCAATGCCACTTACATGGGGACTGTTGTAGTGTGTGAGATGCTTTTGAAATACATGCATATTTTGTTTGTTTAGATTCAGAAGGATGTAAAGTGCAATTCATGTTCTCGGCAGAGAATACATCATCGGAAGAAGAATGATTGCTTTAATAAGCCAGTTCATAGTTGCAGTCTGAGCATGAGCAGATAAAGGTCATTGCAGACCAAATTGTGAAATACACAGAGATAAAATACTCGATACATGCTCATGAAAGTTATGTAATCATTATTAATTTATGCACAAGCAGTGCACTCCGCCATGATACACAGGTGGAATTATTCTTCGAAAAGGGAAACAAACTAAGGCTATTCATGTAGCACCTTCATCGATGTAGGAGTGGTTATTTCAAAATGTACAAAGTGGGACCTCTTCATGTTTTGAAGATCTGATGGATATTCAGGATCATTTGGGACATGTGCTCACCGTGAACTGGTCTATTGTTGTTACATTCACACTTACATATCAGAAAGATCATTGGTGCCTCCATTGTGTTGATTGGCTATATGGCTGGTTTTGAGCTGTATGCAAATCACAAGGGCTTAATACGGGAAAGATTTGATCATACAACGGGGAACATTTTCCTTTTCCTTCACAATTTGAAAGTATCATATATTGCCTTTATATCATGAAAAGTAAATGGAACTATGATTTAACCAATGAGTCGATATTGTATTATTTTAGTATATGCATAGTATTTGTGTTTCTTATTACAGTGTCCTTGAAGAGAAGCTAGTGAGAATGGCATTGCTCATTTCAACCATATGTCATTTTAACCTATAAGCTGATTTTTTTTTGTGTGTGTGCTAATTACCAGAGGACCTTGGGGAATGCTGGGTACATTTTTTTTATTAAAAAAATAAACAAAACTTCATGCAGAAGCATAGAGATATCATTTCCTCATGTCTTTGATTGTATACCCGTCAATGATTTGTTTAATCATTGAAATAATGTATTGTTATTTATCCCTGAGTATGTAGGCCACTAGGCCTACTATGTCATTGTTTAAACAGTATTATTAGTCAAGGCTGTCATATAAAGTAATACTTTCATATTTATAATTTTTACATATTTTCTTTCACCACAGTGTTTTTTATTTTTATTTGTTCTATTAGTCATAAGATTAAGTCATGTAATCATCCATGGCATATGGCATCTATTATACTAAATGGCAGTCAACATGAGTGCTTTTTGATGCCCCAGTTACATACAAATAGGATTCTTCTCCCACCTCATAAAGTGTTTCATAGTAGGAGTTTCTTTTGCTTTATCCCTCGCACAGTGATCCTTTAAGCAGGTCCAGTGCTCCTTACAATAATTCATATTTACTTCTACTCCTCTAATGGAAATGGACATACATAGAAGACAAGAGCTTTATTATTAAACTAGGGTGACTTGCTCTTTTAATTTCATACATGTGATGAATCTTCATCCATCTAATTACTGCCCTCCGACCTTTTGTTTTGTTAACTGCAATGATTAGAAGTTTAACAGGAGTCGTCTGTCTGTAGGAGACCTGTATGAAGATACTGTCTCACCAACCTCAGGGGGAGGACCGGATTGTATCTATGACGATGTGGATGCCCTTCCTCCTCTTCCTCCATCAAATGATAAGACGGCAGCTCAAAAGAAATCAATGTCATTACCAGTGAGTCTGTGACAACAATTATTACAAAATAGCAAACTCCTCCTAAAAATAATTGTTGCTCATCTTCTTTGGAGAAAAAAATTTCAGCTCTCTAAAAATGAAGGAATGACGCTTGCAGTTTCTTCATTCTACTAAAAAAAAATCATATCATAACCTTCAAGTCTGTATCTTGAAACTTTAAAAATACAATATTCATATTTACTTCTATTCTTCTAATGGTTTCTAAAAGTTTTGTTTGTATTGCTCTTCTTTGGAAATGAAACTGCCCCACTTTCTAAAAAAAAACTATAAATAACACTTATTATTTCTTCATACTGTATTCTTTAAAGGATATAATCACTTCCAATTCAAACTTTTCTCTTCCTTTTGCATGCCCTTGGGATTTTTTGCTACTGACAAAAAAGTTAGTCTATATCTTTTATATGAAATCTAATTTTTTTAATCAAAAAATATTTAGTTCTTGAGCCTTTTGAGCTTATCTGTATCTGTCAAAATAGGCCAAGATTTGCCCACACAATCACACATGAACATGATACATGAACATGATACATGAACATGATACATGATAAAAACCCTAAGCTTCCCAGCTATAACAGAGTATTGGAAGATATTGTAAACTGCCCCTCCCCCTTGATGTTAATGACTACAGAAGCTACAGATAGTGTCTTGTGGTATCATCCAATATGTTATTCTGTAGAGTATAGGAGAATATTGGGTCCACCATAGATTCAGATTATCTTCAAATTCAATGGAAATAGGCTTTGAGAGGGGGGGGGGAATGTGCTACTTGTGTTTTTGTTTTTTCACCTCTAAAATTGATATTTTGAAACTAATATGGTATTAACAAAGCAGTATATGGTGAACTAATACAGATATTTGTTTTTCATTTTGAGTATAGGAGAATATTGGATCCACCATAGATTCAGATTATCTTCAAATTCAATGGAAATAGGTTTTGAGAGGGGGGGGGGAATGTGCTACTTGTGTTTTTGTTTTTTCACCTCTAAAATTAATATTTTGAAACTAATATGGTATTAACAAGGCAGTATATGGTGAACTAATACAGATAAATTGTTTTTCATTTGTGTTACATACATTGTGAACATAGACAAAGGACAGTAATAATATATATCTGTAAAGCACTTTGAGAGGGTCTGCGGTCCTGAAAAGCGCTATATAAGGACGAACTATTATTATTATATTATTATTATTGTGTGCAGAGAGCCAGAAAGACCCTGTCCGATGAAAATACAACTCTTGATCAATGGAAAGCTGAATGAACATAAAATACAAATATAAAGGAATTCAAAATATTTTCCCTTTCAGTATTGCACAAAAAGGAATTATAACCTTATTTTCCGCGCCTCCAAATTACAGGTCAAGAGGGGTAAAATTTGCCACAGTTCCAATGACAACATAATATGTGCACGTGATCGGCTTGCCTATATAGCTGAGGCGATGAGCCGTGCTTCATTAATGCAAAGTCATTGTGAATATGTGTACTCCACAAACGATGATGTCATCAATTCTATAGCTAGTTTTTAGGTCAACAACTTCCGATTTTCAAAGCTTTAGCTTTCAAGTTTTCTGAGAGCTGTTACTCATCAAACAGACACTAAAGTAGCATATAATTGGTATTATTGTAATCTGTGGCTTGTAAGCTTTCCTTTGATACGTTAATCATCTTTTTCATTTTTCACTTCCGACAGGGTCTTTAAGTTAACAAATTAAAAAAGATATATTCCTGAGTTAACACCCATCTGGCTCTCAGCAGACCTGGGACGCGTTGCATAAAACTTACCATTGATGGTAACTTTGCCATCAATGTACCATGGTAACAGGGCTCAACAGCCAATCAAAATCAAGGCTTCCATGGTAGTTACCATTGATGGCAAAGTTACCATCAATGGTATTGTGCAACGGGCCTAGGTCTTGAAACTCCATTATCAGAATTTATGGAACCATGTGTGGTGTTTGACATCACTATCTAGATGTCATATCTGCTCATTATGTGCACATAAAGGGTATTCTTGATACTAATGATATTCTTGTATTTATAGAAATTATAATAGTGCATGGAACTGCAATCAGTGCATGGCATACCAGATGAAAGAGAGGGGGTGTGGGGAACAGAGAGAGAGAGAGAGGGAGAAAGAGAGAGGGGGAGGTAGAGGGGAAGAAAGAAAGAGGAAGAGTGATGCATTAGAAAAGAGAGAAATGTGAAATGATTATTTTGCTTTTATATAATGTTCTTGTAGAGCATGAGCACGGTAGAAGGGTACTTCCACACTATAAGACATTGGCTGTAAAAATATGTTACATTGAATCCTAGTTTACAATGACGTTTCCATCTTGGAAATGGAACGTGTGGTATATGAAGGGACCTTCTTTCATCTGTCTTGTCAACAGCTTGGTTCAGTTAAAAAAGATAGACTTGTGCATGTAAGTGTAATGGCATATGCAAGCACGGTCCTAGGATACATCATGGGGCTCCGGACCCAAAACAAGGATTTGGAGCTACCTGAAATGACTGAACAATCAGGAAAACTTCCACCGTTGCAACAATCTCTAATCAAATAGCTTTGGCTTGGATGTAGGTATTGTGTGATGAATTGTGCTTTATGAATGTAGAGTTTTAATCCCCAGTGCCACTGCCAGCCCTTCCCCTTTCCCCACATTTTTAATTTTTTTAGCTTACTGGTGGTATCCCGTGTGCCTACACTAACGATGTCTTGCTTTTAGGTATCACCTGCGAGAGGAAGACATGTAGAGGGCATCGTCCTGCATTTATTTCTTTTCTGATTGTTGTAATCATGTTGTATTGCTTTACATGCAGTTATGTCAATATGATGTGATTAGAATGAATATCATTTTGGTGATTTGCCAGCATTATTTATATTGAGAAAAAAATTGTATTTCTCCATACTACATTTCATACAAAAACATGTTTTAGTCTGACATACAATGCAAACTAGAAGGCAATGTACAGAGTAAACTGTCAGTTTTTAGCCTGAAAATTGGCTAAAGAATTCATTACAACCCCTACAGGAACATTTAGAAGTTCAATAAATTAATTTACTTAACCTCTGCTACAAGAATAAGATGATCTTTAAACAATATTTCTTTGCTTGAATATGTCACTCTTGATCTGGTGATCTTAGCATTCAGATCAGTCTATGAAACAAACGACACAGCGGTAACAGTCTCCTCTGAAAGTGCTCTTGATCATTGCTTAATCTTTGCTTCAATCTTTTCTTCATAATTTACATACATCCATATAACATATTTCTGTTTCCTACGATTACCAAAGTCTGAGGACAGGATACCAGCAGTTTTTGAAGATCTTTATCTCGAGGTTATAAGTGATACAAACACCATGGCAACTACATCATCTTCAGAAGCATCTTCTGCAGTAGCATCTTCTGCAGTCGATGTGCTCCCAAGTCCTAATTCACTCCAAGCCCCCTCCACTCCTCAATCTCGTATAAAGAATTTCAAATTAGTAAGTTGCATTCTGATGAGAAATGTAAGTGAATCTCTATAGCCACCTGCATCAATGTAGATTGTTTAATAGTACTCACATCCTCGTTACACTTTCCACGTTAGTGATTTATCAGCTAGCTGTCACAAAGTCACACACTGCATGGGGTTGGTGTAATACTGCTTGGGTGTAATTGTAACAGTCCAACTCTGTTCACTTTCAAACCACTTCTTAAGATGTTTCATATGCAACATAAACTTGCTCGGTAGGAGCCATAAGGGTGTTAACTTTATTATTTTACATGGAGTTAATGCCCTTCTGGCTCCAAACAAACATTTATATCGTACCAACCACCCATGCACCATATGACAGAGAGTCTAGATGTACCCACATTAGTTTGATCAGCCCTGCTGTAGTATTGTTTCATACCATGACAGAGAGTCTAGATGTACCCACATTAGTTTTTTCAGCCCTGCTGTAGTATTGTATCATACCATGACAGAGAGTCTAGATGTACCCACATTAGTTTCAGCCCTGCTGTAGTATTGTATCATACCATGACAGAGAGTCTAGATGTACCCACATTAGTTTCAGCCCTGCTGTAGTATTGTATCATACCATGACAGAGAGTCTAGATGTACCCACATTAGTTTCAGCCCTGCTGTAGTATTGTATCATACCATGACAGAGAGTCTAGATGTACCCACATTAGTTTGATCAGCCCTGCTGTAGTATTGTATCATACCATGACAGAGAGTCTAGATGTACCCACATTAGTTTGATCAGCCCTGCTGTACAGTATTGTTTTGTCATTCAGACATCACGCATCAAAACCGTGGTGGATTTTTATGATGACGTGAAGTGTAATAGATGCCATTCATTTGCACGTAAATAAACTGCAGTGGCTTTTTTAGGGTGGTTTACAGCCCCATCTCTAAACAAGCCTGGAACCCTTCCCATGTACTGCTTTGCAAATTCAGCCCCCAAAATTGCAGTGATGAACTCTATCCATTCTGAAGCATAAATGGGCCTTATCAATGTACAATTTTCTAATGGAAGATATTACTTTTGAGAGGTATCAATTCCACAGTGAAACACTGAAGGGAGAGATACCATGTCACATGTTCATGTATAGGTACTCCTTTCTTTACTGTTTGCCTCATGAAACTGGTGACACATGTAGTGGATTTACAATACAATATATTCTGTTCTTTCTTCATGAAAGTGACCCCGCTTTGTCTCTTTCCTCCTTTGCAGTGTCACAATATAAGAAATCTCTACTGATCTGTTCCTTGTGTAGACGACCAGTCCCATAATATTATCAGCTTCTATCTGCAATATTTCCCTATATGTTATGAACACTTCACAACACACATGCATTTATTTTTGTCTTCATCTACACCCTATACACATACATGTGTCTTATCACATACCCCATGCCTGATGAAATGTCATCATATTTATATTTATCGTGGCAATTGTACGTTTTTCAGTTTCTTATCCTGGGCGTACTTTTATTGCTCATGGCTGTGTAAGTATGAACATGCACACCAATATGATATTTCAAGTGTGATAATGGGCATTCACAGTGTATCTATGGATTGCTTTTAGAAATTTGATTAGTAACTATGTGTTTAAAAGATATTTCAGTCCTAAGGAAATATATTTGTATGAGAAGATGCATACACTCCATATTTTTTGTAGAAGTTAATTTAGATATTAGATTTGTTGCTGTAAGGTTAGTAGGCCTGATATATTAATACAAAGTACATTTTAGTCCTTTTTTTTACAACACATTCCTCTAATCAATTTGATCACATGCATTTTTGTACACTTGACTATTACGTGTAGATAAAAGAGAATTTAAAACATTTACGGAATTGCTCTATCATTTGCTGCACCATAAAATGTGATTGTTAGCAAAGGAACATTTTCTTGCATCTCCATCCCCAAGAATTGTTGGGTATTGAACAACTACATGTAGATGTCCCTTTGACTCCAGTGCTCTAGGTTTTCAAACTGACCTGAAACTTGTCTATAGGGGCCACCCAAGGGAATCAGGAATACTGACTGGCCTCTGTGGACAGGTGACCTTTCTAGACAGGTCCTACAACATCTTATGTTGGATATTGGAAGATGTATAGTATACAATTGTTGTCAAGAGACAAAATAGGATATAAAGAGAGAGATTGAGGAAGAGAGGGGAAGAAAAGGAGAGAGAGAGAGAGAGATAGAGGATGGGGTGGAGATAGAGGTACATGTATAGGTATTTGGTTCCTGCATCAATCTCCAAGTGTCTTTTGTTACAAGGAACTACGTCTCCATGCAATTTAAAAGTTCCTTTGAAGTAATCTGGAAGTGTTCTTCTAAATCTTATCATTTTCTGTTTCAATAATCTATTTCACTGACTCCTGTAATATTCACATATGCCTTCCTCATGTCTTCTTTATCAAATGTCCAGACCAAAGCAAGAGAATATTCAAGTTTGTTACACATATTTGATGATATTATCCTAACTTTCTGATATTCTATGTATAAATCATTTACTCAAACTCATATCAGTGTATTGTGTTGTATTGATTGTTATGTGGTTGTGTGTGTGTACATTTGATAGTATTACATTCCATATGTTTATATAGTTCATTGTGTCATCCTATCTTGTATTGTATGAAGATACATACATTGTTTATCCTGAAACATATACTTCCTCTCTATGTTGCCAGCACCGTCTTCTTTGAATGAAATCTTCATTTATATTTAAAATATTTATATCAAGCTTCATTTATATTAACAATATTTCATTTATTTACTAGTGGTTTATATGTACTGTAGAAGTAGTAGTGCAAGTTCAAAGTAAAATTACTAATTGCACAATATTAACATTGCATAACCCTTATTCAGCGTGTACATGTATATTTTATGCTCGTTACTTTTCTTTGTGTTGCAATTAATGGAATGCTTGTTAACCCAACAGTTTTCATGCTGAACAGTTTTTATATCAACCATACATGGATCAAAGGGTAACCTGTAAGTGGTATCGTATATTATCTCTGCTTACAATTTTTTAGGGAGATATCGAGCACAGCACCTTTTAAGTGTTAATGAGCTCTTTTCATGATGAAACATTAGCAGTGACTATTTGGAATGGAAAATAATAGAATGATAAGATATCTAATATGTTCTATATCCTCAATTTCCTCAGAATTTCAAAGGCAAGAAGGACAAAGAAAAGGAGGTGATTAGTCCAACTGAATCGGCTCCTGGGGAGAAGAAGGAGACAGAGAAGGAAAGGAAACAAAGGGAGAAGAAGGAGAAGAAGAAGAAAGAGGAGGAGAAGAAGAAGGAGAAGAAGGAGAAGGAGAAGAAGGAGAAGAAGAAGAAAGAGAAGGAAGAAGTGGAGGAAGTAGCTCCTTCTACCCCAACAACTCCATCAGCTCCATCAACTCTGAAAGTATCAGAGAAGACAGATGAAATAAAGAAACCATCTCCTGCTTTACAGAGGAAAGCATCAGGTACCTAATCAGTTCATATACATATCAATGGCCCTTCCATTTTATATTGTTAAAATTTTCTTTGTGCAAGCGTGGATACCATACGGTGCTTTTTGTCTGCGATTCCCAAATGATTATTTGTAACAGTCAGTCATCATTCCAGCGAAGATTAACAGACAGTGTCTCAGATTTTCTGTGATGTTTTAACCAGTCTTTACTCAAGAAAAGGATAAGGTAAGAATTCTTGGCAGATTTTTGTGTCAATTCGGTATATAAAAGAAATATTGACTGCTTTAATATTCGAGGTCTGGCTGTTTCTATACTGGCTCGGCGTGCCTGGGCCTCTCGTAGCAGTCGATATCTATATGATTATAATGACATTATATGGACATAAATGCATAATGATTTGTATGTTTTGTTAACAGCACCAGTAAATAAATTCAAGGACTCTAACATGAGCCATTTATTGGTGAAGGATAAGTTGATGCAGGATAGAAAAGAATTGGAGACACGGAAGAAAGAACTCACCACCAAAAGAGGAGACCTGAGGTAAACCTGAAAAGCAACATGGCCTAAGATCATCTGCCTCTATTCCATACTCTTTATTATTTATACCACCTAAATTTGAACTCTTTAATCACCTTGGATTGAAACCAGCGACTGCCACATTGTTCTTGTGACAATTTTCAACTGTTGCTCTCAATTGTTAAACAATGACTTGACCTAAGCAGAGTTTGTATCCTATATCTTGTCTTTCTTCTTACTTATTTCTAGACCTTGTTAATCTAACATTAAAGGTACTATGTCCCATTTGCAGGCCACAAAATGAAAAGGTTAAATTCCAACGGCATTTGAAAGACAATACTAATTTAGAACTTCCCTAAAAAAGGGGGCTTGAAAATGTCTTTAAGTGGGAAAATAACGACTATTAGTTGTCGAATCGACTTAGGAGCTATAGAGCCAGTAAGTAATAGTCTGATTTTTCAGACCATTGTACCGAATGGTCGTACGTTTTATGCTGCGCAAAGATTCAATCAGTTTAATTTTGGCCATTACAAGAAGTGGGTTATTGATGTAGACAAATGCTCATGTACCCTTTACAGCTCATTTTATGTATGTTATTACAAAAGATAAAGAAAAAGCCAGTCAGTCACTCAATAGTGTCTGACAGTGAAGTCTAGCAAGTAAACGGGTTTCCTTGCATAATTTGAATATTAGGACACTGCTAACGTTTAAATTTCACAGATAGGACATACATGACATATTCATAATTCCTGCAAAGTTCTACAGAATTTGATGTTGGCTGCAAAAGGGACATAGTATCTTTAAAAGGTAATCTATTCCAAAATTCACTGCCCACAAAAGAAAATGAAAATTGACCTTGTGTCGTTCTACATTTTAGAAGACTTAATTGTCCACCTTCTTTTTGTCTTGTGAAATAGCTATGCTCTATAATGCCACGGTACTCTATTGAAATATGAGGCAAATTCTCATTGACTAGATCAAACATGAAAGTAGAAATTGATAAATTATGAAAATTGTACACAAATGTGATGGGAATGAATGTGGGGTTGCCTGTCATATTAACCAGTTGATATGACTTATATACATTTATATCTTGGGCTAACCGGTGTGTTGGCTCAGTCAGTAGAGCGTCCGCCTCACAACCGGGAGGTCGTGGGTTCGAACCCCGGCCGCGTCATACCAAAAGACTTTAAAAGATGGGAGTCGCTGCTACCTTGTTTGGCGTTCAACAATAAGGGGATAGAGCAATGTTGATCTGGCGCTGCTCAGTGGCTGCCAGGCTCACGATCAATTGGGCACAAAGAATTTCCATTTTCGGTTTAATAAAATTTGGAGTGGACTATAAAAGATTATTATTATTATTATTATTAAGTATCTGATGGTTTAATGAGTACTATAATCTGTTTCCTTACAGAGCTAAGAAGATGTCGTCATCAGATCCAGTAGAGAAAGAGAAGATACAGAAGGAGGTTGATGTCGTTCAAAAAGAGTTATCAGAGCTTAGCAAAAAACTCGTCAAAATAGCTTCAGAAATGGAAGATGCTACAGGAAATAAGAAAGATGCTGTGAGTTCTAGTTTACTAATTTTCTTGTTGTTGTTATTGTTGCTGTTGTTGTTGACTTGTTCATTTCTTTCTCTTTCTCTTCTCTCTCTCTCTCTCTCTGTCCTTCTTTCTGTCTATTTTTCCGTATCTTTCTCTCTCCTATCATTGTCGGTCTCTTTTGGACCTGTATGTGATAATGATTTTAGGTGTGTAACTTATGGCAGTGGAATGTCAATAAAACAGGTATACTACAAGGTCAAACTGTTATTCTTTGATTGTGAAATATATATTCTTCATGGTCATGCAATTTGAGAGCCGACTGCCTTTATGCTGAAGTAAATATTAAGAAATCCCAAAGTGCGAAAGTTTGATGACCATCAAGAATTTTGTTGATTTTCATCACTAAGCCTACTATCGTCCATTGAATGATTAATTCATTTTACAGGGCTCTCATCATTAGGGTAGTGCTATAAGTGGGTACATCATCTGTTTATCTTGATTTTGATTATCATAGTATGATTTTGTCAAAGGTAATTGTATTTCAATAGTTTCAACCTCACATATGTTATTTGTATTTTGTATGGATTTTTTTTTAATAGAATAATCCCCCATCTG
This sequence comes from Mesocentrotus franciscanus, assembly GCA_037976565.1. Lineage (NCBI taxonomy): Eukaryota > Metazoa > Echinodermata > Echinoidea > Camarodonta > Strongylocentrotidae > Mesocentrotus > Mesocentrotus franciscanus. Next base: position 2,548,983 of record CP137682.1, on the reverse strand, counting down.
AGGTGAGTGCAATGCAATGACATATATAAATAAAAGCACTGTCTAGCAAATAAAAGCATTTCTAGATCATCTTCAAACTACTAACCTTGTTTTTATATTAAACCCTGATTATTATATTTTTGTTTTGTCAGATTTTCAATTGATTGTGTGCCCTTGTATTCGTCCATACATGTCTTAGAACGTGTTCTTTGATTAGTGTTATATGTTTATGTGCATCCCATTAGACAAGTATTTTCAATATTTTCATTTAATTTCTGACTCACCCTCGCCCCCCCCCCCTTCCCCTCCCCATGACATAATGTGTCATTCTTGTTGTTTTGAAGGAACTGGATGCATTGTCAACATTGCATTATCTATACATTTATTCATTTATCTATCAGTATCTCAGTGCATTCTGATTTTCTTCTCAAAGATGCTTCCACTCTATCCAAAATCAAATTATCATTTTATTCATTGTTCATATTCTAATTATTATTTTGATAAGTGGTGCCATTATCAGGGATGAGATTCCTCCGCCGATTTCGAGATTTCAAGACGGGGGGACTATCATTAATTGTACATCTAGCATTGACCTCACTACCTTACCTTAGTAGCATTTTTCTCTCATCTGAACAATGTTATAGAGTCCCTTTAAGTAAAGATGGGGTAACAAATATTTCTCAAATTTAAAATTTAAATTCAAGGAAAACATGTCTTTTTACGTAAATATATTCTAAAGTTTTCTGCATAAAACTCGGACCCGGACCCCAATTTAATCTTCCTGCTTTTGGGGAATTTCTCTGTCTCATTCCTGCATTATGTATGTTGTAGAACTTGTAGCAGATCATTAATTATTCCTTGAAAACATTTGTAATCACATTTGTTTGATACCGTAGGTTGATTGGTTTGTACATGTACTGGGGGGCGTTTCACAAAGACTAAGATCGACTTTAAGTTGGACTTAAGTATGACAGGTCGTTCATGCCACTGTTTGCTCTTACCATTTACTGGCATTTGTCTTTCAAGGGACGTACAAATCATGGTCTCAAATCTACAGAGTTTACATTTTTTGATAGTTCATTATTAAAGGAAAAAATATTATCTAAAGATTGTAATTTAGAGACCAATGGTGATAGCAACCAATGGCATGAATGGCCCGCCATACTTAAGTCCAACTTAAAGTCGATCTTAGTCTTTGTGAAACACCCCCCTGGTCTTGTTATAATTTTGCATGAAGTGAATGAATTCTCCTTCGAATGTAACCTAAAAACAATCATGCCACCATTCCCATATGATATTATTTGATTGAATGATTATGGGGAGATGCTTAGAATTATGATTCTTCTCCCTTTCCTAGGAATATATGACACTGGCATCTATTTTCTTAATTTCTCTTTTGAATTGTACACATGTTCTGAGTCGACTTTGCATTCAATAGAGACAATGAAAATAATTGAAAACATTCATTATCCCTTGCAGTTCCCAAGCCAACTTTAAATCACCCAGTATTTATATTTGATCTGTTATTGTTATACTAAGAAAAGCTTGTCACTCGACATTGAAATTTCATTTATAGGTCATTGTTCATTATGAACGCAAAGGGATATGTTGTCATTTCAAGACACTTTCACGACTGAACTTCAGGATTGCCTCCAATTGACATACATGAATTAAGATCAGATAACTATATGCCCAGCAGAAGGACATGATTAGATGAAATACGTTTGATGTATCTTGTGAGAAAAGACTGCAGTTTTAATAATTCTTTGACCACATGTTCAAAGCTCATTTCAGCCTGCAAATCCTCCCCGCAAGCAAACTTGACTAACGTAGCTTTAATAGCACCTACTTTCTTTTGAAGGCATACCCAGAACACAAAACAACTATTGCTGGTGATATTGATACATTGGAAAATGTTATGTGACTTACAGATTTGGTTTTATTAAGCTTAATCAAGTTAGAAGTATTTACCAACTCCATGTCTTAACCCTATATTAACCGGGGGGGGGTCAATTTGGCCCCCCCCCCCTGTAGCGACTACTCCGGAACCGCGCCAGATATAAAGTTTTCCTTTCGTGACTTTTTTTCTTTTGAGTCTTACGCATCTTTTAAAACATTTTTTTTGAAAATCGGACGTATAGTTACAATGTCACATGTCCATTTGTCTTTGCATGTCAGCTGGAAATTCGCTCATTTTTGTGATTTGTGTACAAAACATATGGAAATATCATTTTTCCTAAAAAGAGATAAAACATTGGTTATTTGGTCTTGTTTAAAGTTTAGGTGTTTGTTTTGGGGTCAAAATAGTTGAATTGTAGTTAGAAATGAAATAAAACAACAAAAACAATACCGGTAGAATACATAAGTTAAAAAACAATGAAATGCATAAGAAATTATCAAAAGAAGAGATAACGTAAGGAATAACCTGGCTCTTTGATTTTTTTCGTATTTGTACTATTATTCCAAATGGTCTAAGAATATAATGTGAAAAAGAATGCTTAAATATGAAGAATACATGATTTATGGGTAAAAATGTGAATTAAATGACCTTATTTGCATAAATTACCATAAATATGCAAATGAAAGAATTTTTCAAAAAATTAAAATTACCATAGTATTCTATACCCTTCACTTGACATGCATGCAAATTTTCGGGGCGATCGGCTGTGAAACGGCAGAGATCTTTGAGGGGGGGTCAATTGACCCCCCCCTCCTGGGTAAAAACCTGGTCTGAAATAGCCCGGTTAAAATAGGGTTCAATGGTAAGGGTTCTATTTCTATGCAATCTAATTATTATCTTCAATCATGAAATGTTTTGTGTTTTTGCCACATGTTTACTCAAAATCTCGAAATTTGACAAACTCTTTTGCTCAGCCTTCTGCCTGGCCCACATCAAAATATCCTCTTTTTCCATCATAGTAGAAAAAATAACCTTTTCACAATGTACTATATTTCTGTTGTTTTTACTCTGCTAAGCGCATAGAGACACTTTCCATTCAGTCATTGCCAACTTCTGTAAAGAGAAACCATACAGGAAGGCTGGTTGAAAGCCTATCCACTGTGTTAACATCAAAATCTTGAAAGCCTTCAAAACCAGTGGGACTCCCAATAGGAGCCTGGTGGATATTGCAACTAGAAACTGGTTGATGGTCAGGTTTTTCGCTGCATTCACAGGAGTCGATTAGCTCAGTTACAGTGAAACCTGCTATAGCATCCACCTAACATAAAAAGATCACCTGTTTGTGAAGACCACCTTTTCAATTCCTGTGAAGTTATGTTTGTCATTCAAAAATTTGTTAAAGCCCCACTGCACTACTTGTAGCTGCTTGCTCCCTCTATATAGTAAACAATGCCTAAGCGGTGCCTGTTGGTCCCCATGATCCTCTTTTACCTATGTTAATTGAGAGCTGAGTTGATGAGAGAACCACCTGTCAGTGACCATGCTGGGAGGTCTTATCCCTCCTGGCCAAACTAGTGCAGACAGGCTTTAAAGGAAACCTTTTTATCAAAAACCACCTTCCTGTATAGACTGCTTATTGTGTCTCCCGTGCACAGTCATTCGATATAGGTTTGACTGAATTATCATTTTCTCTTCTTTTGAAACAGAATGCTAACAGCACAAGTGATTCGTCATCATCTATCACTAAGAAACCATCGGTGAGAGCTGCATCACCTGATAGAGAGAGTGTGAGCAAAGGAACGGTGTCAGACAGAATGAAGGTAAGATACTTTCCATCACATGATTCTCTCTTTACAGAGTTCTCTAAACCCAATGGTTTTTTCCATTAATTCAATTTATCCATGAGGCTAAGTCATGTTGAAGGTTGAAAAAGGTTGAAAAAGGTTGGACCCCAGTGTAATTTCTCTTGTTGAACTTGACTCTGAACTGAGTAAAAATGTTGCAGTGAGTTTAAAGTTACTGGAATATGGGACATATAAACTATATTATATATATATTATATGATATATATTATATTGCAGTACCTTGTATGCTACATGTATGTTGAATATCCATAAAGAATAATGCAATTTTTCGCATCATCATTTCCAATGAAGTGTTTATCATAACTGTTTGCTTTTTTAATTTCAAAAGTTTGATAATAGTGAACCATTTTGGCTTCAAAGGAAATATGTGCCTGTTTCTTACTGCAACTGAAAATAGAATCTGTATGGGTTTTAGGTGATATCAATTATGTAAAGTTCTTTGGTTATTCATTACACTCTCCCAGTTACCATCTGTATTGTTACAGGGTGAGTAGCCTGGTAACCTCAGCTTCTAGAGATGAGGTACTGGACATCAGATTGCCATCCTCCTTGCTTCTGTTTTTCCTTAATTGTTGGAATGGAGTTTCAAAAGTGGAGAAACAAAATGTTTGCATTTATTTTTCTTTTGTTCTTTGGGGGAGCTCTTATATTATTTTCTTCTCAACTCAAGTCTCGTACTTATCATTTACATTATCAATTTTAACTCAGATGTTCCAACAAGGCAAGTGAATGTGAGAGAACCTCCTGCATGACAAGATGTTCCTTCGAAGAGTCTGTCTTGATGTCACCATAGATCTTCCTGTGAGTCTTCCAAGTCTTAATAATAAACCATACTGCCAATGGATATCATGAACCAATTGAATGAACCCTGAGATGAGGTTCTTCTTCCAAAGAAACTTTAGCTCTTTCTTAAGATTCATGTCTCCATCTCATACTAAAGATCTGAATGAATTCACTATTATGATAGCAGTTCAGGATAGCAGTTCACTTGAAAACATGTTCAAGTAGAAAAAAGAGAGATATATATTTATATTTACAATTGAAAGCTGGATGAAAAGTCAAAAATTGTAATTGAAATGCATATCATTTCAATATTAATAATCTCCAATTGATTGAGAGATGTACACACACCATTTAGGACTTAATAAAAAAAAGGGGGGCCCTAAAGATATAGAACAGTAGTAAGAAAATATCTTTCTGTTAAATCTAATGACATTCAGTGTAAATGTGTAGTAATATGTGAAAGTATAGCAATATTTAAAAGTCCCCAAACTGAGGAGAAATGCACAACCCTAAACTGGTATTTTTGTCTCCAAGTGATTCTGACCTACATTAGACAAGTTATTATTATTTTTTGTGTAAGAGATTTTGTTTTTGTTTCTCAGTCACGACACTTATCATTCCTCCTTCATGTATAAAGTAGTGTCTGGTAATGTAAACAGGAATTAGCTTTCATGGCAATTGTATTAGTCCTGTAGACAGCAATGGTGAAACCATGTTCATACACACATAAGGAAGGCAAGGTGTGTATTTAATACAGCAAGGTTGTGGGAAATTCATTCATATTTAATTGTATTTTGTTTATCAAATGATTATTTTTATATAATGAAAGTATTCAGTTGATCTGAAGAGAAGTAACAACCACATGTATATTCTTGTGTTAAATTGTGGATAGTGGATTGAGATGATAAAAGATATAATTTGTGTGAATTCATGCAAACACTTCAGTGATCGATGATCCATGTGAATAGTAATTAAAGGTGAACAGTATGTTGTTTTTTTCATTATGACTTTCACTCAAGAGTGAGTTTGATTTGTGATATGTACTCTAAGCATGGCCATAGACAAGGCATGTTGTTCTGTAATTAGCTTATCTTAACCTGAGTGTAGCTAGTAGGTGGGCTGTGGGAGCCTAGAGCCAGACCGATCACCATCTAGTAATGCTGATAGGAGCTGTGGGAGCCTAGAGCCAGACTGATCACAATTTCCGATGAAAGCACAGTGATATTTGTGATAGGTGCTGTACTATATATGAACATAATTTGTGTTATCATTCTCATTATGGAGATGTGAAATGCTTGGTCAAAGAGTGATATAGGTTATATGAATTGATTCTTTTTCATAAGATTCGATTTAATGGTAGTGTTCAAAAGTCTTATTTGCATTTGTCCAATTTATTGATGCAATGAATTTGATTGGAGAGTTGATTAAGTAAAAATTACAGCTGTAAGGCACACCATAGATATTCACAACTCATATTCTAAGTTCATTTTGATTAAAAAAAAGGAACTTCAAGGTCTACTAGAACAAAGGGATTTATATTATTTATTTGTTGTTGATTATGTTTGGGTCGAGGAATTGGAAAGATAGTTGATCAGTTTTATAAAGGAGAGGAAAGCAGTGGTCTGATATGTTGTATAAATTGAAGAAAAATAGAGCCAATGACAAAACAAAAAGCTTACTCCCAGAGCGTTTTATATTACAGGTTTCCTCCAGAAATCTTCGTCCTATTTCTGTTATTAAAATAAGATGTTGTTGCATGATTTCATGAATAAAATGCATGCACATATAGTTGTAATTGGTTGTAGTTTCATAATACGTTTTTTATATTTAGATTGGATAATGACAGTATGATTGCTATAATGAATAGAATCAATGAATCTGATTTACAACCTGTTTTAGATTTCTGTCTCTTATTCACTTATATACAGCGCTGGTCGCTGGGACTTCAAGATGGATTTATACTTTTGCTTTTCGTTTACTCAGAAAGGCTAAAGCGAAGGTGTAACGTAACGGGTTGTGGTAATATATAACATATTAATAATGAGATAATTGTTTGGGTGTGTTTTATAAAGTGATATCGAAATATACTGCCCCAAGTAGTCAACATTAATATTATGTTGGTAATTGTTTTTAATTCAAAGAATCTGTTGTAATTTATGAAATATGCTGTTCATATATGTTTCATGTACATGTATATTGTTAGGATAAGTATGAAGCTGTATATGTAATTAAGACTGCTAACACAATTCTGCAATTAGATATGAAATATATTTAGAGCCAAAATATATTCTATTGCTTTTCTCTTAATTGCGACAGTGATTGTATAATTTGTTTTTTCTTTGTTATTATCTGACACAATCTACTGAAATCACAATCAAGCAACAATCATACAAGTAATGTCAAGACGGTATCAACCTTTAGCCTTTATGAGTCATTGCATTGTGACTCCATGTAAAACAAAATAGTCAGTTGAGTGATGTGTATCTCATCAAACACAAAATCAGCAGTAATGGTCTTTATTGAAATCAGAATATGTTAGTATAAGCAGGGAGTTGGAAGTCCCTGGTATAAGGCAAAAGTCTCTAAATGGTTAAAGAAGAGGATATACCTTAAACATGAGTAGCAAAGAGAACGATTGATATGAAGTTTATAATTGTAAACTGATCAAACTATATATTCGTCCACAGTGTATTGTGTTATGGTCAAAGAAATCAGTTTAAAGAGTTACACATGTTGCATCTTCCAACACCGTGATAGAGAAAGAAATATTGTAAAGGGAAAAAATAGAAATATGCATTGAGAGAGAGGTAAACTGGGAGATTAATATCAATGCTAAATATCAAATAAAGATGACTCTTTTGTAAAGATTCTTTTTCATGCATGATTAAATTTGTAGATATGATGTCATCAGCAAGCATGTATGAGCAACTACTATTTAGTATCATGTCATAGAATGAGGTTGTAAGGTGTATAAAGCATAGCTTAGTGCATGAAAGTGAATCTTTATGCTCTCAATATCCATGCAAACTTGTCTTTATAATACCTTTTGTATCATATCCATATTTTGTATCTCTTTTTGTAAATTTAAAGTAGTTTTTTTCCATTTACATGATAGCACCAGTATATATTCTGACATGAAAAAAACATCTTGTGAAATTTTATGATCAACTCGGGGCCTTAAAAGTTTTTCCTTTTGTTTTATATTTTTCTTCAACTAAATATCTAATGATGTTACTGATCAAATTGTAGTTTTGAAAGAAATACTTCATTCTGTTATAATGCCCTTGCTACCCAGGATAATTTGAAGTCACTCTTACATATATGTATTATGTCTATGTAGTTGCTAGTGTAGTGTGACCTATGTTATCTTATGATTTCTCCTTTTTCTGTGTAAATTTAGAATCATATGACTTCCATTGTAAACATGCCTTTTAGACCTATATATTTATATCTATGCCAATCTTGATGAAGAAGAGGATAAACATTATATCTATTGTGGTATCTTGAATGTCTGATGTATCTGTAAACAATTTTTAAAAAATCTGTATATTGATAATTATTTTATACTCAGAACATGTCTTTCGTAAATAAAAATAAATTTCATTTATCCAAAAAAAAAATAACACATTTTGTATTGCAAGTTGTGTATCATTTTCCTATGTACAGTATACCCTCTCAATTTCTTTTTCTCAAAATAGTCAGGTGGCTTAGCGTCAAATTTATCGATTATCGTTACTTGCCGGATAAAAGCACAATTTTTGGTACAGGGCTTCCTTAGGACTAACTAAACGATATTAGGCTAGGAGCCCCCGGCAAAAAATTCAATTTGAGGGTGTGGGGCGGGGGCGTCTTTTTGGGGCCCCAAATAATTTTATAACATTGATTTGTTGTTGAACAAATGCCATTTTTGGTACAGGGCTTCCTTAGGACCTACTGAACGATATTAGGCTGGGAGCCCCCGGCAAAAATATCATATAAGGGTGTGAGGCGGGGGCGTGGCCTCGTAGCCCCCAAATAATTTAGAAGGTAATATAACATTTATTTGTTGTTGTACAAATGCCCTTTTTGGTACAGGGCTTCCTTAGGTCCTACTGAACGATATTAGGTAGGAGCCCCGGCAAGAATATCATATAGGGTGTGGGCGGGGCGTGTAGCCCCTAAATAATTTAGAAGGTAATATAACATTTATTTGATGTTGTACAAATGCCATTTTGGTACAGGGCTTCCTTAGGACCTACTGAACGATATTAGGTAGGAGCCCCGGCAAGAATATCATATAAAGATGTGGGACAGGGCGTCGTAGTCCACAAATTTTTTGTAAGGTAATATATCATTGATTTGTTGTTGTACAAACGCCATGGGCCCCCAATCACACATATATGAATATGTATGCCGGGAGCTCCTACCCTACCATCATTCAGCAGGTCCTAAGGAAGCCCTGTACCAAAATGGCGTTTGTACAACAACAAATCAATGTTTTATTACCTTACAAATTATTTGTGGACTACGAGGCGACGCCCCTGTCCCACACCCTTATATGATATTCTTGCCGGGGGCTCCTACCCTAATATCGTTCAGTAGGTCCTAAGGAAGCCCTGTACCAAAAATGGCATTTGTACAACAACATATAAATGTTATATTACCTTCTAAATTATTTGGGGGCTACGAGGCCACGCCCCCGCCCCATGCCCTTATTTGATATTTTTGTCGAGTGCTCCTACCCTAACGTCGTTCAGTAGTTCCAAAGGAAGCCCTGTACCAAAAATAGCATTTGTACAACAACAGATCAATGTTATAAAATTATTTGGGGGCTCCAAAAGACGCCCCCGCCCCCATACCCTTAAATTGACATTTTTGCTGGGGGCTCCTAGCCTAATATCGTTTAGTAGGTCCTAAGGGAGCCCTGTACCAAAAATGGTGCTTTTATCCGGCAAGTAACGATAATTTCACTAAGCCACCTGACTAAAAGGTCCGATATCAAATCTTTATTTATCCCCTCGCCGACGAAGTCGGAGGGAATATAGTAACGCTGCCGTCCGTCCTTCCGTCCATAACAAATCTGGTTTCCGTTTGATAACTTTAGTAATGTTTTACGGATTTTAATGAAATTTGATATGGAGGTATATGGTATCAAAACACAGCCCGAGTTCGATTTCGGAGTATGTAGGTCAAAGGTCAAACGTCATAGCTCATTAAATATGCGAAAAAAGCTAATTATTTGAAAACTTGGTTTCCGTTCGATAACTTAAGTAATGTTTTACGGATTTTAATGAAATTTGATATGGAGGTACATGGTATCAAAATACAGCCTAAGTTTGATTTCGGAGTAGGCCTATGTAGTTCAAAGGTCATAGCTCATTAAATATGCAAAAATGTGGTTTTCATTCAATAACGTATTAATTTACGTTGTTGAGTATGTACGTCAAAGGTCAAAGGTCACAGCTCATTAAATATGCAACAATTGCTAAATATAGGCCATTTGTACCAGGCGAGGAGATGCTACGCTTTGCGTTGACTTGTTTATTTAAGTTCGGAACAACTTTTCAGACAACACTAGAACCATGCAGCCATTCAGTATGCCAGTTCAAGAATATGTAGGAAAGGTTAGAGAAAGAGTGAGAGAGAGAGCCAATTGTTTTAATCTGCCAACTATAACTAAAAATTCGTAATTATTACGAATTTTATGCCGTCTGAACGAGATTACGAATGCAACTTCAAGAATTACGAATATATGAGCACAAATTTGCATGCACGTATTGAATATACACATAATACATGGACAAATGGCGAACTCATGTGAAGGCATGGGCGTCAATCAGAGGGGGGGGGGGGGGCAGGGAACATCCCCCCCACCAATTTTAAAGGGTGGGGACACAATAGGGTAGGGGAAAGTGAGGTAAGATTTTTACATTTTGGCTCCGTACTACCAATAGATAGGTACTACAGTTATGGGTTAAATACAGTAATGTAGTACAACTACCATTCTCTCTTTTCCTCTATTCACCTATATGAAGCAACTCATATTTTATATGTGTCTCGTGGACCGCTAACAACAAAATGTCATTTGGATCAACTTTCCCCAGTCATGGGGTATGTTGATCCGTGGCATTTCGTGGCATTTTGGCATCTGAAATGAAATTATTAGAATAACACCAAGTTTCCTGATATGGATAATGAATTATTATACTTATACTTATACTTATACTTATTACATGTACATCAAGGCATTTATTGCTGTCAATTATCATTTCATCCTTTTTAACTTAAATGTTTTAAAAAGTACACAATGATTCACACAGGGGTAGGATGAGCCACGCAATGGTTAAGCCAGGGCTCAACTTGCCCCAACGGAAAGTCCCATCTTACCCCACACACGCCATTTTGAAAACTTGACACAGCATTTTTGTTTACAATTCAATGAGGCTCAAAGGTTTTTATACAAAAATCCGCTTTAATCTATTGCATCCATTCACAACAAGCAACTTTGATAGATCCCAATTTGGGAAGGTATAAATCACTCTATATCTACAATAATAAGAAGATATAATAAAAAAGACGTGTATATATATATATATATATATATATATATATATATATATAATTATAAACCCTCAAAATAACGACAAATTTCTTATCATTCCGCCCCCATGTGACAAAGGTAGTTCCAGCGATATAAATTAATGTCCTTAATGTCCTGAGGGTGCAAACCAGTTTTCACTTCATACAGTTTCCTAGTAACAAGTGGTGACTCAACTTACCCACTGGCTCATCTTACCTCACTTTCCCCTATCCCCCAAATTTTGGAAGTTTTGTATTTCGTATAATAGGCAATATGGGGCCCAACTTCTTGAATTTGTGCCTTAATTAGATTCTAGATATAAAGCACAAAATATGCGCTCTAAATTAGGATTTTGATCAAGGCTAACAAGGGGCGTCGATTTTCCAGTTCTCTGATTGGCGAAAACTGGTATTTTTATAGATCATCAACCAATTATTCACGCGGATCTCGGTGGTGAGCGAAATGAGTGTCCAATTTGAACGACGATTTTGGAGGGTCAATGTTTATTCATGAGCAATGACGTCAAAAATTTGCCAATTGTTGTTTGGCTATTAATAAAATGTTTTATGTATTAGATCGTGCATAAAACATTTGGTCATTCCCACAATTCCCTTCGACACGTCCACAAGAATCTGAAAAATGTCGATGAAAATTTTTTTCTTTTAAGTGAATTTCTATTCCAATAGAAGTTTGTCAAGTAAATGTCAGTGAAGCAGAAAATATTCAGGGGAACATCGACATCGGAGTGATACCATATGATACCAAGAAAAGTAAGTAAAAATCCAATTACCCCCTATCCCCTTTTCTTTTGTCTGACCAAATAACATTAACTGATTGAATAAACTCTAATTTAAGTCGTCGACGTTAAATTATCTAGAAACAATCAGAAGCTTACCATAGGTAATTTCATTTGGACACCTCTCGTACTTTAAAAGTTTCATTTCGTAGCTTGATTATCGACAATAATCAGTGGTAGATGTGGACCTGATAGTGTTACAGAGACTGCGCAAATATCTCATTGCGATTCCATGCTGACGGGATCTTCTCAGGCGGATTATGATTTATATTTTGCCGATCGTGCGTTTCCTGAGCTGACGCGGCTATAACTTACTTAGCCTACTGTTTAGAGTTAGATCTAGACATAGACTATAGCCTATAGTCTAGGTCTAACACTAAAGTGTACGCTGAATCTGGACCTGGATCACTATGACTATGAGTATGACAATATGACACTAAACAGCATTTATCCCCGCATTTATGATGGAATCCTGTACCTTGAACTTTGCTATGTATAATTATGTACATTCTAATTAAAAAGATAAAATTAAATGATTTAAGAAGATCAACGTGGAATTTCAATGAGTTTCAAATTTCAATTTGGAGTTAACCAATGACAATGCAGATTATTAGAACCTGTGCCCCTTTTTCCAGACGTGGCATTGCCAGTGGCATAGACCTTCTAATGGGCAATAATGACTTGATGTTGAGTCATAGTGATCCAGGTCCAGATTCAGCGTATTTCGGATATAGCTAAAAAAGAGTCTCTTCCTAGCTTCCCAATCAATCCTATACCCCCCTCCCCTGGTTTTACTTTTATGGTATTGTGCCTTGTTTGAAATATTTAGAGAAAAAAAAAACATATTTAGCAAAATTATGTATTCTTATATCTTTATATTACTAATATCTTAATATTTCCTTTGTTTATAGTGATTTTCCAACACTATGCGACCTCCGGAGGCGGCCCTCCTGGGGCGCGGGGTCAGGCACGGGATGCACAGTGCCCCCAACTTTTTCAAGCACCCGAAAAGTGCCCCTTTTTACATAAGAAAAGTGCCCTTTAATTTTGTAAGAAGTGTCCCTTTACATAGGAATAGTGCCCTTTCACTTTGACAAGTGCCCCTATTAACTTGTAAAGTGCCCCTCCTCTTCAACTCTTATAAGTGCCCTTTATTTGGAAACGTTCCCCTTTTCCTTCGACAAGTTCCCATTTTCCTTTGCAATAAGACATAGTGTCCATTTTCCCATTCTCATAAGTGCCCTTTTTAATCTCTAGTAAATGCCCTTTTCAAGTACGAGAAGTGCCTCTTTTCACTTTTGATAAGTGCCCCCTTCACCTCTGATAATTGCCCTATTCAAATCTGAGAAGTGCCTCTTTTACTTTGGCAAGTGCCCCTTTTCCTTTGTAAGAAGTGCCCCTTCCCCTTTTAATAACTACCCCCATTTTGACTCGGATAAGCGCACCTCATATTTTCACATGTGCCCTTTTTCTTTCTAATAAGTGCCCCTTTTCCTAATGATAAGTGCCCCATTAAAAAAGAGCCCTTCCCCTTCTCATAAGTGCCCCTTCTCTGATAAATGACCCTTTTCAGGTACGAGAAGTTACTCCTTTTCACTTCAGATAAGTGCCCCCTTCACCTCCGATAAATGCTCCTTTAAAATCTGATCGGCGCCCATTTTCTTTCAACTAATGCACATTTTCCTTTATTATAAGTGCCCCCTTTTCATTCACATAAGTGCCCTTTTTATATCTGGTCATTGCCCCTTTTCAGGTGCGATAAGTGCCTTTTTTCACCTCTGATAATTTTCTTTTTAACAATGATACGTGCCCCTTTTCGTTTCTAATAAGGGACTTATCCCCTTTTCATAAATGCCCCTTTTCACCTCTTATAAATGCCCCTATCAAGGTCTGATGGGGGCCCCTATTCCATCGACAAATGCCCATTCCCTATTCTCATGACTGACTTTTTCATCCCTGGTGAGTGCCTCTTTTTGAGGGTGTAAGAAGTGCCCCATTTTCACCTCTGATAATATTAATACTCTGTGTACTTTGACACATGCTCCTTTTCTTTTTTGATAAGTGTCACTTTTTCCTATCATCATTAAACGCGCCCCTAATTTCAAGTGACTAAGAGCAATATCCCCCAGAGCTCGCTCGCTACGCTCGCACGCATCTATAAATGATATACTCATGTTACTTATCAAAGGTCTTTTCATACTTCTGTTATGAGAATGTGCTTATAACCCCATCAGGATGGTTTTTTTTTCCTCTTTATAAGATGTAATTTTTCGCACTGCGATCTCACAAATCTTTAAATTTGCTCGCTTCGCTCGCTCGCAAATAAATTGTCATATCATCACACCCAACTGCAAAGCATGATGCTTAAGCAATATCTTGTATGGTGTATAAAGTGAAACAAATATTGAAATCATTCCTGATAATGTAATCACAATGTAAGGGTATATATACCAATGTCTAAAAAAATGGTATATTTTCGCTTTGAGATTTCCCGTTGTAGGTGCCCCTTTTTCCAGAAAGTGCCCTTTTTTCTTGGTGCCCCACTTTGGAAGTTGCTCGGCCGCCCCTGCTGTTGAGAATTCTGGATCCAACCCTACATATCACATGGGTATTTCTGTCTAACTCTAAAGGACATGAAATACATAGAAACTGATAACCTGAACATGCATTCGATCCTAGCATGAACGTTACTAACTTGTTGTTGTCTTTTAATTGTAGATTATATGGAACCAAGAATCAGTTAATGATACTAGGGCCCCGTATTACAAAGAGTTGATATCAATCGCAACTTATTTGCGATTGATATCAGTCGCAACTATGTACATAAGAGATAGGAGACCGCAAACTTGCGATTGATTGGGATCAATCGTAACTCTTTGTAAGACAGGGCCCTGAAGTGCATCAGAGAGCACTGATCATCAGATGTTATTGTGTATATCGACACCTAAATTGAACTCTGGCAAGGTATGTTTGTATGAAGTTCGAAATTATTCAGGCTGTATAATCTAAGCCCGTGTGAACATTGCATTCATCTCTGATTTACATTTGTGTTTCATACTGTGGGGGTAATACATCCTCAGTCATGACTAGAAGTCTGAAATTACCTTTATGTTGGGGAACTGTCTTCTTATGTTGCTTTATATCTTGTAATTCTCATTTCTTCTCTAGCTTTATTTTGGTGACAAATTACTGTGTTGCTAAATAGACCAACCAGTATTCACTAAGCACGATATTAAAAGACATGCTCTTAGGCATTTTTGTTTCAATATTAAATTCTATCAAACTTTTTTCTTACAAAATTTAGCAACTGAACAGCAGATACAACTGTGTCTTATAAACAATGTTATAAGTAACAAACATCTAACTCTACATGGACTGCCTGTTATTGTATGGAGCAAATGAAAATTTAAGAAAAAAGATTTTGAAAGTTGCTTGTAATTTTTTTGGAAATGAATGTGAACCTATACTATACACTTTAAAACAGGGCCTATCACATAGACATAGGTCAATAATTTTTCAATATAACTAATATGTAAGACATAAAAGTTGGCAGGTACTATTTATAAAAAAAAATCTTATGTAATGTAGCTAGTTTTAATCTTATGTTGTTTCTTCTCTCCTTTTGTTTAAGTTGGTAGGGTGTCCCAGGAGGTGTGTTTACCAGGCTTCGTTCAGGTTATATATATCGAAGATCATGAAAGGATTATTTATATGTTGTAATGACAAATATATTACGGATGCTGAACTGTATATTAAATTGAAGGGGGAAAATAATATTAAATTAAAGGGGGAAAAAAAATAATGTAGGAGCCATAATAATAATGACCATATCAATGATATTAATTGATAATAATCATAGTGATAATAATAACAATAATAATAATAATGATAATAGTAGTAGTAACAACAACAACAATAGTTTCCTATATATAGAAAAAAATACCATAAAAATAACTCACTTGTACTTGTGCATTACATAGTAAAATAGCATGTTGATAGTTGATCAAATCATCTGGATTTTATTCTAAAATACTTAAATTCAGTCTTAATTTCTTGCAAAATCTTAAACCTGAAAGATTTGTGTTCAAGAGACAACAGCCCCCTATCCCATTCTGTTGCCTTAATTTTGCTGATGTAGCCTAATGTTATGTTGCATTTGAAGAGATCATTATTAAAATTTCACGTTGATAAATGAGTTCATAAATGTTAATAAACTTACTTTTTAGTGATACTGATTAATAATTACTTATTTTTACTGGGCCTATGGAAATTTTAGTATTGGAAGGTTTGACTATTTTACTGTTCGGGGCAATGTAAAAATTCGATGAAGACGAGGCGATCGAGAATGATTAGTCATTTAGGCACCAAAAATATGAAAATTACACATGTATACGCTAGGGGCTAAATGATCTGAGAAATTTGACTGATAATCATTGATTGATTGATTGATTGATAATACAGTATTGTATGTCTTATCTAGTGTGTTGATTACAAACAATTTTTTAAAACCATATTAAAATTGTCATTTTTCGGCTTGCTTGCTTCGCTCGCACAACATTTAGAATACAATATGCCCTTATGTGTGTACATGGCAAATTACGAGTGCCAGAGTGATGCAAAGTGAATCTTCTGTGATGAATTTGGGGTTGGGGTGACGCGAAGCTTTGTTATTCTTATTAGGGTGCCGTACGTGTTTACATAAAAGGGTTGAAACCACTGATCAACAAGTAGACCAAAGACTGGTGCCTGTGATTTCAACCTTGAAAATGTTGCTATGAACACGATACCCAACGCTATTTTCCCAGCTATATATCAACAGGCAAACCAAAAACGCAATATCGGCAGAACTGCTTGCAGCTGCCTGATAACCCAGGGCCTCTAGTATTTGCAAGACCCAAACTTGACAGTACAAAAATTACATACATTTTGGTCAAAAATTCCAATTTTATACAAAAAGGAATTTGTAGCAACTTTCCTATGAATAAATTTGAATTGAAAATTTCTTAATTTGTTATCTATTGATGATTTTTGTAATGTACAAGAACAAACAACAATTCATTTATTTTTTGAATGCCTTTTTGTCTCAAGATTCTGGAACGATCTGTACAGTTGGCTAATTTCTAAAAAGATCCGATTCATCAGATTATCACGTATAGAAATTTGATTTGGAACATTAGTAAAAGAATACTTTTATCTGGTGAACACTTTGATATTATATGGCAAATATTTCATCTTTTCATGTAAATATCAAACGTTCCTTTATTTAAATCCTTCCTATTTTCTGTAATGCAATTAGAAAAAACAGAACGCATAATATCCTTTAAACTCAACCTTTTTTTAACTCCATAAGAAAAAATGGAATGGTATCTGTATAGTATAATGGAAATCTTACTTAATGTTATTTTATGAGATAATCTATTTCATTCAACCATGTCTCTGTATCATTGAAGAGAAATATGTATTTATTTTGAGATTATCTTTTGTGACAATGTGAATTGCAAATAAAACTTATTTTAATTTTTTTTTTTAAAGACCCAAACTTGACTATCCAGTTTGTTTGATGATATCTTTTTTTTATGGCTGTTACTTCATCAATCCAGAAATTATCATTACCATTGCTACCCTTATTGCTTTAACTATCAATTTTGAGAGCGTATATAAGCAAAGAGCTTGAAACTACTATCATTTCTCCACTCTGTTAATAAAAATATAATTCACTCAACTTAGGACCCCGAATTGTTCACGGAATGATCTTTTACGACTCAAGTGAGAATATTCATTTCAATTTCATAATCACTAACATTATTAATAGAGGATCAAGGAAACCTATACGCCAATAACCAGTTTTGGCAGGTAACTTGTTGCGTTTTATTAATTGTTTAAATTAAATTTCAGAGTACCCTACATGATGGAGATAAACTGTTTTCATCTGTAAGCCTATTATATACTGATCCTTATTTAACACTAATTACTGAAAGAAAAAGAATGATCGAGTCTTTTCTTCTACCATTATCGATACTGAGGATTTATACCTTGTTGATAGAATAGTAATATGGTAAAGATAACGAGATGATATCGCCACTATAACATGGATATTTACGAATCATAAACATTAAGAGTCAGTTTCTGTTTCCAGGCTTGATACTCAATATGAAATCAAATCGTGATTTTTCTTTATCATAATCTAATAAAGTATAATCTTTGGAGAACATTTTCGAGCAAACTATCTCCCTATTATTATTATTTCACGCTCTTTTTCCTCTTTTTTTTTTTTAAATCTTTCCCCTCGCTCTTTTTTGTTGGCCGTTTGATGGGGGCACGTGCCTCCCCCATAGCTTCTCCACTGATTGTCAAATTCACTGTCCACCATTAGTTGCACCATTTGAATTATAACCAGCACAATCATCTTAACCACCATCGTCATCATCATCGTCGTCATCATTATCATCGTGACCACCACCATCATCATCATCGCGACCACCACCACCACCATCATCAGATACCACACCATCATCACCATCATCATCACTACCATCACCACAAATCAATCACACCATCATCATTACCATCCTCACCACCATAACCAACATCACCATCACTGCTACCCCATCATCATCGTCATCATTTCCACCACCTATACATCACTAAGAATTCTATATTCATCATCAGTTCGTTCACAATCAAATCCATTCTACAACAATATTGCTACCATTTGAAAGAATATCATTTTAATTATTCCCTCATAATAAAGAATTATTTTCGGCATATTCTATCGCTATCATCTTCATTCTCTTTATAATAAATATAAAGTAGTAATTGTATTAGTCATCATTCCTCTAAAATTAATATGTCAATGTCCATCATAAAACAATGAAACAAAACATCTAACAACTCACAAGAAATAACAAAATCTCATTTGAATGCATCTCAGACGTTTAATAGCTCTGGTCTTCATTTATATTCTTTGAAAGATGAAACATTGTGTCCTAACTGATTTGCATTACTGATTATGCATGATTTCTAAACAAAAACATGTTTTTTTATTTTTTATTTAATTTTTTGAATATCATTATTTCACCATGACATGACTAACACTACAGATTTACTAAAAATGTAAGAACATAGATTGAATGAAAATAATAAAACATCATCCTGTTGCCAGGATATTTATGATGGAAAGAATAGCCATGTCCTCTCATATCTTATAGTCGTTTTTGACCTGTGTCAATAAAAAAAATTGCCCAACACAAATCATGCACATGATTTTACCTTTATCTTTACCTTTACTGCAAATACTAGAAGATTTAATACGAAGGCAGCAGCCAAGCTTCCAGGTCTATCTTCTTGTCACTTGATGTACTCTAACAATAACTATATACTTCACAGAAGTACCGGTACACATAGTTTTAAATCTTGACCATTATCTGACAATTTCATCAAATCAAAACATGATCAGTTCCCGACAATCATAATCACATGTGTACATGAGTGAGGGAAAGTATAATCTGGTCAATGGCAATCCAACTTTTCTAATTGAGAAAAATCAAACAAACTGGTAAGTTGAAGAAAAAAAAATCGGACAATCGACAATATATTAGAAGTGTTACAAAGTTTTTTGAAGTTGTAATCACTATACAGAAGGTCATGAAATATACAGCTGAACATATACATTTACGTCTTCTTTAAACAGACTAATGTAAAACATCTTGTACTTGGACATTGTATGTACATGTATTCGAAATTATGACACATCATAAATCGTTTGGTTGCTTCCACGGCAATTCAAAATATGATTTGAGACTTATTAACTTTACAGGTGTGCATAAATTTATGAACATTATTTGACAATCATCAGTTTTGACAATCAGTCATCAAATAACTTACGTCTAGGCAAGAGAGGCTTGTAATAAAGCTCAATATCCTTGTACTGTACAGCATGCATGTCCGCCCAATGTATAAACTCCTTCACTCTAGGGAGAAGAATCTTGATCAAAGAAGCAACGTCGTCTTCAGCGGAATGAGATTTTGGTGGTTCCCTTCCAAATGTTCTCTTGAAGATGTTAATGAGAGAATATGAGATTTTGCGGGAATTAGTGTGGTCGTGCTGATTTGTTTTTCTTGGGGGTGCGGGAGGGGATGGGCGTTTAGTGAGGGTTCGTTCGGGTGTGCTATCAGAAGAGGTGCTGGGATTGTTCTCTGTAGTAGTAGAAGTAGTAATCGCAGTAGTGTAAAGAGAAATGGGATCTAGGGGTGGTATAGAGGGCTGTGTATAAGCACCTAGATCTTCTGAGGTTTGCGATTGAATCGATGATGCCAAAGATGGCCCATGAGGTGAAATTGCCAAAACTGTAGGAGAGTTCATTGAAGTTTCAATTGATCCTGTCACAGCAGCAGCACTAACATCTCCTGACGAACAGACCATGACACTGCCTTCACTGTAAGTGGTAGTGTCGGACATATTTTCTCTTCTTTTTTCTGAGCATGGCCATCTACTTGAAATATCACATTCTGGAAATTTTCTTTTCAGTGAGAGCGGTTCCTCATCCTGCTTGACCTCTGTCTCAGTTGCAAAGTCAGCTCTGAAGCCCTCCAAGGAATCTGCACAAAAAAGATCCACAAAAGGTACCTCTGCCGTCAACCGAGACAGTTCTGTCCGCAAAATGGGGAAGTCAAATCCAATCCCTTTGTGTGCAACCAGACAAACTGGCACCTGTTGTCGACTCAAGAAGATTTTCAGCATGGAGATAATATCTTCATCGAGGGGAATCTTCTTGCTCTCGGCAAGATTGAGGTTGTCCAATCCGGTGAGCCTAAACGTCTCTGGACTTGTCTGCTTTCGGGGATCAAAGCAAAGAGTCAATTTGTCAACAACTCTTGGGAACGATACCTTACACAGATCGTACGTTGCGTCCTCTTTCCTTGCCCGGTTTATTGAAGAGAGCACAGCCGGGTGAAGGAGTCCGGTGCGGTGGACCGCAAACAGACTCATTTCAATGATTTTTGGCCGCTCACAACTTTCTAGATGGCTGGTTTCCAAATCAACAAAGACAAAGCTATTTATGGTGAAACCTACTGCGCTCCCAGGTCAAAAAAACAGTTGAAACCAGTTGGATTTTCAACTGGTATCAACTGGAATCAACTGGTACCAGTTGAATCCAGTTGACGGAACTGGAATATGTGCCAGTTTATTCTACTGGTTTCAACTGGATTCAACTGGTACCAGTTGTACCAATTGAAACCAGTTGACACAACTGGTAAACTTCACATGCACCAGTATATCCCAGTTGAAACCCATTGACTCTACTGGCACATGCTGAAAACAAACCAGTTGATTCCAGTTGAAACCAATTGACCATACTGGTATATTGTTACACCAGTTGATACCAGTTAAAAACAATAGGCGTTACTGGTACATCTACCAGTTGATTCCAGTTTAAAACCCATATACAACCAAAGTGGACCATGTGAGACCAGTTGTTTCCGATTGGAACATATTGAAACCTAATGGGTGTTTCCAGCTGATTCCATTTGAAAACTATAGGCGTATATACTGGTATATTATTAGCCTAGTTGATACCGGTTAAAACCAATGGGCCTTACTGGTAAATCTACTAGTTCTTAACTTCATTCCAGTTGCAGCATAGTGGCCAAACTGGACCATTTGATACCAGCTGATTCCAGTTGGAAACCAGTAGATGATTACCAGTTGATTTACCAGTTGAAAACCAGTAGATGATTACCAGTTGCTTACCAGTTGAAAACCAAAATATGATTACCACTTGAATTACCAGTTGAAACCAGTAGATGATTACCGGATGATTTACCAGTTGAAACCAATTGAAGATTGTCAGTTGATTTACCAGTTAAAACCAGTAGAATACCAGTTGAAAAACCAGTTCAATGTATCTTATGCATATTCATGATTAATTTGCATGTTTTCACAGAAAATGTAATTATCATGATCTAACAAGCAAATGTGACAATGCACATCAAATTTGTGATTTATAGTTTCTTAGTCAATCATTGACAAGTATATTATATATGTCTGATCATGTTTTACATCTAATTTAAGACGTAAAAATATATAAATACTGATATATGTAATTAATAACCAGTAAAAACATGTACAATTTTGTATATATGTATGTACGAACTCTTCATCACTCATTTATATACACAACTGTAATTCACTCCAAATGATCTATGTGATGGAGCAATTGCAAGAGTCTATATAAATATGGTTCAGTTAATTGGTCGCCAGATGCCATGCAATAAAGATTATTGATTATTGATTGATTATCAGTTGATTGTTGGAAGTTACTAAATGATCAACTGGTTTTCAACTGGTAAATCAACTGGAAATATCTACTCACGGTTTTTCAACTGGTACCAGTTCACAACTGGGGGTTTCAACTGGTCCTAACTGGTACCAGTTGACAACTGGTAATTCAACTGGTACCAGTTGATTCCACTATACCAATTTCCATATTGAAACCAGTTCACTTAACTGGAATCAACTGGTACCAGTTCAGAACTGGTGGTTTCAACTAGTCCTAACTGGTACCAGTACCAGTTGATTCCAGTTGATTCCACTATACCAATTTCCATATTGAAACCAGTTCACTAAACTGGAATCAACTGGTGGTTTCAACTGGTCCTAATACTGGTACCAGTTGACAACTGGTATTCCAACTGGTTCTAACTGGTACCAGTTGACAACTGGTATTCCAACTGGTACCAGTACCAGTTGATTCCAGTTGATTCCACTATACCAATTTCCATATTGAAACCCGTTCACTTAACTGGAATCAACTGGTACCAGTACCAGTTGCTTTCAACTGGTCCCCAACTGTTTTTTTGACCTGGGCTATCCATGGCTATACTGACGATGATGTTGAGACTTTGGAAGAAAATGACTGCATTCTCTATGGCCCAGTTTTGCTAAGCAGTGTTCCAACACAGAGTGACAGTGCAGTATTCATGAACATCTAGCTGTAGCGTCTTGAATATGTGTTAACCATGTAGATTTATTAATTTTGTAAAGTTCCGCCGCTGAGGGCGCTAAATTGTGTCTGGTTTCACCGCTTTAATCGTTCGGGTGGTAATTTTAGCGCCATCTATCCGTTTAATTTATGTACAAATAGTTTTTGTGTAAGACGGGAGATGCTTTTTAGAGCTTCGGGCGAAGGTGAAACATGGGCGTCAATCAGGGATGGGTGGGGGGACGGGGGACACGTCCCCCCCCCAATTTCGGAAGTCTTGTATTTCGTATAATAGGCTCTAGGGGCCCAACTTCTTAAAATTGCGCCTTGGTTTCTAGAAATGAAGCACGAAATATGCGCTCTAAATTAGGATTTCGATCAAGGCTAATTAACAAGGGGCGTCGACTTTTCCAGTTCTCTGATTGGCGAAACTGGTATCATTATATATCATCAATAATTATTTGCGCGGATCTGGGTGGTGATCGAAACGAGAGTTGATGTCATCATCAAAACTGGAAAATAAAACCCCTTATTTGGAAGTCAGACTGGTTTAACACTCAAATAGTGCTCTTTTTATTCTCGTCATCTTGTGTGTATGATTTATGAATTATGTACCCTTCGTACGCGATGTTTGATTTAAGCACCCTTTTTTCCCTCAAAAATGTGGTTGTTTTTTATACCCTAATTCACGCACGTTCCGCCTCGATCCAACGGCCAAACCCTTTTCCTCCGTGTGCAAAATGTCCCAAAACGTTTGAAAATACCGTACATTTCACTTATACTATAAAGCACTTTATTTGACAGTGACTAATATAAGGGATACTAAGTCTTAGATGTGTTGTGTTGTAACTTATAGTTACTTTGAAGGCCTATATCATATCAACGATATCCATGCTTGCATTCATTTCGATGATAATAAAGCCTGTCATTCCTTGAAGTATATCTGCATATAATCCGAGTCTGATGTGATGATCGATGTTTGATGACGTAAGATTCAGTAGCGTAGCCGGGGGGGGTGTGCCCCGGACGCCACTTTTTAGAGGGGCGCCAAATTAACCGTCAGTGAGACAGAAAAAGTCAATAAAAATTGGTGTTGGTTAAACTGATACAGTTTTTGTCATAAATACGAAATTCATCCTCCATATTAGGGTTTCTAATAGCCTACGGTTTATGTTCTATATCGAAAATCTTAGCTTTAGTGACAAATTCGCCCCCTCGGCACCGCAATTTTTGCGCCCTCCGTGAGGGAGAGGGCGCCACTTTTGCCCTGGGACGCCGAAAATGTGTTATGTTAAAAAAAAAAAAAAAAATCTTCAAAATTTTCTTAAATTGGCGCCAAAATTGACGCAAATTTAAGATCTAATGTATATTTGTCAACGGAAAACAAATATCCTTGGAAAATAAGTAAATTTTGGTCAAAACGTGACCCCAAATCGTGCGATTGGTGTTTGAATGGGCTTTAGGAGTTTATCTAAATGTTGACTAAAAGTATTCACCAAATCCAGGAATCCAGTTTAAAAAAGTGGCCTACATTTCGGTAACTTACGATATTTAAGTATCATAAGCACCGAAATTTTAAAATACCCTCGAAATCTATCAAGTTATTTTGATTGTTGAAATGATTTTTATTTTGGGAGTGTAATGGATGTTATCTTTTCGTAGCGACTGTTCATTAAATCAATAAAGGCCTATGGGAAAAGGCTAGCTGGCCCGCGGCTATCGGAAAAAAAATGTCAAGGTAAGTAGAGTATAATTACGTATCACTGAAACAAAATAAAATAATGAGTCTATATATCAACTGATTTCGCTGCAAAACTGGTTTGACAAATGGAAGAAAATCTATGCCTTTTAAGGTCTGAAAACCCAAAAGCTTGCGGGGGCTCCGCCCCTGGACCCCAAACGGGCTCAAACTGTGTGCGAACGGAGTTGAACGTAGTAGCAACTGTTTACGATCTGTTTAAGGACTTCATGGACGGGCTCGGACTGGACTTATGTCTATAATACGATCCTAGTTCGTTCATAAACAGTCCACAATACGTCCAACTCGTTTGTAGGCCTACCCCGTCCACAGTCAGTTCATATCAAGTTCAGATCGGGTAAATTTACCTTTTCCAAGCAGTCCAAGTCCGTCCGTAGTCAGTTTAAACCCGTTATTAACTATATACCTCGTTCCCAATACGTCCAAACCATTCTTACTAGTTCATAACTTGTTCTGACTAGTTTATAAACCCAACCACCCCGTTCAGAGACACTCGTCCGCATCTCGTTCTTAGTGCGTTAGAACGCGCTCCTATCGTGCGTGTGCAATCCCGTCCTGCTCGAGGGCTATAAAAACCCAGCGCGTTCTTGCTAAGTGATGCTCGACCACGTCACGTTGTAACACGTTCCTAGTAGGATCGAAGTACGGCAATTCCGTTCGTAGTTCGTCCATCTCGTCCATGAAGTTCTTAAAAAGATCGTAAACAGTTGCTTCTACGTTCACTCCGTTCGCACACAGTTTGAGCCTGTTCGGCAACATTTTCCAGAACGTAGTGAGAACTAGTTTGTTGAGATGGGTGCTTCACTTGAATGTCTTGATTTGCAAAGCTTGAAGCGGTTAAGTTGAACGGGAATGAGGAATGGCGAGAACGTGGTGGGTTTTTATAGCCCCCGAGCCAGGACGGGATTGCACACGCTCTATAGGAGCGCGTTTGAACGCACTATAAGAACGAGATGGGGACGAGTTGAATTGTCACTGAACAGGGTGGTCGGGTAACAAACTGGTTAGAACAAGTGGCGAACTGGTTAAAATGGGTTTGGACGTATTGGGAACGAGGTAGAACTAGTTGATAATAAATTTAAACTGACTACGGCCTGGCTTGGACTGCCTGGAAATGGCAAATTTACCCGATCTGACTGTTATGAACGAACTAGGATCGTAAAATAGACATTATTTAAACATTCTGCCCCGACCACGACCCGTTTTACGATTTTCTAGGACGGTTCCAGAACGTAGTGAGAACTAGTTTGGTGTGATGGGGGCTTAACAAGTCGGCACATCGGATAACGTACACAGAATATATTGCGCAATCGCGCACTCGTTTGGTCGCGGTTGGATTTTCGTATTGGGGAATTTAATTGACATTTTGTTACGCGTAGAGGATGTTCCGGCTTGAATTTTGGCTATTTTTAAAACTTATTTTATTTCATTTAATAAGCTTGGTTTCGTCTAAGGCGTCTGAACCGTTATAAACACGTTCATCCACATCGTCAGACGTGCAGTCGTTCTGCCCCCCCCCCTTCTTCCTTTCTCTGTCTCTCCCTCTCTCTCTCCTTCTCGCTCTTTCTCTCTCAAATACACACACACACCCTCTCCTCTACCTCCCTTATGACTGAGTCTTCCACGCCTCCTCATCACCTATACCCCTCTTTAAACAAACATTCTTCCTCCCTCTCTCTCTCTCTCTAATTTGGTTAACGATTCAATTAGCCTCGTGTTAAAATGCCAGAATAGTACTTCAAATAAAATTCGTGAAGGTGTATATCAGTTTTAATTCGTGCTTACGAAACCATATTCATTTCAATGTAAGAAATAATAATGTTTTTTCTCACATAAAATCTATGCGCACTGTACATTAATATGGAATACAATGAAAGAAACAACAACGTTAGACTTTTCTCAATACAATCTATGTACACTGTACGATAATATGGAATACAATGAAAGAAATAAGAACGTAAGACTTTTCTCAATACAATCTATGTACACTGTACGATAATATGGAATACAATGAAAGAAATAAGAACGTTAGACTTTTCTCAATACAATCTATGTACACTGTACGATAATATGGAATACAATGAAAGAAACAACAACGTTAGACTTTTCTCAATACAATCTATGTACACTGTACGATAATATGGAATACAATGAAAGAAATAAGAACGTTAGACTTTTCTCACATACAATCTATGTGCACTGTACGATAATATGGAATACAATGAAAAAACAACAACGTTAGACTTTTCTCAATACAATCTATGTACACTGTACAATAATATGGAATACAATGAAAGAAATAAGAACGTTAGACTTTTCTCACATACAATCTATGTGCACTGTACGATAATATGGAATACAATGAAAGAAACAACAACGTTAGACTTTTCTCAATACAATCTATGTACACTGTACGATAATATGGAATACAATGAAAGAAATAAGAACGTTAGACTTTTCTCACATACAATCTATGTGCACTGTACGATAATATGGAATACAATGAAAGAAACAACAACGTTAGACTTTTCTCAATACAATCTATGTACACTGTACGATAATATGGAATACAATGAAAGAAATAAGAACGTTAGACTTTTCTCACATACAATCTATGTGCACTGTACGATAATATGGAATACAATGAAAGAAACAACAACGTTAGACTTTTCTCAATACAATCTATGTACACTGTACGATAATATGGAATACAATGAAAGAAACAACAACGTTAGACTTTTCTCAATACAATCTATGTACACTGTACAATAATATGGAATACAATGAAAGAAATAAGAACGTTAGACTTTTCTCACATACAATCTATGTGCACTGTACAATAATATGGAATACAATGAAAGAAATGTGAGATTCCATGTTTAACTATTTCGTGAATGGAATACAATGAAAGAAACAACAACGTTAGACTTTTCTCAATACAATCTATGTACACTGTACAATAATATGGAATACAATGAAAGAAATAAGAACGTTAGACTTTTCTCACATACAATCTATGTGCACTGTACAATAATATGGAATACAATGAAAGAAATGTGAGATTCCATGTTTAACTATTTCGTCATAATACAAGCAATAGTAATTATTTAATACCAAAGTGGTTTTAAAATCCTGAAAATATTTAAACATTCGTTGCAATATAGAAGAAAGACAATGCAAAGTTACAGCAACTAGTCACTACACAAAAGTAAGTGTCATCCCTTCTGATACTGATACTCCCCTCTCTATTTATCTATCTATCTAACTAATTATCTACCCATCACCCTTTCCCTCTCTCTCTCTCTCTCTCTGTCTGTCTGTCTCTCTCTGTCTGTCTCTCTGTCTCTCTGTCCCTCTGTCTCTCTGTCTGTCTCTCTTTCTCTCTCTCTATCCTTCCCTCCCTCCCCTAGTTCTCTCTTCTTCCCTCCCTCTCTTTCTCTCCTTATCTCGACTCATGTCCAATGCAAGCATACACTCGAGATCAATGGGTTGGACGTGAACTCGGGTGCCATCAGCAGAGTCAACATAGTCCATTCACAAGTGATCGAATGGCATTCGACACACGGCCACACCCCCACCTCCATCCCCCACCGCACGCCATTCGTCTCTATCTCTCTCTCTCTCTCTCTCATAGGGGTAGTGAGCACTATTTTTTTTTTAGCTCAACGGGGGCGTATGGAGTACCAATTTTTTTTTAAATCAACACCCCCTCCTCTTGAGCAAAAAAAAAAAAAAAAAAGTTTTTTGTTTTAGGGGGGTTCGCGCGAACCCCCCGAACCACTAGTTTGTACGGGCCTGTGATTTAGATGATTTTTACTTCACCTCCCCTTTTCTAATTTCATTCTTCATTCTGTAGAAGATCTGCATTTCATAAGGGTGAAAGGAGTTCGTGTGAATGTGATGACCAGGAAAGCGTGTCGAAATCGATGATCTAGGTAACAGTAAAAACATGGGTTAATAAGCGAACTGAACCAACGGGATGTTATTACAATTCTGACTATAACTTTACTCGCAACACTTGAAAGATTGATTGCAAATGCTATTGATATCAAGATGATGTATGGACACCAATAAATGATAAAAACTCCTACAACCAGAGTCATTGTTTTAAATGCTTTCAACTGTAGAGCTCCATCTTGGACTCCGGGTTCTTCATGGTTAATTATTATTCTGTTAGCACAAAGGTTAAAGATTGCTTTACTGCGATGTGTAAGATACGAACAAATTGAGCACGAGAATAGTCGATTAAAGTCGATACACAGGAAAGAATGACCATAGCCAAGGAAATAGAAATTGTTGAATGGTTGGCATAACCCGTTCCGTAAACAGTGAACTGTCTGATTTGGGCCTTTGGTCATTAATGCCGCGTTATAATCCCACGGCGGCCGTACGCCCCCGAAATCGAGAGATACTTGCGGCGGCCGCAGAGAATCTGCGGTGGCCTCAGGGTCACCCTAGGGCGTATCCCTATCTTTACAGGCCGCATGGGTCGCCGTGGGATTATAACGCGGAGTTATAACTGTTTTCATTTCTAGGTTCGCCGTAGCGATTAGACACGCCGTAGCTATGCCGTAGAGCGGTTCCACGGCGATCATACGTCGGGCGTACGGTGGCCTTGCGTTTGCCGTGCGATTAAATTGCACAGAAGACTTCCAAATCTTTTCGCCAGAAATATACTTTGGTCAATACTCCGGAGGCGACAAGCTATCATATTATTAATCGATAATCAAAGGAAGATTCAGAATATGATGACATACTTGTTATAAACTGACACGGGCACTTCATCGTAGAGAGCTTGAGAGGCGGGAACGGGGCGGAAGTGAGGAAACAAAGTCAGATAGGGCCGGGGCAGGGTAAAGAAAAAGGAGAGGAGATGGAAATGGAACATAGCACACAAACGAGAATAGAAGGGATAGTTCTAAACTCTCAAAACATCTCTTCAAATATGAATAGAAGAACTCGCAGCAGGGTCACTTACAAGAATCTGGTGAAAGCGAATAGATTCTATTCATATTTAACTTATATTTTGTATTGTTCAAATCTAAGATATTAAAGGCGATTTTAACTCTAGTCAGATTAATGATTTTTGGTTTCAAAATATATTGAATAGCTGTTCTATTGTGAATCAAAAAGGATAGAGAGGAAACCTGTTCAATCTGCGACAGGCATTGATTGGCAGCAGAGGTTGAAATGTTCGTTCTGATTTTTCTGCTTTGTGTTTACCAACTTCATACAATGGACCTTACTTCAGCTTTTTAATGCTTAAAACCAATATTCAGATCGACATCGGGTTCTCGTTTTTGCCTCATCTTCGTCATGTAACCAAGGCAATTATGAGAAGAGTGAGCTCAAACGCAAATGCAGTGTCAATCATCATTATCTTGGAACCTGGAGACTACAGTATAGTAGCAAACATGTTTATCCTGAAAATGTACCGTTTCTTTATCACACATTTGACTTTACCACAATTAGGATTGAGAAAAGCGATATGCAAGTTTAGAAGCATAATTACTGACTAGGACAATAAATCATTACGCTTATTGGATATTATCCATATCATCAGTATTCTCAACGTTCAGTATTTCTTGTTCTTGTTATTTAACCGATTTATATCAACCTGCCAGCGGTCACTAATTTGTCTAGTCCCAGAAATTTCTACTCGCTCTCTCCTGCAAATTCTTGAGTCAACTTTGTACCGAGACTTAATTCCCTTTAGATGTAAAGGCAGATACATTCCGTGTTTTTACGAACGGTTGACATCGTAAGGCAGATTGTAGACGAAATAAAAATCATTATAATAAATAAATAATAATAGTAATAATTAAAAAATAGTAATAATAGTCTAACGATACTTTACACTTGCGTAGCGCATTGCATTTTAAATATTATTACCCCTGTTTAATCTTGCCGTTTTTTCATACCTATCTCATTCGTCAGCTTCCTTAAGCCAAAAAGTTTTAATGAATAATGTCCAATCGTTTTTCTCTCTATACTACTCTAGCTCTGCCTTATTCACATTGTAACAACTCATGATCATACCTCACCCCTGCCATTTCCTACTCATTGCAGAATGACAGGCTTTTCATAATTAAAATGCGAAATTAAACGTTCATGTCTTGTCATGACATGCCTATTGTCAATTGGATGATCTAACAAATGCATCTTTTGACAAGATGTATATATATTATATGATATAATTGTTTCTGTTCCAATCAGCATATGGAGGCATAAAACGTCTGTATGGTATTGTGCGACTAAATTGACAGTTTTTAAGTCCAGATATTATATTGATTGGTCTTATGGACATTGAAGTAAAATTGGGATCAAATTCCCAGTTCGTTTTGGAGCATGATTGGAGGCAGTATGCTATACATATTTAGATTAACTGACTCTAATAATACCCACAGTGTTGTGAACGATATATTTTTATTGAAAATGGTTGATATAGAATCGCATTCTATAGGCTATTGGCGAAACGACGATTTTAAAAACCACTATGGAGTCTGTATATATTCTATTAACCACGTTACTGACGATATGCATACCATTCACCATTGTTGGAAATACATTAGTAATTTTGTCTGTATATGGAAATGAAAGCCTGCGTACACCAACAAACATTATACTAGCAAGTATGGCTGTTGCTGATTTTCTTGTTGGGCTTGTTGCAATCCCTCTTGAAATCGTACTTATCAATAATTTTTTGGCCTGCCGACCTGAGCTATACTTGATGTCGCTCCCCACCTACATTACTGCAGGAGTTGCTTTTCTTCATATCATCGCAGTTACAGCTGACCGGTTCATTGCGGTTATGGGGCGTTCCCACTATCACGATTGGCGCCACGATTGAAATTGTGGTCTTAATCGTGATGTAATCGTGGTGATCCTATCAGATATTATCAGATCTTGAGGTCAGTCGTGGCAATCCTGTTGATCGTAGGAAATTTTTGGACGGTTCAAAAAATTTCTACGATCAACACGATTAATTGTCAATCGTGATCATCGCATCAGATCGTATTGGATCGTAATAAAACGCAACATATCGCATCTAATCGTGCTTCTTAATCGTGGTGATCGGGATCAACCTTAGAAAAAGACAAGCACCACGCTCTGTTGAGATGTGTTGCGATCTGCCACGACCTGTGACGCTCTGTCGGGTACCATTGCTCACGACCTGACACGAACGACTCAAGAGCAGATACAAGATGATACGAGTAGATGCGAGTAAATGCGAGTAGATACGAGAAGTCACGCTTTTACACGGACGTTTACGATCTGTTACGAGTTCTCGCGCCCAGTATATTTACACTTTCTCTCCTTCCCTCTCTCTCTCTCTCTCTCTCTTTTTAATCATATATATCTCTCTCTCAACCATTTGTTTCTCATTCACTATCATTCTCTTTATAGTCCTTAATCATAATAACTCCTTTTCCTTCACTCTATCAGCTTCTTCAACCTCACACTCTCTCCCTCTTGTTGTTAATATTCCTTCTCCCCTCTCTCCCTCTCTCCTCTCTCTCTCTCTCTCTCTCTTCTTATCAAATAGAAAGTTGTGTCCATACAATCAGAAGATGATAGATACCAACTTTATATATTTCGATAACATTATAGACAGATATATACATACAGGTGTGACAATTTTGCAGTGTGTAAACTATAGTGCCATACTATTAAGTATAAGGTCAAAAATAGCTTTTGTTCAGGTAACTGCTATTTAAACATCTTTTAAAATGTATTACATTATAGTTGATCTTTCACATGGAAGTTTTTGTTGTTCTTGCACAGACATGGACAATGAAAGAGTTAAAATTCTCTCCCTTTTCTTTATCCATAAATATATGTCACCTATATTTAACAACTTTGCTGTAATTAACCTAAAATGAGTTTCCACTGCTCTAAAACATTGACTTAGAATAGTCAGTAAAAATAGAAAGAAAATCATGCATCTTCAATATCAATTTCCTGAATTTTTCAAAAATAAAAATAAAAATATCAAATATCATCCTCTCCACCTTCCGCGTAATGCAGCCTGGCCATCC
Organism: Mesocentrotus franciscanus; assembly: GCA_037976565.1. Lineage (NCBI taxonomy): Eukaryota > Metazoa > Echinodermata > Echinoidea > Camarodonta > Strongylocentrotidae > Mesocentrotus > Mesocentrotus franciscanus. The sequence goes on along the minus strand of CP137682.1, from coordinate 2,516,321 downwards.
TTTCCTGCCATGCGACCGCACCTTGTGGTGAGTTGAAGAAGGCCTTTAGGAGTTCCTTGTGATGATTTGCATCTGCTGTAGCTGAGTTGCGAGGTACAGAAGGTTGATTCACATCTAGCCAGTCCACATGGTCCCTCCATGCTCCTGGGATGACATTCTGGTTTTCCGCCTCAACCATATCATTCACATTAGACACCTGAATCTATTGGCCAGGATACCGAAGGCATTTTTCACCACTCTTCTCCCCCTTGAGAGTCTGTAGTTGAAAATCCTCTCCTCCCTGGCCATCACTCTTCTTCCGTATGGCTTCATGGGGTAGTTCCTGAGTGCGAAGGCGTCATCCCCAGGATGAAGAAGGGCATGTCTTGGAGGTCATCAGGGCTTGCAGTCAAAGGGCAGGGTGGGGTGAGTCCTAGGGCTTCCTCTTCCAGGCCATTGAACAGCTCAGAGTCGCCAAATATCTGATCATCTGACATGTGTCCTTTTCCACCAAGCTCGATCCACACAAAGTTGTAATCTGCATCCACCAGAACTAGGAGTGGTATCGAAAAGAAGCCCTTGTAATTGTAGTACAGGCTTCAAGTGTGGGGTGGCTTCTTGATAGCAATGTGTATGCCATCCAGGGCCCCAATGGCATGGGGTATGTTCCATCTCTGCTCAAACTGGTTAGCTACGGCTGTCCAGGCTTCAGGGGTGACAGGTAGGCTAAAACCTCATTTTGTACGCTTGCACAATTGCCTGGCACACTTCTGGAACCATCTCTGAGATGCTGGACACTCCACACCTAAATGCATACGCAAGGAACCGATAGTTGTCCAGTGGCAAGGTGCCTCAGTGTCACTGGCAGTTTCAGTCCAGTTGAGAGGGGTTGCCTGAAACTGGTGCGTCCTCTCGATTGCTGGGGCACCCCTGCAAGACTTCATCGAAGAGCTGTAGTGTTAATCTTGTGTAGTTTTGGAACACTATTGGATCTTCCAGCCTCAATTTGGTGTCTAGGAGGCTGGAGAACTGGCCAACTGTTGTCTCGTCTCCTCTGTGAGCCATGTGAGCCCGATCGTGATGATCGTGTCACATCGAGACCCAATCGTGGACTCAATCGGGACAATCATATCGGAACGTATATGATCGTATCTGAACGGGAGACCAGATCGTGTCACCTGAAATTGACCAATCGTGACCATATCGCAACCAAGCGCACCAAATCGTACCATAACGTATCGACTCGCATCACCTCGTATCCAAACCTAGCAATTCAGAGAATTTCCACGATCAGCTACGAATGGCCAATCGTGGGGTTCGTAACGGATCGCACGACAGTGGGAACGCCCCATTACGCGACCGCTGCGGTACGGTAACATCGTAACACATTACTGCGTTGCCTGCGGTATTGCTGCCTTGTGGATCTGTGTAAGCATTTGTTTCGCTGGTCGTACCGTAATATTCATGTTAGACCATACTAACGGCACATCAGCTCATTGTTTCGGTGATCATCTGAAATATGCTACCCGTTCCAAAATTGCTGTCACGGGCGCTCTAACGATTTTGTATTGTTTGATGATCATCTCCATCATTTTGTTTAATTTTCGTATCTTGCGCATCGCAGTGAATCAATCTCGAGCCATTGCTAATCTAATGATGGCTGACCATAATATACCTGGGGCCCAATATGGCGTTCCAATACAGCTGAAAGCAGTAAAAACAATTTCTATAGTCGTAGGAGTCTTTATCATTGGTTGGTCTCCATACCTGATCTTGTTAATCCTATCACTGACAATTGCTCTCTCTGACGTAACAAGATTAGCCATTGTTGGGCTGGTATATGTATCCTGCTCATTCAGTTCTCTCATCAACCCACTTATATATTGTTACAGGGATCGTCAATTTCGACAAGCATTCCTTGGAATAATAGAAACTACTTTGAGTTCTATAAAATTCAAATTTTCTGCAGATTGATGATTGTTTAAAGACTTACACAAACTGTAGAGGTATTACTGAACGCGCATGCCCTATGGGGACCCTTTTTTCATAATTATGACGTGTGCCAACGGTCCTTCAACACGGAGTGATCAAAGACGACGATGGTGTGCCGCAAGGTTAACTACTGGGACCGCTGATTCTTATATTGTACATTACCTAAATTTTAAACATCTCTGCCATAACTTCTATCGGTAAATCTTTCTGAAGACACTCGGATTTGACTGTACATCCATCAGGCCTACGATAGGGTGTCTTTGAAAACTGGTGCTGGAGAGGTAGAATAGGCTGACAGTAACTGATAGTAAAGTGTTTGTTCTCCGGAGAACTCCGCCTATTAGAGATAACGATAGTGAAGCCGTTATCGAAGCTACAAGTAAAACTGTAAACTTGAATTTAATTTTTAATTTATCGAGCGCATGCATGCATCACCGGATTACGGAGGGTGCACGGTAATATATAATTTACCTGATATTTATGACGAATCCGTAGCATTTTAGAAGCTCGTTCTATAAAGACCACCGGAAAGCCACAGTGACAAATATCCCAAAGGATTCCCCCGGTCACCCACCCCGCAACTACCGACTTGGACAAATAGATGTAGGTACACCTATGGGAATTTGGGCATCACAATAGGGAAAATACAAAGAATATTAATGTTTTATCATTCCGAAATCACTATACAAACCAACTGCAATAATATGGCTCTTGTCCTTCAGTAGACCCTACACTCGATTCAATACTATACGATATAGGATTACTTTGCTTCCTTTGGCCGAGGCTACGAATCTGGAAACTCGGCACTCAAGCAATTTTTCCCAGTTCATTTTGTCAAATTGCGGTGAAACAGGGCTATATCGGATTTCATCGGTCTTTTGTCAGTACAGTCTACTACCAACGTATCCACATAGGTGATACAAATGTGATATTCGTGTTGCCATATTAACCATCCAGCCGAAGCTACGAGTTTACCAATCAGCATTGGATAACCATCTTTGTCAGTAATATCTACTGCCTTGTAACCAGAACCATCCAGGTTGACGGAAAATATTCTAGCCTCGTTATTTGTGGAGTATAGACGTCCATCTAAGGTTTAAAAGTGAAAATAGAACGATCGTCATACTATCCAGGCAGGCAACAACAAAATTAAAAATCCTATAAAGCATGTAACACAACATTCAGGGTTGGAATCACATAACAATAATCAAATACTAGGCTTAAAGAGGGTGCCAGGTAAAGATTTCAAAGGTGAAAGTGTCCGAAGTAAAAATGTCAGACGTAAAATAAATGCCAAAGATTGAAAATGCCAGAGGTAAGAAAAATGCCAGAGGTACAAAATTGACTCGTAATTAAGTACTTCAGGAATTCACTGGAATTCATTGGAATCCAATATTGATAATTTGATATGGTTGAAAGAATACAATATTGTAAAAACTCAGTATTGTTTGCTATTCTTGCTTGTTTCACTTTGTATATCATCTTATATTAAGGCCTTCTTGCCCACCTATATTATTGTTACGTCCTTCACCATTGCAACCACTTCAATCAAATATTAGTTTTATTTAGGGGAACCTATAATCTACAAGCTGAGCTTTTTAATAGGTTCCTCACATTTCACCCTGTATAACCTACTATTCAATACAATTAATTTCGACGTCTTTACAAAGAATTGATTATATAATGTGATACTTTTAGTATATTTCATATTATGTTCTAATCTTGTCAATTATGTAAATTCTTTTTTGTGAAATGTGAAACAAAATAAACTTGAAACTTGAAAAACTTGAAACTTGAGTTGAACGTCCACCTTGTAGTGATAAGTTTTGGTGGGCAAAAATAAATCTCATTAAAATATCATAATGATGTTGTCCCTCCGAATTTTATGATGCGCGATATACCTTTATACATCAGCTGCATTAATTTACACTCCAACCAAAAATCTTCGATTTTCTCACATTCCGGTGTTTCGCCCGTAGTTGCATAGCAAATACAGTCAAACACGACGAAAAATCCACCCCCTAGAGTGTGGTTTTTTTAAACACCTGCCGAAGTTTCACTGATTTTTGCAGTATATATACAAACTTCGTTAAAATACCGACTTTTGCTCACGTGATTCTCCTCGCTTCTGTGCTACCGGATGCAGGGCACCGACGAGTGGCACAACTTGGACGGTTTTTAATGTGTTTGTTCCGTTGTTGTTGTTGTTGTTGTTGTTGTTTTTGTTTTTGTTTTGTTTTGTTTTGTTTTTTTTTTTTTTTGGGGTGTTGTTTTAAAGCAACATTAATTCACACGCGTATCGTTATATATTCCACACAACAGCCAGTAGCGTAGTCGGTTCGAAAAAAATGAAACCATTGAGGAGGGGGGGGGGGCGTGCTTAGATGGCTGGAATCCCCACCTCAAAATAAAAATAAAAATTTGATTCATTTTAATAAAAGAGTATAAGGCTGCACATGTTTTGTTTGAATTGTTTCTGTCGTAAAATATATATGTTACCTCTTTACCATCTGTACCTCTGGCGTTTTTACCTTTGACATTTCTACACGGAACCTAAAAAAGAAAAATCAGTTGACACAATCATTGATAGCTCATAAGTGGGGTTCAATTCGTTTCCAAATGTAAGTGCACTGTATTGTGTAAGCAAACGACAGAATCAAAGGACAACTGTACAAACAAAGGATGAAGCAAAATACTTAGCATAAAACAAACCTGTAAAGTCGATTGTCATGTGTAGTACTACGATGTCCTTAGATATGATGAGATGGAGTGAATGATTAGATTTATCCCATATATTAATCCTCGTGATTCCTTGGCCGTCTGAGCAATAGATCTCACTTGAATGAGAGAAATAACAAAAAGGTCAGCATGACTAATTACAAGGATACACCTCTCTTCATTAATATCATTACTTCAGTTATTTTATTCGGCAAATTAGCACAGTCCCATATGAAATACGTGTTAAAACGACATTGTGAAACAGGATAATTCTGATGGCATCTTAGTTGTCCAACGTCGGTGGATACAACAGATATCGGCCTCAAAAGTTTCCAGGTTTCAGACCCCGACAGTGAAGATTCAGGAAAATAAAATAAAAATAAGGAAATAGAAATATTAATGATAATCATTGTTTCTTAACCTGTTCAGAATAGTGTTATAACGAAAAATAAAGAATTTAGAAAAATAAATAATAGCATACTAAGACACATAATGCAAATCAGTATACAAACAATGAAAATAATGGTGTGATATAATTAAATGATATGAACTTGTCTTACTCTTTTGCATATGCTTGAAGAAGACGAAACGTTTTCTCTCCACGTATTTTTATTCCATCTTCGACAGGTCCAGACAGGCGGCTGATACGACTCATGTCAGCCATTTCAATGGTACCATTAGCTATCCAGTATAGCATCCAGTCAACTTTGTCGAAAGACATGATAGCTGTGAGTAGAAAAGTGATACTTATGAAAGGAAAGTTCTCTTTAGATGCCTGAGTGTCATGCGAGATAATGAGGAAGTTGGGTGGAAAAATTGGGAGGGGAACCAAATTCCAACAACCTCGCTGCCACTTTTTCATATTTTTTTTAAAGATACTTATTTTTGTTTTATTACATATCATCCTTTTAGCTGAAGGATGGCCGTTGGCTGAACCGAATGTTTCCTTGTTAAAAAAAAATTAAACGAACCTAATCCTATTATGTCTCATGGATAATTCCTGTTTTGTTTGCGTGCATTCCGTGCACGAAACGGATAAACATAATTACATAACACAAGTTTAGTGATACGACACACTGGTCGTTATTAGTCCATTGTATAAGCCAACATTTTCAAAACATCAATGTATTTGCATTGATATAATATTGACTATATTTCAATATTTGTCAGTAAATTATAACATATAGCGATATCGCTGTACGTGGCTAACTTATCGTAAAACCTAACACGTTGATTTTTAAAAGCTAATTTTAATGATTTGTATCTTTTACTTTACCTGCCCTGCAATCGACCATTAATCATGTCGAGTCCTTGGCCTTTTCTTATTGTGTTCTCCTTTTCTGTGTACATGTATGTCTTTGTCCTAATGTCTTAGCGATTTTGTGCTCTCATACATAAGAGCAGAAATTTGTTGCGACAAACTCATACTAATAATGATATGGTAGCGAAATCTGTAATAGCGAGTTAGATCGCTATATTTGGCAAACTCCTACTATATAGTAGTAGTAAAATTCAAATATCGAGTTAGATCGCTACGGCTGCTCACTCTCCTATATAATGTAAAGCGCTTAGAAACTCGGACATTCCCGACGTATTAAGCGCTATATAAGCAAATATATTATTATTATTATTATTATTATAAGAGCAAAATTCAAATATTGAGTAAGACAGCTACGATGTCTGGCCGCCACTAATATACATTAAACAGTAGCAAATTTTGTAGCCATCTAACTCGCTACGGCTGCTCGCTCTCCTATATAAGAGCAAAATTCAAATAGCGAGTAAGACAGCTACGATGTCTGCCCGCCACTACTATACATTAAACAGTAGCAAATTTTGTAGCCATCTAACTCGCTACGGCTGCTCGCTCTCCTATATAAGAGCAAAATTGTGTAGTAAGACAGCTACGATGTCTGCCCGCCACTACTATGCATTAAACAGTAGCAAATTTTGTAGCGATCTAACTCGCTACGGCTGCTCCCTCCCTTGTGGGGATCCACGATTTGTTAGGGCGGGGCACCAGCCTGCACATTTTAAGATTTTGGTGCACCCCGGCCGAAATTGGTGTCGCCCCCCACCCCAACCCCCGTCGACAGGATATTTGGGACAGCAAAAATATGAAGGACTTTTTATGGCCAACCCTACCCCCTCCGTTCTGTTGAGGCCTTTCTAGTAGGCAAACTTCTACTATATAGTAGTAGCAAAATTCAAATAGCGAGTTAAATCGCTACAGTTGACAAACTCCTACTAGTAGTAGCAAAATTCAAATAGCGAGTTAGATCGCTACAGTTGGCAAACTCCTACTAGTAATAGCAAAATTCAAATAGCGAGTGAGATCGCTACAGTTGGCAAACTCCTACTAGTAGTAGCAAAATCCAAATAGCGAGTTAGTTCGCTTCAGTTGGCAAACTCCTACTAGTAGTAGCAAAATTCAAATAGCGAGTTAGATCGCTACAGTTGGCAAACTCCTACTAGTAATAGCAAAATTCAAATAGCGAGTGAGATCGTTACAGTTGGCAAACTCCTACTAGTAGTAGCAAAATTCATATAGCGAGTTAGATCGCTGCGGCTGCTCGCTCTCCAATACAGTGCGTCCCAGAAAAAACGAAACCGAGAATTATCGATGTTTTATCATAACTTAATCACAATTATAATTAATAAATGACACATAATTGTAAAGCTTAGATTCTCTTCTTTCATTTGATGCAACTCATATGATGCATATTTCACGTTTAATTGTTTAAAAACAATTTGAAGAAAGGGTACCAGATAATCATTTGGCGAACGGTATCTGAATTTCAAAGAGAATATCACATTTCCAAAAAGTTCATTTTCTGCCCTTTCATTTGACAACCAATCAGGAAAAATGAGCCAGGAATAACAAGGTTCTGTTTGTTTAAAGTAATGCTTGCATTTCCATAATTTTATTGAACGAATTCGTTTTCACTGGCTGCCTGCCGTAGCAACAACCAGAGTTTTACCCACCACTCCGTTTCGTTGACGATCAGCCATGCATGAAGTCTTTCGTCTTCTTTGTTGTTAGGACAGGCAGCCAGTGAAAACAGCAGTAATGTTTGTACGGAGAAAGCTCAAACCACTACTAGTTTCTTTATCGCAATGTTCTGCTTTTATTAAAACCAACTTGATATCAGGGTGGATTTCCCCTTTAATGATTGTCCAAACGATTGTTGATTGGTAGTCGATCAAAGAGTTGGCACTTCTAAATTCAGAATTCAGAAGGAAAATCACAATAACAACAACAAACACGCTAGTCCAGAAATGTGTAATTAGTCGGTTCATATATTTCAAATGTTATATGAGCAAAGTGTTTTGTCTCATACGTTACCAACATCATCTGAAGATGCAGTATACTCGACAAAACGTGACAATCAAAATGAGAGCCAAACAAGAGTTTGGATTAGAGCAATGAACAAGAAAGATTACACTTGCGATGTTGATTTTTTGTTTATTTCTGTATTTTTGGTAACGTATGGGACATCAACATGGGTTTGCTCACATGGAATTTTTATGTAGATATGCAATACGAACCTGTGGTTTTTTTAACTAAGCGAAACCAATTCCATGTCTTGATATCGCTTGTATTGATAAAATACTCGTCTTTCTTTCTGCTCGACCACATGAACAACCGCACCTCATAGTCGTAAACAATATCAATGGCGCGTACTGTAATTGCAAAAAGGTCTGTAAACTTGAGGTCCACGAGACTTGCTTTTTTGAAGCGATGAGATATCAGATCTACCATTACGATTAGATCTTCTCTATCTGTGGAATATTTAAAAACAAGTTTGAAACCTTGCTCACTTGTGACGCGTTAAACGGCCTCGAAAATAAATGAATGATTGATTGATTGAATGACTAAAAACATAAATAAATATAGAATAGATAAATTTATAAACGAATGAATAAAGAAATTAATAATAATTCATGAGCTTTCGAGGCCCCTGCGTTGAATCGTTTTTTTCATAAAATGAAATAATGAAGGTTCAGGTATGAAACAAATGTATGTTAAATAAGAATTGTGTACATTGATATTGTATAAAGTACAATAAATTCTTGATCTTTGCGTTGATTTGCTAAATAGAATTTAGGGTTTGTTCCTTATTAGATTGAGCGCGAAATGATACAATGATAGCCGGACGATATAAGGTGCATGAACATGACGAAGAGGAGTAGAGTAGAGTAGAGTAGAAGAGGAGTAGAGAGAGAGAGAGAGAAGATGGCCAAGATTTGAGATGATATGAAAATTAGCATAAATGAGGCGCGTGTGCGTGCGTGTGTGTGTGCGGTTGTGTTTTTGGTTGCCATCGAAGTTGTGGCGCATGCAATAAGGAGGGACAACGGTATTAAAGGGATTACATTTGGAAAATCTGAAATTAGGCAAGTGTTATATGCAGATGATATGACAATATTTTTGAAGGATATTGATTCGGTTAGAAGGTTGCAATATATTTTTGAATCATTTGAACAAATTAGTGGTCTTAAAGTGAATAAAACAAAGACACATTTTATGTGGATGGGTGAGGATGAGAACAAACCTGATTGGCCTTTATTTGGAAATTTGGTTAAGGAAATACGCATTTTAGGGGTTAGTTATTCATTAGATCGAAGATTAAAATATGATTTGAATTATAAAGAAATTCTAAGTAAAATTAAAAAAATTGCTAGTATGGTGGAAACAAAGAGATTTAACTATTATGGGTAAAATACATTCGTTAAAAACTTATGCGCTTTCAAAATTAAATTATATTTCATCTCTCGTTATTGTCCCTCATTGGGTATACAAAGAAGTTGCAAAAATGTCATTTGAATTTATATGGAGGGGGAAAGATAGAATTAAACGGGCAATAATGTATCAGGATTATGACTTTGGAGGATTAAGAATGATTAATTTTGAAATGTCCGTTAAAATACAGCGCATAATGTGGATAAAACGTCTTTTATATGGAGAGAAAAATTTGGGATGGAAATTGTTTTTTGATCATTGCTTACAGTTTGTAGGTGGTAGATTTATTTTTTTATGTGATTATGATTTTAAAAAGATTAAACTCGTTTTAGATATTCCACCATACTATATGGAAATGTTGCAAGCATGGCAAGAGGCAAGTAATTTAAGATATTTGGAGGGTTATATTAATCCAATTATTTTTAATAATCGGAATATATGTATAAATGGAAGAACTTTATTTGATAGATACTTGTTTGAAAGAGGGATTGTTCAACTGAATCACTTGGTTGAGAAAGGCCATGTTAAGTCTGTTAAATATTTTATGAACCTCGGTATGAAAAGTAATAATTTGCTTATGATTATTGATATTTAGGATGCGATACCCAGGTTATGGAAGGATGATTCAGGGTTAAAACAATTCCTCGAGGTTGATTTTATAAGCTATAATACTTATTTCCATATTTCAGGTTAAAAAAATACAGTTTTTGGATGTGGGTTAAAGAACAATTTATGATTATTTTATCACTGCAGCAAACGTATGATTTGCAGGTAAGGGATGGGCAAAATGATTATGATTTTATAGATAAAGAATTAAAAGAAATATTTGTTAGACCAAGAATTACTATACTCATTAGAAAACAACGAGAATTTCAATTAAAATTATTGCATGGAGCCATATATACTAATGAGCATCTTCATAGATTTGGTTTTGTTGGTGATAATTTATGTTCGTTTTGTAAGCAGGAAATAGAAACATACAAACATTTATATTTGTCTTGCGGGAGCGCTCAAAGGATATGGCAGGCTATACCCCACTTTTTTGAGTTAGATGAAATTAAAGATTTAGAATGGCGAGATATATTTGTTGGGTTGGCAGGTAGTTCATATAGAATAAAAATGTGTAATACTATAATTTTCATGGTGAAGTATGTTACATTTATGTCAAGATCGGGGGGGGGGCGCGAGTACCAACTTTAGAAAAGATGAAAAAAGGCATTTTTAAGTATAAGGATGAGGAAAATAAAATAGCCATTAGAATGGGAAAGCTGGAATCACATTTCTTAAAGTGGGAGCAGCTTAAGATTAATTAAGATTTGTTTTCTTCTCCACCGTGAGCTTGTTAAAAGTGTACCTCTATTTTGCGGCCTGGTTAACTTACTTATTTAGTATATTTTTCTTGAGTTGAGAATGTTAGCAGACATCCACTGAGTGAGTAGTGTGTGTGTGAGGGTGGGTGGGTGGGTGAGTATGTGTGTGGGTGGGTGGGTGGGGGTGTTTGTGTGAGGGAGGGGGCAGGGAGGGGGGCAGGGAGGAGCAGGCATTGTTCCAGTAAAATTACCTCCAGATTTGTTTAAGTTTTTTTTTAAATATAAGTGAATAACATTTACAATTGACATATATTATGTTTAGGTACTTATAAGTTAACTTTGTTGCTAAGTTATATATTATACTGCAAATAAGTTTTTGTTTAATTATGTTTATGTATAAGCAATCAATATTGAAAACGTTTATTTTATTCAATTGTATGTTATTGTTTGTATTACACATTTGGAGAAATAAAACAAAATTGCTTAACAAAAAACAAATTCATAGTTGTGTGTGGGTGTGTGTGTGTGTGTGAGAGAGAGAGCGAATTTGATGAGCGTATAACTCACCACAATCTGTTCCACTGTACCCAAGAGGGCAAAGACAATCATATCCCATGTACTCATCTTTACATGTAGCATGACCATAGCAAGGGCTGCTCATACAGTCATCTTTCCCATCTATATTCATGCAAAGTGAATGAAACAGAAAGGTCTAACTTCTCTTAAATATAATTTTATTCACAACCCTTTGGGGGGGGGGTCTAATTTTTGCCAGAAGACAGATGATAATATATTTCTCCATGGTCAGGATGGCGTTGCCACGATTCGAGCGTTCCCTTCTGAGATATTTTCTATAGTCTAATAAATAATAATAACAATAGCGTACAAACAGAATCACTAATACATTTCTTACCTAGATAATTGCAGGTATATATTCTTGTATTTTTTGCCTTGTATTCCGTTACATAGCTGTAAGGTTTCCTAGTGGTACCTCCTACTCTAGGTATGTCTGATCGGACAGCAAGCTGACAGCGTATGCCATCCTGACAGTCATTTAATCCAAAGATATACAGGACTGAGAGGAATTGTACCAGGAAGAGAGATGAAGAAAATAAAGAAAATAATTATGAGATGAAGATGCCATGACCTGACCCCCACCATCGCTGACCCACCCTCACGTTTCGGCTACAGACCCCGAAACGGACAGCCCATCAACGGCAACGTTGGTCTCATGGGACGTCTTACAACTTTGTTTAGGTTTCAATAGACCGACGTTCTCACACGCCGACAGTCTAAGAGACCGACAATGTTGGTCCAGTTGTCCTTTTAGTCCCTTTCTAGAGTGTTAACTGGACCGAAGGCGTACGAGACTGACAACCCACAAGAACGACATTAAAAAAATATTCCCTTCATTTATTTGTTTTGTCGGTCAAACTTGGTGTTTGTCTCATGGACGTCGGCTCATAGACTGTTAATCTACTGGGATGACCCGTTGCCCAACCCTACTCGATCGTCCTACTCCTCGAACTTCGTCTCTCTAGTATGAATGTACATCGCCTCCTATTTAAATGGAATTTTTACAGGAAACATTAACTCCCTTTACATTAACGAGGCTAGTGTCAACAGTAATATGATATATATATATTTATTTATTCATGTATTTATTGCGAGACAATGTTTTAATTATTAAATCACAAAGGCGAAACGAAGAATGCAATTCAAAACTGCGGGAAGTAGATTTAACTTCTGAAATTTATGGGAAACAAGTAATGTCCTATCTTTATATCACACCACCTTATATTTTAAAGCATTTATGACATTGATGAAATACATTTCATATGACTGTGCAGAGAATGGTAACCATACCTTGTACCCCAAGAAATACCCCAATGTAAATCCACATTCCATTCTGGTAAACGAAAGAAAATATAAACATAAAGATATCAAACAATCCAGAAATGTTAATACACGAGCTGTAACGAAATCTCTAACAAATGTTCTTCTTTGCCGATGATCTCACTCAAAATAACACGTTACTGACAGTTTAAATGTTACTTTTATAAGAAATAACGCATGATAACTTAGTTAACCATCACTTATTTATTGTTGTTGCTTTAATAAGTAGTTTAGGTGTAAGTATAATATGAAAATATCTATCGTTGATCAATTAGAATATACGTTTCTGAATTTATATGTCTTATTTTAGAATTATTGCATGACTGATTATTTATCATTAATTGTTCGAATGGTTTTCTTCCATGGTCTTCCTCTATACGTTCGGTTGATTTAAATGAATAATGACGTTCGAACTGAATGAAGTTTCTTAGTAGATATTTAGAAAAAGGAAAAACAATCTAAAAACAAACAAGTACAGATCAGAAGTAATCATGGAATGGTCTGCGACTGATCTGCCATAGCAACAGCCAGGAGACAAGCTGGATGGGTAGCCATATTTTTTCTATTTAGTATGAGATCAGTCTTAATTCTATGGAAGTAGGCTACTATCCTTCCTCTCTCAACCCCAACACGGCCCTCCTTGAGACAAACAATACATTGCATCAACAGGGCTATACACGTGATTTAAATCTTACGCTTAATTTAACAGTAAAGCATTTATTTAGAGATATGTTAGTAATCGTCTAATCTATGTACTTCAAATACGATCCCATGGCCCTTTCGAGAAATCAATCTAGAGTTATTTTAACAGGCTTGTAGATCCCCTCTTGAAATGTGTTAACTTTACAAGGACATATTACGTAATTCCAACGTGATTTAAGAAGGCAAAATTAATTTGTTTTCTCTAAAGTACTTGCAATCTTGTTTAAATGTGGAAACCATACTCACCATAATGTAGAGTCCTTTTACGCTAGGAAAACTGGAGGAAATGGCGAATTTCAAGTGCACATAGTTATGCGGAAATATCGACCCTCTTTTGAGCTAAAGTCGGCCCATGATGGTAAAAAATGGAAAAGTGCTTTATGAAATGTCATGGTCGACCAAAAACCGGAGCTCCATAAGTCCTAGATACGCCATTTATGAGTTTCATTATGGATCCCTTTGATCAGCTTTATCTTCTCCTTTATTCGACGGGTTTCATAAAAAATCTATTCATGGATCCATTATACCCACTCTAAAATTGTATTGAACTTATTCCAAATTACCGATATGGAGAGCTTTCACATGTTTACGACGAAGAAGACATGTTAATGGGTGATTCTAGCCATCCTTGTTACAAAATCTATACCTCGCAATAGGTCACGCTTCTTCCCCAGTCGATAATGAATTGATTAGAATACAGCAATATATTGCCTAAACGACGTAATCATGGTAACGATAGTTGTTTGAGGTACAATATACGATGTGGATACTTTTGTTATTTGAAGATTTATCAAGGTAAATGAACACAAAAAGACTCGAACCCGTCGATAAACTTATTGAGAAATATAGCTACTAATTAATTTTCTTTTTTCCATTTAGATTATTTTTCTTATCAAAATTATTCTTGGTAAAGCTTTAAAGATACTATGTCCCCTTTGCAGCCTACATCAAATTCTGTAGAACTTTGCAGGAATTATGAATGTGTCATGTATGTCCTATCAGTGAAGTTTAAACGTTAGCAGTGTCCTAGTACTCAAATTATGCAAGGAAACCCGTTTCCTTTCTAGACTTCACTGTCACTATCGAGTGACTGACTGACATGTTTTTCCTGTGGTAATAACATACATAAAATAAGCTGTAAAGGGTACATGAACATTTGTCTACATCAATAACCCACTACTTGTAATGGCCAAAATTAAACTGATTGAATCTTTGTGCAGCACAAAATGTACGACCATTCGGTACAAGGGTCTGAAAATCAGACTATTTACTTAGGTCATTGCAATCACTTAAGTCGATTCGACACCAAGAGGTGTTGTAGTCTAGTGGATAAGTCCCCCGACTGCAGATCACAAGGTACAGGGTTCGAGTCCCGCCGCGGCACTAATATCCTTTGGCAAGATATTCACCTGCACTTGCTACTCTCCACCCAGGACTGGTGTTCAATGGGTACCCGGTAGGATGCGAAAGTTTATGTGGTTAGATGAGCAAGTGTGCGCTTAAATGATGCCTGGCTGGAATGCTCCCCAGGGAGTGGAGAATGTGCATACAATGTGTGCGGGCGAGCCTGAATCCGATGACCGGGGTAATAATATATCTGTAAAGCGCTTAGAGACATCATCGATGTATTAAGCGCTATATAAAAGCGGAATATTATTATCATTATTATTTTCCCACAAAAGGACATTTTCAAGCCCTTTGGTTTTGAGGGAAGTTCTAAATTAGTATTGTCTTTCAAATACCGTTAAAATTTAACCTTTTCCTTTTTTCGGCCTGAAAATGGGACATAGTACCTTAAAGAAAGGGTTGAGTTCCGGGGAGAGGTGAAAAATAATTTGTGAGCGTTATCATTGTTATTATGCAAGTGTGCAAGAACATCAGAGAACAAATGTTCCCTGAAAATCATGGCTCTTCAAATGCATTCATATTCTAAATATGACATGTAACAGCTTAAAATTGTGGGCCTCATTTTTATTTCACATCTTTGTGTAGTCCCATATGCATCTGTCGTGTACAGTGCTTGTTACTTTACCAAGACTGGGTCAAATTTCTTATCATTTTAATGATACAAGAACCTAGCAGTACACACCAATACTTATATGCTACATGATCCACTTTTTCTGATCGATTCCACACCGTTTCTTTCAAAATGCAATTGCATGACCAGAACTTAACTTTATCTTTAATCTACTGTTCAATTTCCTTCAATATGTATTTTGTTTACGTGCGGTCTTCGAGTAGATAACAAAAAAAACAAAAAAAAACACATTTAACCCTATTCTAACTGGGCTATTTCAGACCAGGTTTTTTACTGAGGGGCTAAGATCTCGGCCGTTTTACAGCCGATCGCCGCAAAAATTTGCATACATGTCAAGTGAAGTGTGTAGAATACTATGGTAATTTCATTTTTTAGAAAAATTCATTCATTTGCATATTCATGGTAATTTATGCAAATAAGGTCATAAAATTCACATTTTTACCCATAAATCATATATTCTTCATATTTAAGCATTCTTTTTCACTACATATGTTCGTTAGACCATTTGGAATAATACTACGACAAAAACACATGGAAGAGCCAGGTTATTCCTTGTGTTATCTCTTGTTTGATAATTTCTTATGTATGTCATTGTTTTTTTTTACTTATGTATTTTATTGTTTTTGTTGTTTTATTTCATTTCTAACTACAATTAACCTATTTTGACCCCAAAACAAACACCTAAACCTTAAACAAGACCAAATAACCAATGTTTTATCTCTTTTTAGGAAAAATGATATTTCCACATGTTTTGTTCGCAAATCACAAAAATGAGCGATTTTCGGGCTGCCATGCAAAGACAAAAGGTCACGTGACTTTGTAACTATAGGTTTGATTTTCAAAAAAAATTGTTTTAAAAGATGCGTACATCAATCCAAATTTCCATAGGATGATCCCGAAATAATGTTTTTGAGGAGGGTGCGCCCACAAGAATAGACTCTGTTCAGGTTAGGCGATGTTTACCATGGGTACTCTTATTTTCAAAACCGTGTTCACATTGTAAACACATATTTCATCTATATTAAAGATACTATGTCCCTTTTGCAGCCAACATCAAATTCTGTAGAACTTTGCAGGAATTATGAATATGTCATGTATGTGCTATCTGTGAAATTTAAACGTTAGCAGTGTCCTAATATTCAAATTATGCAAGGAAACCCGTTTACTTGCTAGACTTCACTGTCAGACACTATTGAGTGACTGACTGGCCTTTTTTCATCTTTGGTAATAACATACATAAAATGAGCTGTAAAGGGTACATGAGCATTTGTCTTGTCTTGTCTTGTCTTGTAATGGCCAAAATTAAACTGATTGAATCTTTGCGCAGCATAAAACGTACGACCATTCGGTACAATGGTCTGAAAAATCAGACTATTACTTACTGGCTCTATAGCTCCTAAGTCGATTCGACAACTAATAGTCGTTATTTTCCCACTTAAAGACATTTTCAAGCCCCCTTTTTTAAAGGGAAGTTCTAAATTAGTATTGCCTTTCAAATGCCGTTGGAATTTAACCTTTTCATTTTGTTGACCTGCAAATGGGACATAGTACCTTTAAGGTAGGAGGAATGTGTCAAATGTAGAAGAACTAGAAAAGTCAACGCAAAGCGTAGCATCCCCTCGCAGGGTACAAATGGCCTATATACGTCAGAACAAGTTACCTCCATTAGACTATACTATTATATTACTAGGCAAGGAAGTTAACCACATGTTCACATATATAATTAGGTGTTTTTGCATATTTAATGAGCTATGACCTTTCACCTTTGACCTACATACTCCGAAATCAAACTTAGGCTGTGTTTTGATACCACGTACCTTCATATCAAATTTCATTAAAATCCATCAAACATTACTACAGTTATCGATCAGAAACCAGATTCGCATATTTAATGAGCTATGATCTTTGACCTACATACTCCGAAATCAAACTTAGGCTTTGTTTTGATACCATGTACCTTCATATCAAATTTGATTAAAATCCGTCAAACATTACTAAAGTTATCGAACGGAAACCAGATTCGCATATTTAATGAGCTATAACCTTTGACCTACATACTCCGAAAACGAACTTAGGCTGTGTTTTGATACAATAAACCTTCATATCAAAATTCATTAAAATCCGTCAAACATTATTAAAGTTATCGAACGGAAACCAGATTCGCATATTTAATGAGCTATGACCTTTGACCTACATACTCCGAAATCAAACTTAGGCTGTGTTTTTGATACCATGTACCTTCATATCAAATTTGATTAAAATCCGTCAAACATTACTAAAGTTATCGAACGGAAACCAGATTCGCATATTTAATGAGCTATAACCTTTGACCTACATACTCCGAAAACGAACTTAGGCTGTGTTTTGATACAATAAACCTTCATATCAAAATTCATTAAAATCCGTCGAACACTACTAAAGTTATCAATCGAAAACCAGATGTGTATTTTTACGCATATAAAGTGAGCTATGACCTTTGACCTACATACTCCAAAATCGAACTTAGGCTGTGTTTTGATACCATGTACCTTCATATCAAAATTCATTAAAATCCGTCAAACATTACTAAAGTTATCGATCGGAAACCAGATGTGTATTTTTTCGCATATTTAATGAGCTATGACCTTTGACCTTTGACCTACATACTCCGAAATCGAACTTACCCTGTATTTTGATACCATGTATCTTCATATAAAATTCCATGAAAATCCGTCAAACATTACTGAAGTTATCGATCGGAAACCAAATTTGTTACGGACGGACGGAAGGACGGACAGCAGCGTTTCTATATCTCCTCCGACTTCGTCGGCGAGGGGATAAAAAAATAGTGGTTCATGTGAACACGAC
This sequence comes from Mesocentrotus franciscanus, assembly GCA_037976565.1. Lineage (NCBI taxonomy): Eukaryota > Metazoa > Echinodermata > Echinoidea > Camarodonta > Strongylocentrotidae > Mesocentrotus > Mesocentrotus franciscanus. The sequence goes on along the minus strand of CP137682.1, from coordinate 2,498,095 downwards.
TTCGAAATTTTTGCCAATTTTTCATTCATAAATATTATTATTATGTATTGCAATCTAATATCAAAGGTATCACGATCGAGACTATTAATTTTCATCAGCCAAGATGGCGTATATCATATTTGTGATGGAAGCGATTTATTTCTTAATAAATCTGTCAATCATAGTTTTAATAAATGGGGAAAAAACATAGGTAGATTGGTAGAAATCTGCTGAAAGGTAATGAAGTAAAATTCCAAGCCCCAGAAGCAGAACGGGATGTATTAACTTCTATTATATACCTTACTTTAGAAATCTAGCCATCTGATTGGTCGAAATTGGAGTCGTGATTTCAAGCCATGCCCAACTCACAGGGCATAGCAATAGCCCACAGGGCCTAGTTAAAAGTTTCTACCCTCCGCCTCATTATCCTGCGATTCCCATTGGTTTACTGCGATCCCCATTGGTTTGCGTGTTAAAATTGTCTACGTGCGAGCACGGACGCCATATACAGTGCTCTTTGTCTGCGATTCCCAAATGATTGAAACTTTCACTCTAAGGTTAAGCGAAGATTAACAGACAGTGTTTCAGATTTTCTGTGATGTTTTAACAAATTTTTACTCACTAAAAGGCTAAGGTAAGAATTCTTGGTAGATTTTTGTTTTAATTCGGCATATAAAAGTCATATCGACTGCTTTAATACTCGAGGACTAGCTGTTTCTATACTGGCTCGCGGGATAGTTGAATCCCTTGAGCGTATAGAAACAGCTAGTCCTCTCGTAGCAGTCGATATAACTATACTGCAGGCTCGATATCATCTTGATCATAGGCTTTATTGTCGTTATAGTGGATATTCTTGTTAAGACTTTGGATGACTGTGTGAACATTTTACAGTTTGACAATCATACAAATGCTGTAATTGACTAGAGAGCAAAAGCTTGGAATAATACAATCTTTCAACAGCTCCAATGGAGTCAATTAAAATTGCGTCAATTACCATTCTTACTCTATTTATTCCTTGTATCATTGTTGGAAATGCATTGGTAATTTTGTCAGTGTATAAAAATGAAACCATGCGTACACCAACAAATCTAATACTGGCAAGTATGGCGTTTGCGGACCTCTTGGTTGGAATCATCGCTAATCCTCTAGAAATTTTGCTCATCAAGGATGCCTTTAGCTGTATCCCTCATCTACAAGTCATGGCATTCCCCACGCTTCCAACACCGGGAGTATCTTTCCTTCATATCGTAGCGGTTACAGCTGACCGATTCGTTGCGGTAACGAGGCCGCTGCGGTACGGTAACATCGTAACCAATTACCGCATTGGCTGCGGTATCGCTTTCATGTGGATCTCTAGCTTTACATTTTTCGCCGGGCGTACCGCAATATTTATGACTGACGGCAAAAACAGGACATTTCACTGTTTCGCGGACGACTATATTAACGCTCAGAATGCAACTGTTGCTTCCGTCTGGTCTTTTGTGGTTCTATATTTATTAATGGTCTCCTTTACTACTGTACTCAACGTTCGTATATTACAAATTGCTATTTAGAAATCACGCACCATTGCTAACATGAGAATAATTGACCGTGATAGATTAGGAGCACAAGATGGTGTCCTACACATGAAGGCATTACACACAATGTCTCTAATCGTTGGAGTCTTTGTCACCTGTTGGTCTCCATTCCTTATCTTCGAAATGTTGGCATTGGTAGTTCCTATCTCCGAGACGCTGAGATCATTACTCGTTGGGATAGGGTTTGTATCAACTTCATTTAGTGCTCTCATCAACCCACTCATTTATTCGTATCGAGATCATCGATTTCGACAGGCATTTCTAGTCATAATTCGAACATCTTTCCGATCTATCTTCTGAAGAAAGGAAAATGTTGTAGACGTGTCTGCATTTTAAAACGTCGATCATGAACGCGTATTGATTTCCATAATCAACATGCACTGTCGCCATTAAACCCTTTATATGTAATATAATAGGTTTCCACTGTATTTCTTCGGATCTTTGTTGCTTGATTAAGTAAACATATTTTGAAAGGGATTATACCTGTATATCAGTCAACTGTATAATTCTTGTTCCAAATACTACCTCATAAGCATTCATGATTGCTTCAGTCTTTTTCGGCTGTGAATCTGCTTTTTTGTAGGGTGAGCTTATATATTTTTAAAATCAAAATTATATCATATTACGTTTTGTTAAGGTTTGCCTTTATCTCACATCAAATCAGCGCTATCATCTAGTTGTCAAGTTCATAAACGTCTTCACTATCTTTACAACCATGTCATTGATTAAAATACCTTCAAACGATACTTTAAAAGTTAAGATTCTGGACCTCTAGGAAGAACAGAGCAATTTTAATAATGGCTCTGAATAGAGCATTCCAGCTGTTTTAAATTCTTGATTTTTAATATATTTGTAAATTGTATTCTTGTATGTATTTAAATTTTTGTACGGAAAATAAAACCAAACCAAACCAAACCAAGATGTAGATTTAGATCGATTATTAGGGGGGAAAGCACGACTGACATTGTTTTTATATAGTGTGTGTGACTTTGAATTGTTGCATGATTCTCAATATTTATTATCTTCTGATGTTTTGATTTGTACCGGTTCTGGTTTGTATAATATAATTCAAGTTCATTTGATTTGTCATAAGGAATTTCCAATCAATCTAAATTCTGTTTCATTTTTGTCAAGCCTATTACTGAAAATGAGTTTAAACCCCGTCTGTAGATCGTTGACAATACAAAATCATGTTGGTGCAAAAACCTGGGATGTAATGTACTTATAAAGATTATCCATGTTATGTTGCTAAACCTTAGTTTGCTATATATATTTAAAACATCGTTGTTAACTGGTACTTTTCGGAGTAAACCTAAAATAGCTAAGATTGTCCGAATTTATAAAATAGATGATTGCCATTTACCTCACAATTATCGACCAATATCTTTGTTGCCTTGTATATCGAAATTATTAGAAAAATGTGTTAATAATCGGCTGTATGACTACTAAGGTACTTTCAGATTGCCAATATGGATTCCGGTGTAATCATTCTGTAACTCATGCTTTAATTTATCTACAGGACAAAGTGACCAATACTTATATGCTACATGATCAAATTTTTCTGATCGATTCCACACCGTTTCTTTCACAATGCAATTGCATGACCAGAACTCAACTTTATCTTTAATCTACTGTTCAATTTCCTTTAACATGTATACTGTATACGTGCGGTCTTGGAGTAGATAACCAACAAAAAAAAAATCACATTTAAATGCATTGTATCCAAAATTACAGAGACATACCCCAAACCAAAACTAAATTTACCTGCTGTCAGTAATGCTACGTTTACACTATGTTCCCGGCGGCCACGGCAATCACGTTCCAGGCCACCGTGGACAAAACGGGATGGACGTGAGACAACCTGGGGGACGGAATAGGCAAACGTGACAGGCCGTGATTGCCGTGCACGCCGGGCAAGATTTTTAAACTGTCAACAAAATTGCCACGGTAGTCACGGTGCGGATGAGAAACCTAGTAGGCCGTAACAAAATTTGGAGGCGGTCCGTAGTGTGACGGTTTACGGGCCCGGTGCGCTACGGTGCGGTGCGTTCTACTACGGTCTGACACGGCGCGCGCGGTCTCAGGATACAATAGGGACTTTTAGATTTTACACGACGAGAACGTGGACTGCCACGGTGACATCCTTTTAAGGTAATGTGACGTTCTTTTAAGGCACTGCCGGGCACGGGCCAGTGCCTGGAAAGAATGGCACACGTTGCAGTCCACTACGTCGACGTGCAAATCTAAAAGTCCCTAATGATTGCTACTGCTTGGGACTTGGGAGGCCTTCTTTTTATACCGTGGTCATAAACGTGCTCCAAAGCTGCCCAGCGTCCACGTTTCATCCTTAGATAGCCTTGACAGAACGTGAAAAACGTGTCAGACCTTGATCAGAACGTGAGAAACGTGAGGGACCCCATCAGAACGTGACGGACCGAGAGGAAAAGTACTGGCATCCGTGGTAGACCGCAGGCCGAACCGTAGTGCACATAGGAGCTTCCGGCACAGCAGCCTCTTTACCTCCCACGGACCGTCACGGATACCGTGATAGACCGTGAGAAAACTTAGCGAGACCTAACAAAACTTGAATACAGAGGGAGAAAATGGCCAGAATCCCACGGCGCACTACGTTTCGGGCAAACGGGGCTGCCGTGGCCGCCGGGAACACAGTGTAAAAGTAGCATAACAACGATTCTTCTTCACGAATATGAGGCAGGAGAGGGGAGGGGGGATTGGGGTGTTCTGGGGTTCAGTACATCAATACAAATTTCCATAAAATGATCCCGAAATAATGTTTTAAGGAGGGTGTGCCCACAAGGATAGACTCTGTTCAGGTTATGCGATGTTTACCATGGGTACTCTCATTTTCAAAACCGTGTTCACATATAAACACATATTTCGTCTATATTAAGGTAGGAGGAATATGTCAAATGTAGAAGAAAAAAATACTGGTTCATGACGTAAACACAACTTCGAAATTTGTGCCAATTTTTCATTCATTAATATTATTATTACGTATTGCAATGTAATATATCACGATCGAGACTATTAATCTTCATCAGACAAGATGGCGTATATCATATTCGTGATGGAAGCGATTTATTTTTTAATAAACCTGTCAATCATAATTTCAATGAATGAATGGTGCAAACAATAGTCGATTGGTGGAAATCTGCTCAAAGGTAATTAAGTAAAATTCGAAGCCCCAGAATCAGAACTACTGCAGGCTCAATATCTTCTTGATCATAGGCTTCATTGACGTTCTAGTCCATTAGTCTCTTACTCTTCTGTTTTTGTTTAGTTCTCTTCTCAAAATTAAACTAAATTTAAAATGACCTGATGATCATATGTTTCTGTTCTCTTTACAATAAGTAAAGCTTTTGAACCTGTAACCACGTCTATTTAAATTGACGACATCAACCTGGATATCTCATTCGCTTAAAAGCTTTGTCCGAAATTGATCAACAGTTTATTAGATGTGGATGTGGTGGATATTCTTGTAAAGACTTTGGGTGACTGTGTGAACATTATACAGCTTGACAATCATACAAATGCTGTTATTGACTAGAGAGCAAAACATTGGAATAATACAATCTTTCAACAGCTCCAATGGAGTCTATTAAAATTGCGTCAATTACAATTCTTACTCTATTTATTCCTTGTATCATTATTGGGAATGCATTGGTAATTTTGTCAGTGTATAAAAATGAAACCATGCGTACACCAACAAATCTAATACTAGCAAGTTTGGCGATTGTGGACCTTTTGGTTGGACTCATCGCCAATCCTCTAGAAATTTTGCTCATCAAGGATGCCTTAAGCTGTATCCCTCATCTACAAGTCATGGCATTCCCCACGCTTCTAACATCGGGAGTATCTTTCTTTCATATCATAGCGGTTACAGCTGACCGATTCGTTGCGGTAACGAGGCCGCTGCGGTACGTTAACATCGTAACCAATTACCGCATTGGCTGCGGAATCGCTATCATGTGGATCTCTTGCATTACATTGTTTGCCGGGCGTACCGCAATATTTATGATTGACGGCTCTAACACGACATTTCACTGTTTCGCGGACGACTATATATATGCTCAGAATGTAACTGTTGCTTCCGCCTGGTCTTTTGTGGTTATATATGTATCAATGGTCTCCTTTACTATTGTACTCAACGTTCGTATATTACAAATTGCTATTAAGAAATCACGAACCATTGCTAACATGAGAATAATTGACCGTGATAGATTAGGAGCACAAGATGGTGTCCTACACATGAAGGCATTACACACAATGTCTATAATCGTTGGAGTCTTTGTCATCTGTTGGTCTCCATTCCTTATCTTCGAAGTGTTGGCATTGGTAGTCCCTATCTCCGAGACGCTGAGATCAGTATTCGTTGGGATAGGGTTTGTATTGACTTCATTTAGTTCTCTCGTCAACCCACTCATTTATTCGTATCGAGATTATCGTTTTCGACAGGCATTTCTAGTCATAATTCGAACACCTTTTCAATCTATCTTCTGAAGAAAAGAAAATGTTGTAGACGTGTCTGCATTTTAAAACGTCGATCATGAACGAGTATTGATTTGCATAATCAACATGGACTGTCGCCAGTTACCCTTTATATGTAATATAATAGGTTTCCACTGTATTTCACTTTTACCTTTGTTGCTTGAATTAGTAAACACATTTTGAAAGGGCTAAATATACCTGTATATCAGTCATGTAGATCATTCTTGTTCTGATTACTACCTCTGAAGCATTCATGATTGTTTCAATCTTTTTCGGCTGTGCATCAGCTTTTTTGTAGGGTGAGCTTATATATTTCTATAATAAAAAATATATCTTATTACAGTTTTTAATGGTTTGCCTCAATCTCTTAAAGGGATAGTTGAGTTTGTTGCAGAGGGCGCTACACAAAATATTTTTTTGTGTAAGATAATGAAAAACTGAGTGTCAAATTTGAAAGAAGATACAATTTGAATGACAAAATTATCTTTGTTTGATCAAAATCGGTTCAGAGACGGCTGAAATATTCATTTATATAACCATTTCTAATATTTGTGGTGCCGCACAAATATTCGTTAATTTTGAACCAGCCGTTAAAAAAACGAAATAGAGCCTTTTACGTTTCATTCCAGCCAACAGTGGCGGATCCAGGAGGGGGGCCCGGGGCCCCGGCCCCCTCCCCTATAAAAAAACAGGTAAAAACACCCATTTTTGTAAAAAAAAAGAAGATGGGCCCCTCCTGGCGCTCAAGGGGTGGTGGTTAATTTTTTTTTTTAATTTTCGGAGGCCAAAAAAAAAAAATTGTGCTCACTACCCAAACCGCCCCCCCCCCCAACCCCTCCCCACTGAGCGGAAAATCGGCCGGCACGGTTTTCCAATTTTCGCACGAAGTTGGCCCCTTTTTCGGCCCCCTCCCTTGCCGCCGGCTGGATCCGCCCCTGCCAGCCAATGCCAATATTGGCTTTTTGTTGGCTTTCAAGTTCGTGTTGGTTATAATACGCACAACCAGCCGGCCCGTGTATTGTTATTATTAATTTATTTATTAATTAACGGTCACCGGATTTTTTTGTTGTTGAAAGTGGAGCTGAATTGGTTTGATCGTATTCAATCTAAATTCACACATTTACCTTCATAGCAATTTTAGGTGCTAAAAGGGCACTAGTGATGTCATAAACAAGAATAAGAGCAATCGCCATTCACGTTGAAGGCATTTGCGGTCTTAAACAAGAACTCAACTATCCCTTTAAAGGGATTTGGGTATCTTTGTCTCAGATTCTAAACAAAATCCTGGATTCAGCTCATGCTGCAATCATAATTATTAACCTTTAGGTCAGTCAGGAATCCCAAGACTTTTACAAGCCGACCGCCTGTCTGAGTATCAAGATATTTATAATTGGAAATCGAAATTTCACTTTTTGTTTTCCTAGCGGTTTTTATAACACTACAGTCCATTGGGGAAAATGAGTATGGTAAAACGGGTCACTCAAAGATTTTTACTTTTTTGAGGCACTTCATGTTTATTTTGAAGCGCAATTTTTTTAGGGCTTCAATATTACACCATATCACAGACACTGATAACACGTTGGGCCATGGATCTCAGATTTAACATTATTAAACGATGCCTTTAACAAATCAGCGCTATCATCTAGTTGTCAAGTTCATAAACGTTTTCACTATCTTTACAACCATGTCATTGATTAAGGTACCTTAAAAAGATACTTAAAAAATTGAGATGTAGATTGAGATAGATTAGTAGGGGGAAAGGCACGACTTACTTGTATGTATATAATGTGTGTGACTTTGAATTGTTGCAATTTTTCCTTAGTATTGGGAAGGATTCTGATTATTTGTTATTTTCTGATATTTTGATTTGTACCGATTTTGGTTTGTATAATATATTCAAGTTCATGTGATTTGTCATTAGGAATCTTCAACCAATCTAAATTCTATTTCATTTTTGTCAAGCCTATTACTGAAAGTGAGTTTAATCATGTGGGTGTGATAACATTGGATATAATGTACTTATACAGATAATCCATGTTACTGCTAAACATTAAAGGTTTAGCAGGTTTGCTATATATATTTCATATATCGCTGTCAACTGTTACTTTTCTGAGTAAACCGAAAATATCTAAGATAGTCCCAATTTATAAAACAGATTATTGCCAACTACCTCACAATTATCGACCAATATCTTTGATGCCATGTACATATGAATTTTTTGGAAAAATGTGATCAAATTCCATTTCCAAATTAAATGTTATTACTTTTCCTGGAGTATTGGTAGCACTCAATTGGTTGTCCATGTGTGAACGCATTGTTTTCAAAATTAATTTACTTTTATTTCATTGTTTCCATGGTTCTGCTCCACAGTACAATATTACTTTGATAAATCAATATATCCCATCCAGATCTTTACACTCTTAAAAATCCGAATTTTGTTGTTCTTCCTTGGCCAAATTATTCATCTTTGAATTTCTGTACTATTTTGTTTGTTCTATTTTAATTGTTTTAGTTTTTACTATTTGTTGTATGTCCTTAATCCGGACCATGATGAAAAATCAGCTTTGCTGATCATGTTTTTATCCTGTATAAATCTTCTTTTTTTTCAACCTCAACCCCCCTCCCCTTGAGCGGCAGGGGAGGGGGCCCAACTCCTTTTTTTAACAAAAAGGGTGTTTTTACCTATTTTCTTTTTTCTAGGGGCGGGGACCCGGGCCCCCGCCCCCTGGATCCGCCACTGACATTTGTTACACGTTACATGCAATCTATACCGCTATAAAGACGTTCATCCATCTAGTCAGACATGCACTCATTCTGCCCCCCCTTCTTCCTTTCTCTCTCACATACACGCACACACACTTACGCACCTACACACACCCTCTTCTCTGTACCTCCCTTATGTGTCTAATTCCACGCCTCCTCATCACATATACCCCCTATAAACAAACATTCATCCTTCTCTCTCCCTCTCTCTCTCTCTCTCTTTCCCTCTCTCCCCTCCTTCCTTCCCTCTTTCTCTCTCTCTCTCTCTCCCTGTCTCTCCTTCTCTTTCTCTCTCCCACTTCTTCATTCTCTCTTTCTTTCTCTCTCGGATTTGGTTAACTATTCATTTAGCCTCGTGTTGAAATACCAGAATAGTACTTCGAATAAAATTCGTGAAGGTGTATATCAGTTTTAATTCATGCTCACGAAATCATATTCATATCAATGAAAGAAATAACAACGTTAGACTTTTCTCACTACAATCTATGTGCACTGTACAATAATATGGAGTACAATGAAAGAAATAACAACGTTAGACTCTTCTCACATACATTCTATGTACACTGTACAATATCATGGAATATATTGAGTATTAAACAATGCTCTTATAGAGTTATCAAACTATTCTCACGTTTAGAGCAATTGAGAGAAATAAACATATATGTATACAGGCTTTGTAAAGTTTTTATACTTACCTTCCAAGACAAAATGTGAGATTCCATATTTAACTATTAAGTCATAATACAAGCAATAATAATTATTTAATACCAGAGTGTTGTAAAATCCTGACAATATTTAAACATTCGCTGCAATATAGAAAAAAGACAATGCAAAGTTACAGCAACCAGTCACTACACAAAAATAAGATACTGATACTCCCCTCTCTATGTATCTATCTATCTATCTAACTAATGGGACGTTGCAAGAAAGTTGCGATTGATTGCAAGTTGCAAAATTTGCAACTGATATTTGCAATCGATCGCAACTCAACTTTCTTGCAACGCCCTACTAGTACTAGTCTCCTAAATTTCGTAGGATTATGTTAGGATTTAAGTTTTAACAATTTAATTAAGTTAAGTAGATCTAGCATTTATTCCCCCCTCTCTCTCTCTCTTACTAGTATAATGGGGCGTTGCAAGAAAGTTGATTTGCGATCAATTGCAAATTTGCAATTAATCGCAAGACTTACGCTTGATTTGGGGGATTTGCAATTGATTGCAACTTTCTTGCAACGCCCCATAACTCTCTACCCATCACCCTTTCTCTCTCTCTCTCTCTCTCTCTCCCTTCCCCTGGTCCTCTCTTCTTCCTCTCTCTCCTTATCTCGACTCCTGTCCAATTGATGCCAAGCATACACTCGTGGTCAATGGGTTCGACATGAACTCGGGTGCCATCGCCAGAGTCAACATAGTCCATTCACAAGTGATCGAATGACATTCGACACACCACACCCCCATCCCATCACCGCACGCCATTCGTCTCTCTCTCTCTCTCTCTCTCTCTCTCTCTTAATGCACTTTAAAATATGACACTCGTTTGCCCTCATGTTGACAGAGACAGAGCGAGAGACTATCGTTGGGCACGATGCGAGTCCAGGTGATCTCTGATCTAGAACCAATAGACCATGTTCGTACTGTAATCAAATTTAATGCATACATTTTTGTTTAGTGCCATGTTAAAAATTATTGCATGCTAATCATTTGTTAAAAATAATTGTATTTCAGTAGTCAGAATGCGTAAGCATAAGTTATTGTTGCTAGGTAGGCCACACATTATGGTTTGTCCTACCTAACAACATGGAATGTATGCAATTCACATTCTGACTTTTGAAATAAAAATTATAATTATTCTTAGCAGGTGAATAAAATTAGATTTGATACAAGTCATTACGAAAATGGCCTATTTAATATGTGGATAACGTAGCAAATTGAAATCCCAGGCAATATAATATTAACTAGATACTTCATTCTTTAATATTGACGATTCAGCTTAGATTACGAGGGAGAGTGTAATGGTCACCTGAATAGCAAGAAGACTGGTCTTACTTAGATCTTTCATGCATGATGCAAAATAAATAGAGAGAAGGAAGCGAACCACTTATTTCTTGTGGTACATCACAGATGTCTTCAACGCACTTTAAATTTACTTGTGATAGTTCTTCGCGACCTTTTAATTTGTGATGGCTTGGATGACTTTTGCTTCACCTCCCCCTTTTCTATTTTCCTTCTTCATTCTGTAGAAGATCTGCATTTCATAAAGGTGAAAGGAGTTCGTTTGATGACCAAGAAAGCGTGTCGAAATCGATGATATAGGTAACAGTAAATACATGGGTTGATGAGCAAACTAAACCAACGGGATGTTAATACAATTCCGACGATAACTTAACTCGCAACACTTGAAAGATTGATTGCAAATGCTAATGATATCAAGATGATATATGGACACCAATAAATGATAAAAACTCCTACAACCATGCAGAGTCATTGTTTTAAATGCTTTCAGCTGTAGAGCTCCATCTTGGACTCCGGGTTCTTCATGTTTAATTATTCTTCTATTAGCAAAGGTTAAAGATTGCTTTACTGCGATGTGTAAGATACGAACATTGAGCACGAGAATAGTCAATTATAGTCGACACACAAGTAAGAATGACCATAGCCAAGGAAATATAAATCGTTGAATGCATGGTTGGCATAACTCGTTCCGTAAATGGCTCAGTCACACCTTTGCGTATTTGGCTTGCGTATTGCTGCGTATTTATGGCAAGCCGTTTTAACATTTATTCCGTTTTCTTGATATCAAGAATTCATATCTTGATATCAAAAAAATAAGTTCTTGATATCAAGAAATAGGAATAAATGTTAAAACGCCTTGCCATAGATACGCAGCAATATGCACTACCGCTCACTACCGCCCCCTAAAATAAAATGCTAGCTACGTGGTCGTCTCTGAAGAGCATTTTCGAGCAATATATCCCCTGATATTTGTTCACTTCATTTTCCTTTTCCTTTATCTCTCCACTGGCCTCATACCTTATTTTTTTGTATTGCCATTCGACGGGGGGCAAGTTAGAGTCGTAACTCTGGCACCGTACCTTGCTGCAAACAAAAATATCAAGAGATAATTATCTTCCAACCGCAATTATATCCATGCCCTAAATATTCTCGAATGTGATGGACACAGCAATAGCTTATTTACCGTGTAAACAAGATCGAGTCCATTAGCTGATTAAATCGTACATAAGACTGCCAAATCTTTTCGCCAGAAATATACTTGGTCAATACTCCGGAGTCGACAAGCTATCATATTATTAATCGATAATCAAAGGAAGATTCAGAATATGATGAAATACTTGTCATAAAGGGACACGGGCACTTAGTCGTAAAGAGACTGAGAGGCGGGGACGGGCTGGAAATGAGGAAACCAGTCAGATAGGGCCGGGGCAGGGTAAATAAAAAAGGAGAGAAGATGAAAATGGAACACAGCACACAAACGAGAATAGAAGGGATAGTTCTAAACTCACAAAAACATCTCCTCAAATATGAATAGAAAAACTCGGAGTAGGATCACTAACAAGAATCTGGTTAAAGCGAATAGCTTCCATTCATATTTAACCTATATTTTATATTGTTCAAATCTAAGATATTAAAGGCGATTTTAACTCTAGTCAGATTAATGATTTTTGGTTTCAAAATATATTAAATAGCTGTTCTATTGTGAATCAAAAGGGATAGAGAGGGAACCTGTTCAATCTGCGACAGGCATTGATTGGCAGCAGAGGTTGAAAATATTTGTTCTGATTTTTCTTTTTTGTGTTTACTAACTTCATACCATGGACCTTACTTCAGCTACTTAATGCTTAAAACCAATATTCAGATCGACATCGGGTTCTCGTTTTTGCCTCATCTTCGTCATGTAACCAAGGCAATTATGAGAAAAAGAGAGCTCAAACGCAAATGCAGTGTCAATCATCATTATCTTGGAACCGGGAGACCATAGTAGCAAACATGTTTATCCTGAAAATGTACTGTTTCTCTATCACACATATGACTTTAGAACAAATAGGATTGTGAAAAGTGATATGCAAGTTTAGAAGCATAATTACTGACTATAATAATAACTCATTACGCCTATGTGATACTATTCATATCATCAGTATTCTCAACGTTCCATATTTACTTTCTTGTTATATAACCGATTTATCTCAACCTGCCAACGGTCACCTATTTGTTCAATCCCAGAAATTTCTACTCGCTCTCTCCTGCAAATTCTTGAGTCAACTTTGTACCGAGACTTAATTCCCTTTAGATGTATAGGCAGACCGATTCCGTGTTTTTACAACAAACGGTTGACATCGTAAGGCAGATTGTAGACGAAATAGAAATAATTATAATAAATAAAAATAATAATAATAATTAAAAAGAAAAAATAATATTAATAGTCTAACGATACATTACACTTGCGTAGCGCATTACGTTGTAAATTATAACTATTACCCCTGTTTAATGTTGCCATATTTTCTTCCCTATCTCATTCGTCAGCTTCCTTAAGCCAAAATTTTTAATAAATAATGTCCAATCGTTTTTCTCTCTATACTATTATCTGTCTTATTCACATTGTAACAACTCATGATCATACCTCACCCCTGCCATCTCCTACTCATTGCAGAATGACAGGCATTTCATAATTATAATGCGAAATTAAACGTTCATGTCTTGTCATGACAGGCCTATTGTCTATTGGATGATCTAACCAGTGCATCTTTTTACAAGATGTATATATATTATATGATATAATTGTTTCTGTTCCAATCAGCATATGGAGGCATAAAACGTCTATATGGTATTGTGCGACTAAATTGACAGTTTTTTAAGTCCAGATTTGATATTGATTGGTCTTATGGACATCGCAGTCAAATTGGGATCAAATTTCCAGTTCGTTCTGGAGCGTGATTGGAGGCAGTATGCTATACATATTTAGTTTGACTGACTCAATAATACCAAAGTGTTGTGAACGATATTTTTTTTATTGAAAGGGTTGATATAGAATCGCACTCTATATTGGCGAAACAACGATTTTAAAAACCACTATATGGAGTCTGTATATATTCTTGAACCACGTTACTGACGATATGCATACCATTCACCATTGTTGGAAATACATTAGTAATTTTGTCTGTTTATGGAAATGAAAGCCTGCGTACAACAACAAACATTATACTAGCAAGTATGGCTGTTGCTGATTTTCTTGTTGGACTTGTTGCAATCCCTCTTGAAATCGTACTTATCAATAATTTTTTGGTCTGCCGACCTGAGCTATACTTGATGTCGCTTCCCGCCTTCATTACTGCAGTCACGCGACCGCTGCGGTACGGTAACATCGTAACACATTGCCGCGTTGCCTGCGGTATTGCTGCCATGTGGATCTGTGTAAGCATTTGTTTCGCTGGCCGTACCGTAATATTCATGTTAGACCGCTTCCTGACCGCACTAACGGCACATCAGCTCATTGTTTCGATGATCATCTGAAATATGCTACCCGTTCCAAAATCGCTTTCACGGGCGCTCTAACGATTATGTACTGCTTGATGATCATCTCCATCATTTTGTTTAGTTTCCGTATCTTGCGCATCGCAATGAAGCAATCTCGAGACATTGCTAATCTAATGATGGCTGACCATAATATACCTGGGGCCAAATATGGCATTCCAATACAGCTGAAAGCAGTAAAAACAATTTCTATAGTCGTAGGAGTCTTTATCATTGGTTGGTCTCCATACCTGATCTTCCTAATCCTATCACTGACAATTGCTCTCTCTGACGTAACAAGATTTGCCATTGTTGGGCTGGTATATGTATCCTGCTCATTCAGTTCTCTCATCAACCCACTTATATATTGTTACAGGGATCGTCAATTTCGACAAGCATTCCTTGGAATAATAGAAACTACTTTGAGTTCTATAAAATTCAAGTTTTCTGCAGATTGATGATTGGTTAAAGACTTACACAAACTGTACAGGTATTACTGAACGCGCATGCCATATTTGGACCCTTTTTTCATAATTATGACGTGTGCCAACGGTCCTTCAACATGGAGTGATCAAAGACGACGATGGTGTGCCGCAAGGTTAACTACTGGGACCGCTGATTCTTATATTGTACATTACCTAAAATCTAAACATCTCTGCCATAACTTCTATCAGTAAATCTTTCTGAAGACACTCGGATTTGACTGTACATCCAGCAGGCCTACGATAGGGTGTCTTTGAAATCTGGTGCTGGAGAGGTAGAATAGGCTAACAGTAACTGATAGTAAAGTGTTTGTTCTCCGGAGAACTCCGCCTATTAGAGATAACGATAGTGAAGCCGTTATCGAAGCTACAAGTAAAACTGTTAACTCGAATTGAATTTTTAGTTTGTCGAGTGCATGCATCACCGGATTACGGAGGGTGCACGGTAATATATAATTTACCTGATATTTATGACGAATCCGTAGCATTTTAGAAGCTCGTCCTATAAAGACCACCGGAAAGCCACACATGACAAATATCCCAAAGGATTCCCCCGGTCACCGTCACCCCGCAACTACCTACTTAGACAAATAGATATAGGTACACCTACAAATACACCTGTGGGAATTTGGGCATCACAATAGGGAAAAATACATAGAATATTAATGTTTTATCATTCCGAAATCGCTGTACAAACCAACTGTAATAATATGGCTCATGTCCTTCATGCAGTAGACCCTACACTCGATTCAATACTATACTATATACGGTCAGGGTTGTGTTTTTCCCCTCTATTTAGGCATTAGTTGTTGTTGTTTTTTAATCACCTTTTTAAACAACAATATTATACTGTATTACTGTTTTGGTGGCAGCACCAATAAAGCCTTCGGCTTTTCTAGCTGTCTCCACATTCATATATCGTTTGTGTTGTTCTTGTATTCTATTGTAAATGTTTTTCTTTAACTTGTACACTATGTTTTGCATTTATATGTTTGTTATGATGTTTTTTATGATGAATGAAATTAAGATCAATATCAGTATCAATATCAATATAGGATTACTTTGCTTCCTGTGGCCGAGGCTATGAATCTGGAAACTCGGCACTCAAGCAATATTTCCCAGTTCATTTTGTCAAATTGCGGTGAAACAGGGCTATATCGGATGCCATCCGGTATATGTCGGTACAGTCTACTACCAACGTATTCACATAGGTGATACAAATGTGAGCTTCGTGTTGCCATAGTAACCATCCAGCCGAAGCGACGAGTTTACCGATCAGCATTGGATAACCGTCTTTGTCAATAATATCTACTGCCTTGTAACCAGAACCATCCAGGTTGACGAAAAGTATTCTAGCCTCTTTGTTTGTCCAGTAGAGACGTCCATCTAAGGTGTAAGAGTGAAAATAGAACGATCGTCATACTCCCTCAGGCAGCAACAAAAATTAAAATCCTATGAAGCATGTAACACAACATTCAGGGTTGGAATCACATAGGAGTGTCGTGGTCGAGTGGTTTAAGTAGCTTGACTGGAGAGGCGAAGGTCGAGGGTTCGAATCCCGACACGGCACTAATATCCTTTGGCAAGATATTTACCTGCACTTGCTACTCTCCACCCAGGTGTTAAATGGGTACCCGGTAGGATGCGAAAGTTCATGTGGTTGGATAAGCGAGTGTGCGCTTGTAAAATGGCCACTGGCTGGAATGCTCCCCAGGGAGTGGAAAATGTGCATATATTGTGTGCGGGTAAGCCTGAATCCGACGACCGGGGTAATAATATATCTGTAAAGCGCTTAGGCACATCATTGGTTAGATGTATTGGGCGCTATATAAAAGCGGAATATTATTACTATTAACAAATACTAGGCTTAAAAAGGGTGCCAGGTTAAGATTTCAAAGGTGAAAATGCCCGAAGTAAAAATGTCAGACGTAAAATAAATGCCAAAGATTGAAAATACCAGAGGTAAAAAAAAATGCCAGAGGTACAAAGTTGACTCGTAATTAAGTACTTGAAGAATCCAATATTGATATGGTTAAAAGAATCCAATATTGATATGTTAAAAGAATACAATATTGCAAAAACTCAGTATTGAGTTTAACCCATTACTTGTCTTTTCTGTGTGGACAAAATGAAATCTAATTAAAATATCATAATCATGTTGTCCCTCCGAATTTTATAATGCTGCATTTACACTGCAACATTTACACTGCAACCAAAAATCTTCGATTTTTCTCACATTCCGGTGTTGCAAATCAGTTGACACAATCATAAGTGGGGTTCAATTCGTTTCCAAGTTTTAGTGCACTGTATGGTGTAGATAAGTACGCCTGCAAACAAACGACAGAATCAACGGACAACTCTACAAACAAAGGATGAAGCAAAATAGTTAGCATAAAACAAACCTGTAAAGTCGATTGTCATGTGTTGTACTGCGATCTCTTTAGATATGATGAGATGGAGTGAATGATTAGATTTATCCCATATATTAATCCTCGTGATTCCTTGGCCGTCTGAGCAATATATCTCACTTGAATGGGAGAAATACCACAAAGGATACACCTCTCTGCATTAATATCATTACTTCAGTTATTTTATTCGGCAAATTAGCACGGTCAAATATTATAAAATACGTGTTAAAACGACGAGGTGAAATACGATAATTCTGATGGCATCTTAGTTGCCCAACGTCGGTGGATACAACAGATATCGACCGACCCCGACAGCACATCAATGAGTGCTGTCTCACGAAACTCCTTCAATAAGTTCTCAAGGGTTCTGCGAGGCCCGCAATATCTTCCCGGGGAATGTCGGTCTCGTAGTCTCTCGGATTCGTGGTAGGTCGGGCTCGTGGTTTCTCGGGCTCGTGGTCTGTCGGTCTCGTGGTCTTTCGGTCCCGTGGTCTGTCGGGCTCGTGGTAGGTCGGTCTCGTGGTCTGTCGGCTCGTGTTCTGTTGATCTCTTGATATGTCAGTCTCGTGGTTTGTCGATCTCGTGGTCTGTTGATCTTTTGATCTGTCAGTCTCGTGGTCTGTCGGGCTCGTGGTCTCTCGGGCTCATGGTCTGTCGGGCTCGTGGTCAGTCGGTCTCGTGGTCCCTAGGGCTCGTGGTCTAACGTGATTTTCTCAAGAGCAGTTGGTAGAATATTGTTGATTTTATTCCTTTCCAGATTTTTTTACACATAAATATGAGGCATCCCCTGGAAAATTATGTTACTGGGTCTGCGACTACAGTAAATCAGTAAAGATGAACTAAATGAAGATTGGTGATTTTATGAATAACAGGGAAATAAACTTAAAATAAGGAAATAGAAATCGTTATGATAAACAAAATGGTGTTATAACGAGAAAAAATAAATGTATATTGGAGAAACAATAACATACTAGCACACATAATACAGATCAGTTTACAAACAACGCAAATAATGGTGTGATATAATCAAATGATATGAAATTGTCTTACTTTTTTGCATATACTTGAAGAAGACGAAAAGTTTTCTCTCTGCGTATTTTTATTCCATGTCCAAGAGGTCCATTCAGGGGGTTGACACGACTCATGTCAGCCATTTCAATGGTACCGTTAGCTATCCAGTATAGCATCGAGTTAGCTTTGCCGAAAGACATGATAGCTGTGAGTAGAAAAGTGATACTTATGAATGGAAAGTTCTCTCTAGATGCCTGAGTGTCATGCGAGAAAATGAGGGAGTAGGGTGAAAAAATTGAAAGGGGAACCAAATTCCAACAACCTCGCTGCCACCTTTTTCTTTTTTTCTTTTTTTAAATAGTTATTTTTTTTGTTTTTATCATATGTCATCCTTTTTGCTGAAGGATGGCCGTTGGCTGAACCGAACTAATCCTATTAGAAATTGTTTATGTCTCGTGGATAATTCCTGTTTTTTGTGCGTGCATTCCGTGCACGAAACGGATAAACATAATATCATAACACAAGTTTAGTGATATGACACACTGGGCGTTATTGGTCCATGGTATAAACCAACAGTTTAAAAGCACCAATGTATTTGCATTTATATAATATTGACTATATTTCAATATTTTTCAATACTTTATAACGTTGATTTTTAAAAGCTAATTTTAATGATTTGTATCTTTTTACGTTACCTGCCCTTCAATGCACCAATAATCAGGTCGAGTCCTTGGCCTTTTCTTATTCTGTTCTCCTTTTTTGTGTACATGTATGTCTTTGTCCTAATGTCTTGCGATTTCGTGCTCTCATATATAAGAGCAGAAATTTGTTGCGACAAACTCCTACTAAAAATGATATGGTAGCGAAATCTGTAATAGCGAGTTAGATCGCTACAGTTGGCAAACTCCTACTAGTAGTAGCAAATTCAAATAGCGAGTTAGATCGCTTCAGTTGGCAAACTCCTACTAGTAGTAGCAAAATTCAAATAGCGAGTGAGATCGCTACGGCTGCTCGCTCTCCAATACAGTGAGTCCCAGAACAAACGAATCCGAGAATATCGATATTTTATCATAACTTAATCACAATTATAATTAATAAATGACACATATTTGTAAAGCTTACATCTTCCTCTTTCATTTGTTGCAACTCATATGATGCGTATTTCACGCGTTAGTGATTAAAACAATTTGAAGAGAGGGTACCAGATAATCATTTGGTGAACGGTATCTGAATTTTCAAAGAGAATATCACATTTCCAAACAGTTCATTTTCTGCCCTTTCATATGACACCTCAATCAGGAAAAATGAGCCAGGAATAACAAGTTCTCTTTGTTTAAAGTAATGCTTGCATTTCCATAATTTTATTGAACGAATTCGTTTTCACTGGCTGCCTGCCGTAGCAACAAACAGAGTTTTACTCACCACTTTCGTTGACGATCAGCCATACATGAAGTATTTCGTATTCTTTGTTGTTAGGACAGGCAGCCAGTGAAAACGAATTCGTTTAATAAAATTATGGAAATGCAAGCAATAATGTTTGTACTGAGAAAACCCAAACCACTACTAGTTTCTTTATCGCAATGTTCTGCTTTTATTAAAACCAACTTGATATCAGGGTGGACTTCCCCTTTAATGATTGTCCAAACGATTGTTGATTGGTAGTCGATCAAAGAGTTGGCACTTCTAAATTCAGAATTCAGAAGGAAAAATCACAATAACAACAACAAAAACGTTGGTCGAGAAATGTGTAATTAGTCGGTTCATATATTTCAAATGTTATATGAGCAAAGTGTTTCTTAGTCTCATACGTTACCGACATCATCTAAAGATGCAGTATACTCGACAAAACGTGGTAATCAAAATGAGAGCCAAACAAGAGTTTGGATTAGAGCTTTTAACAAGAAAGATTACACTTGCGATGTTGATTTTGTGTTTATTTCTGTATTTTTGGTAACGTATGGGACATCAAACTGGGTTTGCTCACATGGAATTTGTATGTAGATATGCAATACGAACCTGTGGCTGTTTTAACTATGCGCAACCAAATCCATGTCTTGATATCGCATGTATTGATAAAATAGTCGTCTTTCGTTCTGCTCGACCACATGAACAACCGCACCTCATAGTCGTAAACAATATCAATGGCGCGTATTCTAATTGCAAAAAGGTCTGTAAACTTGAGGTCTACGAGAGTTGCTTTTTTGAAGCGATGAGATTCCAGATCTTCCATTACGATCAGATCTTCTCTATCTGTGGAATTTTAAGGAAAAATGAGAAACCTTGCTCACTTGTGACGCGTTAAACAGCCTCGAAAATAAATGAATGATTGCTTGAGTGAATGACTAAAAACATAAATAAATATAGAATAGATAAATTTATAAACGAATGAATAAAGAAATTAATAATAATTCATGAGGTTACGAGGCCCCTGCGTTGAATTGTTTTTTCATAAAATGAAATAATGAAGGTTCAGGTATGAAACAAATATATGTTAAACAAGAATTGTGTACATTAATATTGCATATAGTACAATAAATTCTTGATCTTTGCGTTGATTTGCTACAAAGAATTTGAGATGATATGAAAATAAGCATGACAATGACAATGACAATGACAATGACAATTTATTCTCATGTCACCCACATTGGGGTATTGGAGAAGTTTACAAACAGTTTGAATTTGTCAATTTAACACTGTAAAATATACAATTCAAATCAAATAATGTTAATCAATAAAAAATAACACTATCGACAGTAGTGAGAAAAATTATATTGATAACAATAATAATAATAATAATAATAATAATAATAATAATAACAATATTAATAATGATAATTAAGAAAACAAAACGATAATATTAATTACAACGATAATTAATGACAAAAATCAATGGAAACAATTGAAAAAGAAAGTTACTGGCACCAGTAAATAGATATTTGAATTAATGAATTACTGAAAATATTCTTGATATCAATTAATAATTTGATATAAGACAAAAAAGAAAAACATAAAGTTGATGTTGAACTCATAACATGTTTTGTTCACATACTTAAATAAATTAATGAAAACGAAGCATTATTTTTCGACAAAATTTTACTAAGTTTAAACGTGTTTGTACATTATTAAAGTAAAAAAAATTGATCCATTTTCAGTGTATTTGGTCTTTCAATAAAATATTTATCAATGAACAATTTTCTGTCTGAACGAAAAGCAGGGCATACAAACAAATAATGAAACTCATCTCCAAGCGATTGCAAATTGCACAGCGTACATAGCCTCATTTCCCTGGGAGTATTTGAATATCTACCAGCTACAATCGGCAGGTAATGATTGCCACATCGAAAACGACTTAAAATTGTCCGATCTCTTTTAATGAGATCGATTAAGTATCTTTCTAAACATAAAGAATGTTTGAAGATTCGATAATTAACACAATGCGAATTATCGTACATACAAGCAGACCAATACTGAGCATGAGAATCTTTCAATCGACGTTCCACAGTTTGTTTAACCCACTCACAGCTAGTATTTTTAACAAATTTCCCATAAATTAGACATCCCCATATTGTCCAGAGTCAGCTTGATTTTTTTTAACCAAGGTGCCTGATAGATATTCTGCTTAAAGAGTAATTTTAAGATAATATCCACCTTACCAGAAAATTTTTCTTGTCCACTATGGACAATCCTACACCAGAAGTTTATCATTCTGCTTTCGATATATTTCTCAAGTTTAAGCCTCCCCAATTCACCAAGTACCATACAATTTGCAGTTGTTTGGCTAACAGAAAGGGCTCGCTTACAAAATTTCATGTGGAAAATTTCAAGATCATGTAGCACTTCAAATCCCCATATCTCACTTCCATAGAGCAGAATAGGCAACACAAGTTGATCAAATAATTCCAAGAGGATATCAATAGGTAAGTGCAGTTGGTAAGTTTTAGATAATAGACTATACATTGCTCGTCTAGCTTGATTGAGTTGCTTAATTTGTGCTTTACGAAATTTGTTGTTGTAGTTAAAAGTAGTTCCAAGATAGACGTATTCATCAACAACTTCTACAATATCATCATCAAATTTAAATATAGGAATTTTTCGAACTTTACCACGAGAAAATACAACAACTTTGGTTTTAGCTGTGTTGACTTGAAGAAACCATTTCTTACAGTAATCAGATACCGCATCAAGAGCAAGTTGAAGATCACTTTCAGTATGTGCAAGAACTATTGTATCGTCTGCATACAGTAATGTAAAAAGCCTGAGATATACATCTATACCATTTTGATACGCAGCTGCATCAAGTTTGTCAGGAAGAATATTCATTCCTCCAAACCTTTCGCAAATGAATTGTTTGAAGTCATTTAAAAAAAGGGCAAATAGCATCTCCTTGTCGCACACCAATGTTACAATCAAATAAAGAAGACTTTTCTGTACCAGAAATTACACATGACTTAGCCTGAGCATACATATGCTTAATTACATTGAAAAAGTTACCATCAACATTATTCTTAAGTAATTTATTCCAAAGAGAACTCCTGTCAACCAAATCAAATGCCTTCTTGTAGTCAATAAATGCACAATAAACCCTCTCTTGAAGAGAGATATAAATCGATCACTGAATGGAGAACAAAAATATGATCAAGCGTTGAATGACCATTTCGAAAACCAGCCTGTTCTTCACCAAGCATTTCATTATCTTCGAGATAAGACGTAAGTCGCTCATTCAAGACTGCTGTAAACAGCTTGCCAAGACAACTAAGCAATGTTATTCCTCTATAGTTGTTGGGATCATTAGGATTTCCTTTCTTCTTGTAAAGAGGGTGAATTAACCCTATTGTCCATTCAGATGGTACAATTCCACTTTCAAATACAATGTTAAATAACCTAACGATTACTGATAAAACAGGATTTGTGCTACACTTCAAAAATTCATTTAGAACTAAATCATCCCCAAGTGGCTTACCATTTTTCAGCCTATTTATTTGACGTGTTACTTCATGCCTGCTTATAGAACGATTGATACATTGATTGCTCGAATGAATTTGGTCAGGTTCAAATATATCTGCATTGTCTCTATGCTTTTTTCTCAGACTACGAAAGTGTTGTTCCTTTATGCATAAAGGAGGCGCACGCGCGCGCGTGTGTGTGTGTGTGTGTGTGTGAGTGTGCGCGTGTGTGTGTTATAGTTGTGAGTGGGTGTGTGAGAGCTAGAGAGAAAGAGAAATAGAGAGCGCATTTGATAAGCGTATAACTCACCACAATCTGTTCCACTGTACCCAAGAGGGCAAAGACAATCATATCCCATGTACTCATCTTTACATGTAGCATTACCATAGCAAGGGCTGCTCATACAGTCATCTTTCCCATCTATATTCATGCAAAGTGAATGAAACAGAAAGGTCTAACTTCTCTTAAATATAATTTTATTCACAACCCTTTGGGGGGGTCTAATTTGCCAGAAGACAGATGATAATATATTTCTCCATGGTCAGGATGGTGTTGCCACGATTCGAGCGTTCCCTTCTGAGATATTTTCTATAGTCTAATAAATAATAATAACAATAGCGTACAAACAGAATCACTAATACATTTCTTACCTAGATAATTGCAGGTATATATTCTTGTATTTTTTGCCTTGTATTCCGTTACATAGCTGTAAGGTTTCCTAGTGGTACCTCCTACTCTAGGTATGTCTGATCGGACAGCAAGCTGACAGCGTATGCCATCCTGACAGTCATTTAATCCAAAGATATACAGGACTGAGAGGAATTGTACCAGGAAGAGAGATGAAGAAAATAAAGAAAATAATTATGAGATGAAGATGCCATGACCTGACCCCCACCATCGCTGACCCACCCTCACGTTTTGGCTACAGACGGACAGCCCATCAACGGCAAAGTCGGTCTCATGGGACGTCTTACAACTTTGTTTAGGTTTCAATAGACCGACGTTCTCACACGCCGACAGTCTAAGAGACCGACAATGTTGGTCCAGTTGTCCTTTTAGTCCCTTTCTAGAGTGTTAACTGGACCGAAGGCGTACGAGACTGACAACCCACAAGAACGACATTAAAAAAATATTCCCTTCATTTATTTGTTTTGTCGGTCAAACTTGGTGTTTGTCTCATGGACGTCGGCTCATAGACTGTTAATCTACTGGGATGACCCGTTGCCCAACCCTACTCGATCGTCCTACTCCTCGAAATTCGTCTCTCTAGTATGAATGTACATCGCCTCCTATTTAAATGGAATTTTTACAGGAAACATTAACTCCCTTTACATTAACGAGGCTAGTGTCAACAGTAATATGATATATATATATTTATTTATTCATGTATTTATTGCGAGACAATGTTTTAATTATTAAATCACAAAGGCGAAACGAAGAATGCAATTCAAAACTGCGGGAAGTAGATTTAACTTCTGAAATTTATGGGAAACAAGTAATGTCCTATCTTTATATCACACCACCTTATATTTTAAAGCATTTATGACATTGATGAAATACATTTCATATGACTGTGCAGAGAATGGTAACCATACCTTGTACCCCAAGAAATACCCCAATGTAAATCCACATTCCATTCTGGTAAACGAAAGAAAATATAAACATAAAGATATCAAACAATCCAGAAATGTTAATACACGAGCTGTAACGAAATCTCTAACAAATGTTCTTCTTTGCCGATGATCTCACTCAAAATAACACGTTACTGACAGTTTAAATGTTACTTTTATAAGAAATAACGCATGATAACTTAGTTAACCATCACTTATTTATTGTTGTTGCTTTAATAAGTAGTTTAGGTGTAAGTATAATATGAACATATCAATCGTTGATCACAATTAGAATATTCGTTTCTGAATTTATATGTCTTATTTTAGAATTATTGCATGACTGATTATTTATCATTAATTGTTCGAATGGTTTTCTTCCATGGTCTTCCTCTATACGTTCGGTTGATTTAAATGAATAATGACGTTCGAACTGAATGAAGTTTCTTAGTAGATATTTAGGAAAAGGAAAAACAATCTAAAAACAAACAAGATCAGAAGTAATCATGGAATGGTCTGTGACTGATCTGTCATAGCAACAGCCAGGAGACAAGCTGGATGGGTAGTCATATTTTTCTATTTAGTATGAGATCAGTCTTAATTCTATGGAAGTAGGCTACTATCCTTCCTCTCTCAACTCCAACACGGCCCTCCTTGAGACAAACAATACATTGCATCAACAGGGCTATACACGTGATTTAAATCTTACGCTTAATTTAACAGTAAAGCATTTATTTAGAGATATGTTAGTAATCGTCTAATCTATGTACTTCAAATACGATCCCATGGCCCTTTCGAGAAATCAATCTAGAGTTATTTTAACAGGCTTGTAGATCCCTCTTGAAATGTGTTAACTTTACAAGGACATATTACGTAATTCCAACGTGATTTAAGAAGGCAAAATTAATTTGTTTTCTCTAAAGTACTTGCAATCTTGTTTAAATGTGGAAACCATACTCACCATAATGTAGAGTCCTTTTACGCTAGGAAAACTGGAGGAAATGGCGAATTTCAAGTGCACATAGTTATGCGGAAATATCGACCCTCTTTTGAGCTAAAGTCGGCCCATGATAGTAAAAAATGGAAAAGTGCTTTATGAAATGTCATGGTCGACCATAAATCTGGGCTCCATAAGTCCTAGATACGCCATTTATGAGTTTCATTATGGATCCCTTTGATCAGCTTTATCTTCTCCTTTATTCGACGGGTTTCATAAAAAATCTATTCATGGATCCATTATACCCACTCTAAAATTGTATTGAACTTATTCCAAATTACCGATATGGAGAGCTTTCACACGTTTACGACGAAGAAGACATGTTAATGGGTGATTCTAGGTAGCCATCCTTGTTACAAAATCTATACCTCGCAATAGGTCACGCTTCTTCCCCAGTCGATAATGAATTGATGAGAATACAGCAATATATTGCCTAAACGACGTAATCATGGTAACGATAGTTGTTTGAGGTACAATATACCATGTGGATACTTTTGTTATTTGAAGATTTATCAAGGTAAATGAACACAAAAAGACTCGAACCCGTCGATAAACTTATTGAGAAATATAGCTACTAATTAATTTTCTTTTTTCCATTTAGATTATTTTTCTTATCAAAATTATTCTTGGTAAAGCTTTAAAGATACTATGTCCCCTTTGCAGCCTACATCAAATTCTGTAGAACTTTGCAGGAATTATGAATATGTCATGTATGTCCTATCAGTGAATTTTAAACGTTAGCAGTGTCCTAGTACTCAAATTATGCAAGGAAACCCGTTTCCTTTCTAGATTTCACTGTCACTATCGAGTGACTGACTGACATGTTTTTCCTGTGGTAATAACATACATAAAATAAGCTGTAAAGGGTACATGAACATTTGTCTACATCAATAACCCACTACTTGTAATGGCCAAAATTAAACTGATTGAATCTTTGTGCAGCACAAAATGTACGACCATTCGGTACAAGGGTCTGACAATCAGACTATTTACTTAGGTCAATGCAATCACTTAAGTCGATTCGACAACAAGAGGTGTTGTAGTCTAGTGGATAAGTCCCCCCGACTGCAGATCACAAGGTACAGGGTTCGACTCCCGCCGCGGCACTAATATCCTTTGGCAAGATATTCACCTGCACTTGCTACTCTCCACCAAGGTGTTAAATGGGTACCCGGTAGGATGCGAAAGTTAATGTGGTTAGATGAGCACGTGTGCACTTAAATGACTCCTGGCTGGAATGCTCCCCAGGGAGTGGAGAATGTGCATGCATTGTGTGCGGGCAAGCCTGAATCCGATGACCGGGGTAATAATATATCTGTAAAGCGCTTAAAGACATCATCGATGTATTAAGCGCTGTATAAAAGCGGAATATTATTATCATTATTATTTTCCCACAAAAGGACATTTTCAAGCCCTTTCGTTTTGAGGGAAGTTCTAAATTAGTATTGTCTTTCAAATGCCGTTAGAATTTAACCTTTTCCTTTTTTCGGCCTGCAAATGGGACATAGTACCTTATAGAAAAGGTTGAGTTCCGGGGAGAGGTGAAAAATAATTTGTGAGCGTTATCATTGTTATTATGCAAGTGTGCAAGAACATCAGAGAAAAAATGTTCCCTGAAAATCATGGCTCTTCAAATGCATTCATATTCTAAATATGACATGTAACAGCTTAAAATTGTGGGCCTCATTTTTATTTCACATGTTTGTGTAGTCCCATATGCATCTTTCGTGTACAGTGCTTGTTACTTTACCAAGACTGGGTCAAATTTCTTATCATTTTAATGATTCAAGAACCTAGCAGTACACACCAATACTTATATGCTACATGATCCACTTTTTCTGATCGATTCCACACCGTTTCTTTCACAATGCAATTGCATGACCAGAACTCAACTTTATCTTTAATCTACTGTTCAATTTCCTTCAATATATATTTTGTTTACGTGCGGTCTTCGAGTAGATAACAAAAAAAAAAAAAAAAATCACATTTAACCCTATTCTCACTGGGCTATTTCAGACTAGGTTTTTACTGAGGAGGGGCTAAGATCTCGGCCGTTTCACAGCCGATCGCCGCGAAAATTTGCATGCATGTCAAGTGAAGTGTATAGAATACTATGGTAATTTCAATTTTTGAAAAATTCATTCATTTGCATATTCATGTTAATTTATGCAAATAAGGTCACAAAATTCACATTTTTACCCATAATCATATATTCTTCATATTTAAGCATTCTTTTTCACTACATATGTTCGTTAGACCATTTGGAATAATAATACGACAAAACAACACGGAAGAGCCAGATTATTCCTTATGTTATCTCTTGTTTGATAATTTCTTATGTATGTCATTGTTTTTTTTTACTTTTGTATTTTATTGTTTTTGTTGTTTTATTTCATTTCTAACTACAATTCACCTATTTTGACCCCAAAACAAACACCTAAACTTTAAACAAGACCAAATAACCAATGTTTTATCTCTTTTTAGGAAAAATGATATTTCCATATGTTTTGTACGCAAATCACAAAAATGAGCGATTTTCGGGCTGCCATGCAAAGACAAAAGGTCACGTGACTTTGTAACTATAGATCTGATTTTCAAAAAAAATTGTTTTAAAAGATGCGTAAGACTCGAAAGAAAAAAGCCATGAAAGGAAAACTTTATATTTGCCGCGGTTCCGGAGTAGTCGCTAAATTACTACAGGGGTCAAATTGACCCCCCCCAGTTGACATAGGGTTGTATCCAAAATTACAGAGACATTCCCGAAACCGAAACTGAATTTACCTGCTGTCAGTATCACCAATTCTTATACACGAATATGAGGCAGGAGAGGGGAGGGGGGGGGGGGTGTTCCGGGGGTTCAGTACATCAATCCAAATTTCCATAAGATGATCCCGAAATAATGTTTTTGGGGAGGGTGCGCCCACAAGGATAGACTCTGTTCAGGTTAGGCGATGTCTACCATGGGTATTCTCATTTTCAAAACCGTGTTCACATTATAAACACATATTTCGTCTAAATTAAGGTAGGAAGAATGTGTCAAATGTAGAAGAAGAAAAAATACTGGTTCATGATATAAACAAAACTCCGAAATTGGTGCCAATTTTTCATTTATTGATATATTATTATTATGTATTGCAATCTAATATCAAAGGTATTACGATTGAAAATATTAATTTTCATCAGCCAAGATGGTGTCTAAAGGGACGGCGAGGCGAACACATCTATTTTCGGTTAGGAACAAAAATATGCTGGAACGGCTGCGATGCACTACTAGTATGCATACATCTTTTGGTACACGTGACTCTTTTTTGTATGTGTGTGTGTGTATGTATGTGTGAGCTTGGGTGTGTGGATGAGGGTGTTTGGAGTATGTTTAATCGGCGAGGGGAAGGGACAATAGACAAAAAGTATGCTTTAATATTCTTGATCATAATTATATATGAAAATGTTTTTCTAAACAGTTTATAAAAATGTAGTTATGTTTTCGTTTTATTATTGCAATTTATGTTTAATCCAAAATATCAATGTACAATGTATCCAGTTTCCTTAAAAATGATTTATACAATATGCCTTTGATTTGAGAGAAGAAAAAAACAAATATCTTTAAAAACAAACAAAAAATCAATCATATTCGTGATGGAAGCGATTATTTTTTTAATAAACCTGTCAATCATAGTTTCAATGAATGAATGGGGCAAACAATAATCGATTGGTGGAAATCTGCTCAAAGGTAATTAAGTAAAATTCGAAGCCCCAGAAACGGAACGGGATTTATTAACTTCTACTGCAGGCTCAATATCATCTTGATCATAGGCTTTATTGACGTTCTAGTCCATTAGTCTCTTACTCTGCTTTATTTGTTTAGTTCTCTTCTCCAAATTAAACTAAATTTAAAATGATATGATGATCGTATGTTTCTGTTCTCTTCACAATAATTAAAGCTGTTATACCTGTAACCACGTCTATTCAAATTGACGACATCACCCTGGATATCTCATTCGCTTAAAAGCTTTGTCCGAAATTGATCAACAGTTTATTAGATGTGGATGTGGTGGATATTCTTGTAAAGACTTTGGGTGACTGTGTGAACATTATACAGCTTGACAATCATACAAATGCTGTTATTGACTAGAGAGCAAAAGATTGGAATAATACAATCTTTCAACAGCTACAATGGAGTCAATTAAAATTGCGTCAATTACGATTCTTACTCTATTTATTCCTTGTATCATTGTTGGGAATGCATTGGTAATTTTGTCAGTGTATAAAAATGAAACCATGCGTACACCAACAAATCTAATACTGGCAAGTATGGCGTTTGCGGACCTCTTGGTTGGACTCATTGCTAATCCTCTAGAAATTTTGCTCATCAAGGATGCCTTTAGCTGTATCCCTCAACTACAAGTCATGGCATTCCCCACGCTTCTAACATCGGGAGTATCTTTCTTTCATATCATAGCGGTTACAGCTGATCGATTCATTGCGGTAACGAGGCCGCTGCGGTACGGTAACATCGTAACCAATTACCGCGTTGGCTGCGGTATCGCTTTCATGTGGATTTCTAGCATTACATTTTTCGCCGGGCGTACCGCAATATTTATGACTGACGGCAAAAACAGGACATTTCACTGTTTCGCGGACGACTATATTAACGCTCAGAATGCAACTGTTGCTTCCGTCTGGTCTTTTGTGGTTCTATATTTATTAATGGTCTCCTTTACTATTGTACTCAACGTTCGTATATTACAAATTGCTATTAAGAAATCACGCACCATTGCTAACATGAGAATAATTGACCGTGATAGATTAGGACCCAAGGATGGTGTTCTACACATGAAGGCATTACACACAATGTCTATAATCGTTGGAGTCTTTGTCACCTGTTGGTCTCCATTCCTTATCTGCGAAGTGTTGGCATTGGTAGTCCCTATCTCCGAGACGTTGAGATCTTTACTCGTTGGGATAGGGTTTGTATCAACTTCATTTAGTGCTCTCATCAACCCACTCATTTATTCGTATCGAGATCATCGATTTCGACAGGCATTTCTAGTCATAATTCGAACACCTTTTCGATCTATATTCTGAAGAAAGGAAAATGTTGTAGACGTGTCTGCATTTTAAAACGTCGATCATGAACGCGTATTGATTTGCATAATCAACATGGACTGTCACCATTAAACCCTTTATATGTAATATAATAGGTTTCCACTGTATTTCTTCGGATCTTTGTTGCTTGATTTAGTAAACATATTTTGAAAGGGATTATACCTGTATATCAGTCAACTGTATAATTCTTGGTCCAAATACTACCTCATAAGCATTCATGATTGCTTCAGTCTTTTTCGGCTGTGCATCAGCTTTTTTGTAGGGTGAGCTTATATATTTCTATAATCAAAATTATATCATATTACGCTTTGTTAAGGTTTGCCTTTATCTCACATCAAATCAGCGCTATCGTCTAGTTGTCAAGTTCATAAACGTCTCCACTATCTTTACAACCATGTCATTGATTAAAATACATTCAAACGATACTTTAAAAGTTAAGATTCTGGACCTCTAGGAAGAACAGAGCAATTTTAATAATGGCTCTGAATAGAGCATTCCAGCCGTTTTAAATTCTTGATTTGTAATATATTTGTAAATTGTATTCTTGTATGTATTTCAATTTTTGTACGGAAAATAAAACCAAACCAAACCAAACCAAGATGTAAATTTAGATAGATTATTAGGGGGAAGCACGACTGACATTGTTTTTATATAGTGTGTGTGACTTTGGATTGTTGCATGATTCTGATTATTTGTTATCTTCTGATGTTTTGATTTGTACCGGTTCTGGTTTGTATAATATAATTCAACTTCATGTCATTTGTTATAAGGAATATCCAACCAATCTAAATTCTGTTTCATTTTTGTGAAGCCTATTACTGAAAGTGAGTTTAAACCCCGTCTGGAGATCGTTGACAATACAAAATCATGTGCTGTGCAATAACATTGGATGTAATGTACTTATAAAACTTATCCATGTTATTGCTAAACCTTTGCTATACATATTTAAAATATCTCTGTTAACTGGTACTTTTCGGAGTAAACCTAAAATAGCTAAGATTGTCCGAATTTATAAAATAGATGATTGCCAATTACCTCACAATTATCGACCAATATCTTTGTTGCCTTGTATATCGAAATTATTAGAAAAATGCGTTAATAATCGGCTGTATGAGGTACTTACAGATTGATAATATTGATTCCGGTGTAATCATTCTTTAACTCATGCTTTAATTTATTTACAGGACAAAGTGACCAATACTTATATGCTACATGATCAAATTTTTCTGATCGATTCCACACCGTTTCTTTCACAATGCAATTGCATGACCAGAACTCAACTTTATCTTTAATCTACTGTTCAATTTCCTTTAACATGTATACTGTATACGTGCGGTCTTGGAGTAGATAACCGAAAAAAAAAATCACATTTAAATGCATTGTATCCAAAATTACAGAGACATACCCCAAACCAAAACTAAATTTACCTGCTGTCAGTAATGCTACGTTTACACTATGTTCCCGGCGGCCACGGCAATCACGTTTCAGGCCACCGTGGACAAAACGGGATGGACGTGAGACAACGCGGGGGACGGAATAGGCAAACGTGACAGGCCGTGATTGCCGTGCACGCCGGGCAAGATTTTTAAACTGTCAACAAAATTGCCACGGTAGTCACGGTGCGGATGAGAAACCTAGTAGGCCGTAACAAAATTTGGAGGCGGTCCGTAGTGGGACGGTTTACGGGCCCGGTGCGCTACGGTGCGGTGCGTTCTACTACGGTCTGACACGGCGCGCGCGGTCTCAGGATACAACGGTTGCTACTGCTTGGGACTTGGGAGGCCTTCTTTTTATACCGTGGTCATAAACGTGCTCCAAAGCTGCCCAGCGTCCACGTTTCATCCTTAGATAGCCTTGACAGAACGTGAAAAACGTGTCAGACCTTGATCAGAACGTGAGAAACGTGAGGGACCCCATCAGAACGTGACGGACCGAGAGGGAAAGTACTGGCATCCGTGGTAGACCGCAGGCCGAACCGTAGTGCACATAGGAGCCTCCGGCACAGCAGCCTCTTTACCTCCCACGGACCGTCACGGATACCGTGATAGACCGTGAGAAAACTTAGCGAGACCTAACAAAACTTGAATACAGAGGGAGAAAATGGCCCAAATCCCACGGCGCACTACGTTTCGGGCAAACGGGGCTACCGTGGCCGCCGGGAACATAGTGTAAAAGTAGCATAACAACGATTCTTCTTCACGAATATGAGGCAGGAGAGGGGAGGGGGGTGTTCCGGGGGTTCAGTACATCAATCCAAATTTCCATAGGATGATCCCGAAATAATGTTTTTGAGGAGGGTGTGCCCACAAGGATAGACTCTGTTCAGGTTATGCGATGTTTACCATGGGTACTCTCATTTTCAAAACCGTGTTCACATATAAACACATATTTCGTCTATATTAAGGTAGGAGGAATATGTCAAATGTAGAAGAAAAAAATACTGGTTCATGACGTAAACACAACTTCGAAATTTGTGCCAATTTTTCATTCATTAATATTATTATTACGTATTGCAATCTAATATCAAAGGTATCACGATCGAGACTATTAATCTTCATCAGCCAAGATGGCGTATATCATATTCGTGATGGAAGCGATTTATTTTTTAATAAACCTGTCAATCATAATTTCAGTGAATGAATGGGGCAAACAATAGTCGATTGGTGGAAATCTGCTCAAAGGTAATTAAGTAAAATTCGAAGCCCCAGAATCAGAACTTTATTCACTTCTACTGCAGGCTCAATATCTTCTTGATCATAGGCTTTATTGACGTTCTAGTCCATTAGTCTCTTACTCTTCTGTTTTTGTTTAGTTCTCTTCTCAAAATTGAACTAAATTTAAAATGACCTGATGATCATATGTTTCTGTTCTCTTTACAATAAGTAAAGCTTTTAAACCTGTAACCACGTCTATTCAAATTGACGACATCAACCTGGATATCTCATTCGCTTAAAAGCTTTGTCCGAAATTGATCAACAGTTTATTAGATGTGGATGTGGTGGATATTCTTGTAAAGACTTTGGGTGACTGTGTGAACATTATACAGCTTGACAATCATACAAATGCTGTTATTGACTAGAGAGCAAAACATTGGAATAATACAATCTTTCAACAGCTACAATGGAGTCTATTAAAATTGCGTCAATTACAATTCTTACTCTATTTATTCCTTGTATCATTGTTGGGAATGCATTGGTAATTTTGTCAGTGTATAAAAATGAAACCATGCGTACACCAACAAATCTAATACTGGCAAGTTTGGCGAAAAATTGTGGACCTCTTGGTTGGACTCATCGCCAATCCTCTAGAAATTTTGCTCATCAAGGATGCCTTAAGCTGTATCCCTCATCTACAAGTCATGGCATTCCCCACGCTTCTAACATCGGGAGTATCTTTCCTTCATATTGTAGCGGTTACAGCTGACCGATTCGTTGCGGTAACGAGGCCGCTGCGGTACGTTAACATCGTAACCAATTACCGCATTGGCTGCGGAATCGCTATCATGTGGATCTCTTGCATTACATTGTTTGCCGGGCGTACCGCAATATTTATGATTGACGGCTCTAACACGACATTTCACTGTTTCGCGGACGACTATATATATGCTCAGAATGTAACTGTTGCTTCCGCCTGGTCTTTGTGGTTATATATGTATCAATGGTCTCCTTTACTATTGTACTCAACGTTCGTATATTACAAATTGCTATTAAGAAATCACGAACCATTGCTAACATGAGAATAATTGACCGTGATAGATTAGGAGCACAAGATGGTGTCCTACACATGAAGGCATTACACACAATGTCTATAATCGTTGGAGTCTTTGTCATCTGTTGGTCTCCATTCCTTATCTTCGAAGTGTTGGCATTGGTAGTCCCTATCTCCGAGACGCTGAGATCAGTATTCGTTGGGATAGGGTTTGTATTGACTTCATTTAGTTCTCTCGTCAACCCACTCATTTATTCGTATCGAGATTATCGTTTTCGACAGGCATTTCTAGTCATAATTCGAACACCTTTTCAATCTATCTTCTGAAGAAAAGAAAATGTTGTAGACGTGTCTGCATTTTAAAACGTCGATCATGAACGAGTATTGATTTGCATAATCAACATGGACTGTCGCCAGTTACCCTTTATATGTAATATAATAGGTTTCCACTGTATTTCACTTTGACCTTTGTTGCTTGAATTAGTAAACACATTTTGAAATGGCTTATACCTGTATATCAGTCATGTAGATCATTCTTGTTCTGATTACTACCTCTGAAGCATTCATGATTGTTTCAATCTTTTCCGGCTGTGCATCAGCTTTTTTGTAGGGTGAGCTTATATATTTCTATAATAAAAAATATATGTTATTACAGTTTTTAATGGTTTGCCTCAATCTCTTAAAGGGATAGTTGAGTTTGTTGCAGAGGGCGCTACAAAAAATATTTTTTGTGTAAGATAATGAAAAACTGAGTGTCAAATTTGAAAGAAGATACAATTTGAATGACAAAATTATCTTTGTTTGATCAAAATCGGTTCAGAGACGGCTTAAATATCCATTTATATAACCATTTCTAATATTTGTGGTGCCCCACAAATATTCGTTAATTTTGAACCAGCCGTTAAAAAACTAGATAGCGCCTTTTACGTTTAATTCCAGCCAACAGTGGCGGATCCAGGAGGGGGGCCCGGGGGCCCGGACCCCCTCCCCTAGAAAAAAAAACAGGTAAAACACCCTTTTTTGTAAAAAAAAAAGAAGATGGGCCCCTCCCCTGGCGCTCAAGGGAGGGTGGTGGTTAATATTTTGTAACAATTTTCGGAGGCAAAAAAATAAAAATTGTGCTCACTAACCCCCCGGACCCCCTCTCCTAGAAAAAACAGGTAAAAAAACCCTTTTTGTTTAAAAAAAAAGAAGATGGGCCCCCTCCCCTGGCGCTCAAGGAAGGGGGGGTGGTGGTTAATATTTTTGTAACAATTTTCGGAGGCAAAAAAAAAAAAAATTGTGCTCACTAACCCCAAAAAAAAAAAAAAAAATCATGGATTCAGCTCATGCTGCAATCATAATTATTAACCTTTAGGTCAGTCAGGAATCCCATGACTTTTACAAGCCGACCGCCTGTCTGAGTATCAAGATATTTATGATTGGAAATCGAAATTTCATTTTTTGTTTTCCTAGCGGTTTTTATAACTCTACAGTCCATTGGGGAAAATGAGTATGGTAAAACCGGTCACTCAAAGATTTTCCTTTTTTGAGGCACTTCATGATCATTTTGAAGCGCAATTTTTTTTCAATGTTACACCATATCACAGACACTGATAACACGTTGGGCCATGGATCTCAGATTTAACATTATTAAACGATGCCTTTAACAAATCAGCGCTATCTAGTTGTCAAGTTCATAAACGTTTTCACTATCTTTACAACCATGTCATTGATTAAGGTACCTTAAAACGATACTTAAAAAATTGAGATGTAGATTTAGATAGATTAGTAGGGGGAGAGGCACGACTTACATTGTATGTATATAATGTGTGTGACTTTGAATTGTTGCAGTTTTTCCTTAGTATTGAGAAGGATTCTGATTATTTGTTATTTTCTGATATTTTGATTTGTACCGATTCTGGTTTGTATAATATAATTCAAGTTCATGTGATTTGTCATTAGGAATTTTCAACCAGTCTAAATTCTATTTCATTTTTGTCAAGCCTATTACTGAAAGTGAGTTTAATCATGTGGGTGTGATAACATTGGATATAATGTACTTATACAGATAATCCATGTTACTGCTAAACATTAAAGGTTTAGCAGGTTTGCTATATATATTTCATATATCGCTGTCAACTGTTACTTTTCGGAGTAAACCGAAAATAGCTAAGATAGTCCCAATTTAAAAAACAGATGATTGCCAACTACCTCACAATTATCGACCAATATCTTTGATGCCATGTATATCGAAATTATTAGAAAAATGTGTTTATAATCGGCTGTATGACTTCCTTGCGAAAAAATAAGATACTTTCAGATTGCCAATGTGGATTCTGGTGTAATCATTCTGCAACTCATGCTTCAATTTATTTACAGGACAAAGTGACGTTAGCAATAGAAAATTATACGTTTTGTATTACAATATATAGGGATTTATCGAAAGCATCCGATATATAATAGTAGATCACTCAATACTTTTGTCCAAATTACACTATTATGGGATATGTGAAACATGTTTCCATTTTCTGTATTATGCTACTAACTGACCGTGGTAAATTTATTGTGTTCAATAATTCTGTTTCTAATTTTGCTAACATTACACATGAAGTCCCTTAGGGATCCATCCTTGGTCCTTTACTCTTTTTTATTTTTATTTATATCAATGAATTAACTCAATCTTCTCGCTTATTGGAATATATTAACTATGCCGATGATACAACTCTTATTTATTCACATTTCCGTTTGGAAATTTATCAAGAATTTAATAATTTTTTTAAGTGGTTTAAGGCTAGAAGACATTTACTTAATCTTACTGCAATCGAAATTTTGTGCATATAATAAGAATTATATTTCTAGCATCCTTGGTGAGATATCTGTATGTATAGACTCAAATTCCATTTCCAAATTAAATGTTATTACTTTTCCTGGAGTATCGGTAGCACTCAATTGGTTGCCCATGTGTGAAGGCATTGTTTTCAAAATTAATTTACTTTTATTTCATTGTTTCCATGGTTCTGCTCCACAGTACAATATTACTTTGATAAATCAATATATCCCATCCAGATCTTTACACTCTGAAAAATCCGAATTTTGTTGTTCTTCCTTGGCCAAATTATTCATCTTTGAATTTCTGTACTATTTTGTTTGTTCTATTAATTGTTTTAGTTTTTACTATTTGTTGTATGTCCTTAATCCGGACCATGATGAAAAATCAGCTTTGCTGATCATGTTTTTATCCTGTATAAATATGTTTCAATAAATAAAATAAATCAAATCAAATACTAAGTGGAAGAAAGAACCTTTGCTCATGCAGGGCCTTCGCTGTGAAGAGATTAGTAATAGCAGATTAGTTAAAGTGTTTAAAATAATCTTAAAAACATATCTTTTTAAATTCTGAATATAATTAATTGTTCTGTCATTTTGTATGTTCTATCTTACTTCTGTTCCTTTGTTTATAATGCAGATGCTTTTATGTTATTTTTTTTTTCTCAAGTGCGCCTTGAGCATTTGATTACAAGTGGATTCGGCGCCTTATAAATCTCATATATCATTATTATTATTATTATTATTAGATAGTAATATCTGATGGGATGCCTTCATTGATAACACTGCACACAAAGTTTCGAAATGTATGGGATTTTGTATAATTTGAAATGTAATGCACCATTCCTTATACTATTTACATTATATAGGCCAACTCCCTCATATCGCCATATGTGACAAATTATATTGCTATGTTGGGAAAATTCATCTCACAGAAAACTTGTTACCTTGTTCAAATTGCAAAATAAGGTCTCATGTATTTGTACAGGAAATGTTTTATTATGCCAATTCAGCTCCTTTATTTTCCGTTTAAAATTTTTGTTATTTTTCTATTGATTCGAATATCATATCACTCTGCTTGGTTTCCAATATTTTCGAGAGTAGCTTCCTAATAAAATATCAGCCATGTTCTCCATTAATAACATAATTCATGCCCATGAACATAGAATTCGTAATTTATTTCATGAGAGGAAAGTAAAAACATCATTCTCTAAAAGATCTGTTGGAAATACTCTACCGAACATTTGGAACATTAAACAACAGGCCAAACGTTTATACAGGAATAGTTTAGAATTAAAAAGAACCGACTTAAACTGAATTTGTATTATAAATAGATTATCAAGATATTTATGATTGGAAATCGAAACCCAATTTTGCGTTTTCCTAACGGTTTTCATAACACTACAGTCTATTGGGGAAAATGAGTATGGTAAAACCGGTTACTCAAAGATTTTTTTTTTTTGAGGCACTTCTTGATAATTTTGAAGCGCAATTTTTTTAGGGCTTCAATATTACACCATACCACAGAGACTGATAACACGTAGGGCAGTGCATCTCATATTTAACATTGTTAAACGATGCCTTTAATCAGTTTCCTTCTTGTTGTATTCGTTAGTATCCTTGTAATGTATAATCTATGCTCAGTAACAATCAATCATATTTCTCAGTGGGAACTATGTCTACACAGCCATCATAAGCTCTTTTAAGTTCTGCTTTTTCATTTCATATAAAATTTTAAGTTAAAAAAAAAATTCATATATTGCCGATGATATTGATTACTCTGTATTTTCATTGTTTTGTTTTACGAATACATGTTTATCTAATTGGATTGTAATTAAATAAAAATGAAATAAACGATTGGCTGAACTTGTTGTATTCATAATTGTGATTTCTCTAGTAGAAGCTCATAATTTTTCATCTGATATATTGTACAAGAATCTGCTTTCGATGATTGATCTTCTGTTACTTTAATCTAACGAGTCGCACACCCAACACACCCTCTCACACACACACATACGCGCACAAACACTCTCACACACCCTAGGGAACTACTCAATTACATACAATTTACACATCGAAGGCAATATTAGGCTGGTAGCACGTTGCACAAATCATTCGGATTTATCTGTTTGTATTGAAATTCATCTGACTTTGATCAACCAATATAAATAATATGAAGTGCATGATAATGAATTAATTGAATCACAATATGATATTACTCGGCTAAGATATTCTAGTCTAAGGAAAGTATGGTTTAATCCTTTACTAGTATAATATCTTTCATTATTCGAAGCATTATATCCTATGACCTTGTGACAACGAGATTCACTTTTCTCTACAATGAATTATAGAATAATGGATCGAAAGATAGTACTGCGGGATATTACTCGCATTCCCTATCATTATTACACGCAGTAGTCATTGTATACATATCATAAATGCAAATTTACCGGGGGAAATATCATCATTGTATCAATTTCCCTAAGAAATTATGATATTCGAATCATTCCCAAGCATACAACATTGCATGATACTATGTGAGCTACAGTAATATCGAGATTAGAAAGAAAAAGGAATGGCTTCTTTTCAAAGCTGTCCACTCGTCATTCTCGAGTAATATGTTGTGCTATAAAGCTAAGCGTGCGAGTAATGAATATTCACTTTAAGCTGCTACATTCTCGTGAAGTGAAAGATAATTCTTTTTTAAGAAAGGAAGAATCTACATGCATTTGTTCATCAGTTTCTCTATGCTAGGGAAATGCATTAATTCGATTTATTTCGGCGCAAGTAACTTGGACGAAAGTTAGTAAGACCGGAAGTTTTAAATTAGCGTGTTTCAACATTCTTTTAGTCACGGCACCCTATTCAGGAATAAACATTTTCGCGTCACCCCAAACCCAAATTTATTTACAGAAGATTCATTTTGCATCACTCTGACACTCGTCAAGTTCCATGTACACATGGGCACATTCGTTTCTACATTTTGCGAGCGAGCAAAAAAAAAGATAGGGTAAAGTATTGCTACTTTATAATCAACACACTAGATACAGTCGCTTCCGAATTCATGAATACAAAACTCATTATGTCTGGTCACCTCAATGCACACATGAGGATATTCGGGCATCTCATTGCCCAGAATTATTCTATATCTACATATTGCGAGAAATTGCGAGTGAGTAAAGCAAAGGGAGCATGGTAAAATGTAATTTGGATAGAAAAGATATAATATCAATTCGGAAACCTCGCTGTCAAAGAGTAGGCTATTAAGGCACCTCCTTGCTCAAATATGGATATATTCATGTACTGAAATCATCATATTTCTAAAGGTTACGAGCGAGCGAGGAAGAAAAAACACTTTATTATCTTTAAAATGTTATTTCCTTATGATATATATTTTACGAAATCGACGTTATTCCAAAATAATTACAATTTTTAAAAAATTACTAAAATCCTCTCGCGGCACCCCTAGAGATGTCTTGCGGCACTTTAGTGTGCCGCAGCTCTCCGGTTGAAAAACGCCGTTTTAAATGAGGAATAATTTGTGGTGTTGTGATCATAAACAGTCTGTGGTTCCCGGAGAACTGAGCTCCAAGGGCCAGAATATTTCATTCTCGTTGATAATTCGGTAGGGAGGAAATTCAAACTTGTTTACCTTCTGAAGTCTACGTTACATTTACTTGATCAGAAACAACCCCCTACAATTACCTCACCCTTAAAGGTACTATGTCCCATTTGCAGGCCAAAAAATGAAATGGTTAAATTCCACCAGCATTTGAAAGATAATACTAATTTAGAACTTCCCTCAAAACGAAAGGGCTTGAAAATGTCTTTTAGTGGGAAACTAACGACCGTTAGTTGTCGAATCGACTTTAGTGATTGCAATCATCTTAGTAATGGTCTGATTTTCAGACCCTTGTAACCGAATGGTTGTACGTGTTGTGCTGCGCAAAGATTCAATCAATTAATTTTGGCCATTACAAGAAGTGGGTTATTGATGTAGACAAATGCTCATGTACCCTTTACAGCTCATTTTATGTATGTAATTACCAAAGAAAAAAAGAAGTCAATCAGTCACTCAATAGCGTCTGACAGTGAAGTCTAGAAAGTAAACGGGTTTCCTTGCATAATTTGAATACTAGGACACTGCTAACGTTTAAATTTCTCAGATAGGACATACGTGATGTATTCATAATTCCTGCAAAGTTCTACATAATTTGATGTTGGCTGCAAATGGACATAGTACCTTTAAACAGGCTAAGTAGCTTTACCGCAGATGAGATGTCGAATTGCTTTTCGAAAAGGCAAGTTTACATAATAATAAACAAAAATATTGACGCTATGATTAGTGCTACGAGCATGACCAAAGACAAGAAATATAATATTAAAGATATCTTTGTTCAGGAGCTGCGACAGTTTGAAATAGCAGACTCCAATGACCATCCAAGGCAACCAGGTAATAAAGAAAAATATAGAGACAATAACAACCATTCTAGTAGTCGTTCGACCCATGTCATTCGTCTTCCTCTCTGATCGTCCATTTGAAGGATGATTCAGGGCTTTTGACGGACATGCAAGACCTAGGCCTACAGTATTATTTGACTTCGGTCTTTGCCTCGACGCGCTTTGTCCAGACGCATCAGCAGAGGCTATCTTGATGCCTTTAGACATGTTAGATGGTGTAAGTTGAGTATCGTCGTGTTCTAAATGGGCGTCACTTATTTCGGAGTCTACAAGTGTGTTTCTAAGGATATCATTCAAGGAGTTCTGTCTACAGGCAGGTGCCATCCACGCACTTGTCGTAGCTTCAGATGAAGGTTGAAACTCTTTGGATAGCCTACTTTGACATGACAAAAATGCCGTCCCTGATGGCTTTCCCGTTATATCTGAACTCACCAACTCTCCACTTACAGAAACTGGTGTTGGCTTCGTCGGGTTTGTTTTCGTACCGAAAATGGTTATAGTATCTGCGTTGTTGTCTGGATCAAGATTAGATTCTATGACTGTCGCGTGTTGCTTCCGCTTTTCTGTGATGTTAGATGTGGTATGTGGTTTGCGACGTAAAAGGTCTGCATGAACCTTTGCTTGCCTGCGTAGGAATATATAGATCTTGCAGTAGAGGGAAAGGGTTAGGAGCATGACGACAATGAAGACAGTAGGGTATAGCACTTGAGATAATGCTACGACCCAAAATCTACTTCTTGCATCACAAATTGCATTACCTAGCGGTATGAGCTTCGTTGCTCTGACAGCTCGAATTTTTGGGGTCATCAAAAGAAATCCGACTGAAATGCAAGATATTGCCAAAATACCTGCACACTTTTTAGACAGTCGACATCTGAAAGGTCTGCAAGCGGCCATATAACGGTCACAGCATATAGCTAAGGTCAGGAAAAGAGTAGCAAAGGCGGCTCCTTCATCCGCTATTTCAATACTTATACAAAGGCCGTCATTTACCAGATATGGAAATCCTACACGCAACATTGGTAGAACTTTGAGGATACTTGCCGTAAAGTCTGTAGACGCTAAAGCCAATATTAAGTTGTCCGTGCTTGTGCGACGCTTCTTCTTGAGATAAACGGCTAGGATGAAAGCATTACCAAAAATTCCAAGGAAAAAGAAAATAAAGAGGAAAACAAGTTGAAATATATCCGTCCCAGTAATACCAAGATCGATATCCTTTAGAAAGTTCGTGGAGTTTTCTTCCATTTTTGTCGTAGATTATAATACGCGAAGTCTATAATAGAAATTATTATA
Source organism: Mesocentrotus franciscanus (assembly GCA_037976565.1). NCBI lineage: Eukaryota > Metazoa > Echinodermata > Echinoidea > Camarodonta > Strongylocentrotidae > Mesocentrotus > Mesocentrotus franciscanus. Next base: position 2,454,917 of record CP137682.1, on the reverse strand, counting down.
CCCGGATCATTTTTGTCCGGTCGCTAGGCTGTGAAATTTTGGAAAGTACCCTTTCTAAATGATGATTGAAAACCTTGAACAAAAACACTTCTAACTCGAAACTTTTCCGTCGTGTATTCTCTCTGGCTAGGACTACACTGAGGAATGTGCATATTTAACAGTTTGAAAAGAACATTTGTGCGTCGAGAGGGTTGAAAAAGGCTGCGCCAAAAACGGCTCTGCAAATATTTTGTCAGATTAAGCCAGCGGAAAGTCAATTTAAACCATCTTGCAATATCCATTTTCCGTGAAAGACTTAATGTTGGAAAATGACGTGACATTTGCATAGTATTACTTCTTCTCATGTTGACATAAGCAGAGAGATTCAAGTGTCAATTGAGACACAATCGTGACAAAATCCCGAAACGCGTGGGTTCTGCATATTGGTTCATCAAAATATTATTTTGATGTCCACGTCAGTCATGTCAGTTGAGCCGATTCGTGTATATTATACAAATATTGCATGTTCCAGGGTTCAATATTATACAAATAGTAAATGGTCATGAGTGCGATGGTACAAGATTTTGCACGAGGTGAAAGATAAGAGACGCTCTATTCAACGAGGCGCAGCCGAGTTGAATGGAGCGTCTCATCTTTCACCGAATGCCAAATATTGTTCCATTGCACGAATAAAGGCCATTCACTATTTGTTTTATACAACACCTCGGACGTTAACGAAATTAAAACAATTTTTGTTTAAAGAACAGTTTTCCTAGACCTAAATCTCAGCGATTTTGTTTGGTTTTTTTTTATTGATGAAATTGCCGATTGCACTATTATTAAGCAGGCAGCAAACCATACGCAAACCATGCGCGTACCATGCTTTATGTTTATTGTTACGGGGAGTGCAATTTCTGTTGATCCTTTCGCACCATTGCACGATGACTTCACTTACCTCACAATATACTTTGTACATCGTTAGTGACGTCGTCAGCGTGCAATGGTGCGGAAGGATCAACTGGAATTGCACGGCTGGAGACTGATGCCGTTCAACCGCACTTTTAGCGCATGTCATGTGATCAAGAATTGACCAATGAGGTTGCGAGAATCTTAGTAGGCGTTGTATAAAACAAAATGTGTGCACCGACAAATTCAGAATTTACCGACCGAAGTTATAATTTCACCGAGGCCGCAGTCCAAGGGCAACCTGAAATTGGAGATGAATAAATGTTTTTTTGAACAACGAAATGCATGCAATATTTGTTATATGAAATTGATTGTATATGTGATCCTTTGCAGTCGGGGTCTGACCATCTAGCCAAAGGCTCGCGAGACCGTATATAAAAAAAGGTTCCGTCAGAACGAACGTCCGCGAGACCGAACTTGTAAATAATATGCCGTAAGCTATCTATCTTTGCCGAATTTCGGCAGCGTATGGTTGACAAAATATAGTATCATTTTATGTCCCGTTCACAAGACAATAAATATATAATTACACATATAAATTTAAAAAATGAAATAAACTCATCGCGTTGGTTGGATGATTACTATGGCAACATATATCAGGGCCCTGTTTCATAAAAACTTGTTATCAATAACAAATGCTAAATTCATAAAACAAGTTTGCTTCCAGCCAATCAAATGCCACAATTTCAGTATCTTATGATAGTTATTATAACTTGTTATTGATAACAAGATTCATGAAACAGGACTCCGCGCTGTGTAATGTCAGGATATTTTACTGTCACCATGAACAGACGTGAGGCGTATCGAATCTGAAAAAGTTTTATCGCATCGTGATGTGAAGGGAAGAACAGCGAGGATATCTATCGGAGACTACGGTTTCATCAACAAGAAAACAGACAAATAAAGAAAATGTTAGTCATGTTGGTGACATCCTAATGGTTCTACGCTTCATCAGTCAAGTGCACAACACGTTTGTACATTGAAAAAAATGAAGTTCACATTTATTTGTATTCAGTGGCGTAGCATGGGTTAATTCATTGAGGGACACCAGTCTTTAGAATACTAGATCAGCGTTTTTCAACTTTCTTTTTTAGTCATGGCACCCTTTTAGGAGGTAAAAAATGTTACCCCTATCCAAAATTCATCAAAGATGATTTGTTTTCCATCCATCGTACACATAGACGGACGGGCACATTTACGCGTGGGGCCGTGAGGGAAAAGAATATACTCACCAAGTCGTTAAAAAAAATATTTCTTGACAAATTTGGAGTCCTTGGTTGCGTGAATTACATTGATTATTTACAAATTAAGTTGAGAAAAGATGGTAGTTTGGCAGTTCTTTGCCTATACGCTCCTAAAATTAATGATTGGTTAAGGCAATAATGATAGTAATGATAAAGATGTTGATGATAATGATAAATGAGATTCCTCATCGCTTGTGAATCTCATTGTTCCATACGTCTTGCCTCATCAAATAAAATGTTTCATATAAGACTTATCTGGTTGTCCTCACGTTACTGATTCACATGGTAGTATAATCTTTGAAGAGCTTTTTCGTGTAATATGTCTCCTGATATCATCTCACATTTTGTTTTCCTTTTCTTTCATCTCTCCGCTCGCTTTCGCTTATTTTTTGCCATTCGATCAGGGGAGGGGGCAAGTGCCCCCCGTACCTATGCCACTGTTCCTTTTATTTATTTCAACCATTCATCAGTGAAAAAAACCTGACGAGCAGCACAAGCTGAAAAGGTCAATTTACAATATTCACATCTATACATTTTCTTCTCATGAACTGTGCAATACGGGTTCGAATCCAGTGTGTTAACATGCCCCTCCCCTGGTTCATAGACGCAGGCTATGTTACAAGGGAAAACACTACGTCCCTCGGGAAGGACATTAAATGGAGGCCGTGCAGAGTAGTGTCACCCGGCTGCATATTAAGAACCTCTGCACTATTCGTCTTAGAGTAGGGAAAAACCCCAGTGTAGTGTTCCACCCTCACCCCCTCCCCATACTCAGGAGGAGAGACCCGAGAGTTACAGTGAGTCAGTTTAATTTTCGCCTCCCAGGCATAGGTGACCCCAAATACTTGATTCTAATTATAATATTGATAAACACAATAATATAGTCATAATCATAATGATACAAAATAATAATAATAATAATAATAATAATAATAATAATAATAATAATAATAATAATAATAATAATAATAATTGGAATGAGTACTGTAAATTTGATTTTTTTTTAATTATTATTATTATTATTATAATTATTTTATTTTTATTTTTTTTATAAACAAGGATGAAACGAAAGCAAAGCGTGTGTTGGAAACGCAATGAGGAAATAAAAAACAAGTTACCATCAATATATAAATACAATTCTTTGCATGTACGTAATAATATTCAAGCGTCGGAAAAAAGGCTACCAGGTAAAATTACTAATGGATTATTTTTTAGAGGTAGTCATATGTATACTATGCCATATGTTAAAATATTTGAAGTAAAATAGCAGATTAAATATGTTAAAAGTGGAATCGCCAGAGGATAATACATGTAACTGTAAAAGGCAAACATGACAGTATTCCCAGTATTCAATCAAATTCCCTCACTTTGCTTTTCATACCTTATCACGAAGATGGCGTGATCTTTAAATTAGGACGCCCATAGGGCGGGTGTCATGAGTTTGTTCGGTGCGAGTTGAGGATGTGCGAGTGTGTGATTGGGTGGGACTATGTAAAATTCATACCTTCCTCTATGGTTATTTTGATTATAAACTGTTATATGAAAGGAAAAATGTACAATCATGTATAATTTGAGATTTGTCTATGTTCATTGTTCATTGATTCATGTAATTCATTAGATGTCTTGTATCGAAGATCTTGTTTGCATATTACTTATTGTGATAATTTCTTGTAATGTGAAGGAAGGAAATAAAATATCATTTAAAACAACAACAACAACAACACATAGGGCTGGTCAGCGTATAAGTTGATAACGCCATCTTCGGCGTCTTGAATCAATTGTAGGAAATATAAAGAACCGGCCAGATTCTGGACTATTATCAGAGGCGAAAAATGGGCACTTCTCGCAGCTGAAAAGGAATTCCCAACAAAGATGAAAAAAGGGCACTTATGAGAATGGAAAAAGGGCATTTGTCGAAGAAAAAGGGGCACCTATCAGATTTTAATACGGGTATTTATCAGAGATGAAAAGGGGAACGAACTCTTATTAAAACAAAAATTGTTTTGGGGGGACACTTATTATAAGGCAAAGAGGCACTTATCAGAGATGAAAAGGGGCGCTTAATAGAAGGTGGAAGGGGCATTTCTAACAGAGAAAAAGAGCCATTTGTCAAAGTAAAACGGGCACCTCTAAGATTTGAATAGGGGCAATTTTCAGAGGTAAAGGGGGCACTTGACAAGGGTGGTTAGAGGCACTTATAAAAACGTGGAACGGGCACCTATTAGAAAGGAAAATGGGCACTTCTCTGAAGTAAAAGGGGGGCATTTTTTCTATTTAAAAAGGGGCATTTGTAGGGTTACTTTAAAAGTGAGGGCACAAAGCTTCCCCCGGAACGCTGCCTCTGATTAACAGCCATATCTAGTTTCAAAGAATTGTAGCAGCTTTGAGTAGTAACAGGAACCCTTTTCAACAACCACAATGAAAGACAGTGGAGCCAGGGGAGGGAGGGGGGGCACAATGCATATGTCCCTTTTAGAAATATAATCGGGCTCGTTTTCAAAGCTGTCAAATGTCCATATATATATATAAACTCTTTTAATTATAGAAAAAGATCTGGTCTGGAGATATGCAAATATACTCTTTGGAATAAATAATCTTGGTGAAAGACGATCGCAAGAATTTCAAGAAATCAACTAGAGGGTAATTTTCTTTCTTTTCAAAGGGCATGGACAAGGCTTCTGAATTCACCCAAGACTGGTTTCAAGAAAGTGTTTACGGTTACGTTGTGTAAAAACAGCATTGCTGTCTTGAAGTGCTGCGGGGGCGCGACTTTTATTTTCATGTACTGATAAAAGACCACTCATTGGTGCCGGGGCAAATAATCCAAAAACTTCATTTCAGTTCAAGTCAAGTCGAACAATACCATGCATGTGTATGATTCGGTTACAAAACATGAGAGAAAAGAAATTCAAAGATTTGATTAAAACCCACTTCGATATTCTCTGAAACATCCGGCGCTGTAATTGCCTAATTCTTACCGTGTTCATGCCGGTGAGTTTATTCTTGACTGGTTTATAGTTGGTCCTCTACCATTCTAGCTGATATAGCCGTTGATGCAGGTTAGGATCACATTGCGGAAGCAGGGTGTCGTATTTGACTCTTCAGCTTAACTGGGAACCCAGCACGAATCCAACGATTCACAGGAAACATATCCACGTCACAGAGGATTGGATATTTCCCGTTAGAATAAATTCACAGTACCAAGCATCACCAGAAAGACGATTATCCCGCAAAAAGCTCGATATAGATCGGATCTCCAAAATCACCGTCCTTGATGACGATATCGAAGTTATCTAATTTTCCATATTTGAAGACATCATGTGACTCACAGTTGAGCTCGAAGTCACTAGAATGAATGAAGACCATTCTCGTCATAGAAGGCGATAAAGACAGGAAGGTCCGTACCCATACCAAGCCGTTCACCAGTTTTGATGAAGACCATGTATTCTGCGCCACGTTTCCCTCCTGACTTCTCCTGGATGCTAAACTCTTTGTCAATACCTCAAAAACGACTATGAGGACTGAATACCTCCAACTTATTGCTATATAAATACAGTCAAACTATGTAAATTACCAGGGTCTCCTTTTACCATGATCTGCTACAAACAGGTCACATGCTATCATAGATTGTTTCACATTGTTTCAGGGTAAACGTTTGTTAACTACATGTATTCCCGAAAATAATCGAATCAATCGTGAGTATTAGTGTAAGGTTTATTACGGCATTACGGCTCATGACATATGCAAAACAAATAAAATTCCTGTTATTTTTCCTACTAAACACGTGCCTAATTGCTCCTTGGACTTGGTTTCCCTTTTTAGAATCACTGTGTTGCCCTGTGTATATATGTATACATATACTTATATAATAATTATGTACTGTATTGTTTGGCCGTTAATCCGTGAATGCGATGGAAAGGAAGTGTGTTATATCCTAAGGTAAAGTGTGATCTGAATGTATAATTCGCTAATTCGTGGAATAAATTCTACTTTCGCTCTTTCTTTCATAATCTATTTATTATTATTCTTTGTCGGTGGGATATTACTGCGTTTTAAAAACGTGCAAGCTTTCATGTAATAAATTGTTTCACTAATGTCATAACTTAATGGACCCTGACACCCTAGCAACCAAAGATTACGGTCATGGGATAATGTAGGGCATATGTCAAAGGTCAGAAGGCAAGTCGCATACATTCCTTGTTTCCATGACGGGCAATCATGGTATACAATACACCCCTTCACGGTTCAGGCCGCCATTTTAATTTGCGAGTAAACATTGCGTCATCATTGTTTTTTAGATGCGCATGTATTGTTGCGTCACTGCCTGCGCTGCGCGCTCACATCAAATTGACATGGGCGCTATTTTAAATTACGAGTAAACAAGTTGTTTACTAATAATTTAAAATGGCGCCGCATCGGCGCATGCGCACTCTTGTGACCGTGAAAGGGTGTATTTAGGGTAATTATGAGTGTGCATGATGTGTAGAGGTACGTATTCTATTTGAATCATTTCCGGAAGTGTCCTTTGACAGAAAGTGAACATGGTGAAGGGCAGAAAAGGGCAGATGTTATATTAATAGGCCTACCTTAAATAAGTAACACATTATTACCCGACATAGTCAAGCCACCTCATTCTGCTACCTATATAAGAATTAATGGCGAAAATAATATCGCTCCTAACATTATGAGCCAGAGCAATATAACACTGAGTTCCCATAGGCAATCTTTTTATTCAGATGGTCATATCTCAGCCAATACTTAACCTATTCAATTGGTTTTCGACATTTGGACATTATTTTTGATGCTCTTTCGGAAAATGAAGAAAAAATTGAGAAATTCCAAAAATAGATTTTTGATGACGTCACACTTCACCACTCTATTTACTTATTTTATTTATTCATGATTCCTTTCAACAGGGTAGTTTCATTCAGTTCCACTAAAAGCCAGTGGACCTGCTTTTAAAGAAAGCCCTACATAATACAATAACAGTATAAAAACATAAATAAAATAATACAAACATTAAAAATTGTACATACATGTAAAATATCATAATAAAGATATATCTTTTAAAAAGAACACTATTTGAATCATAAAATATTTATCATCAATTATTTAAAAATAAATACTGAAGTACTACACTAACAAAAAACACGCCTAAACAAATACAAAAACAAAATAAATAAATAGAAATACTAAAATAATTACAGTAGGAATAAAGTAGAGTAGACCTATTGCACTTTTGCAAATTAACTATATAGTTTTACAATCACATTAATTGGTGAAGAAAAAGGCCAGTGGTTAGGGGAAATGAATAAATGTGCTAAAAGGTTACAGAGTCACAGTAAATGCATAGAAAGACGGCATCACTTTTTGAACAAATGTAATGATGTGCATGACTGAACAGAGAGTGGGAGTTTGTAATACATCAGCGGACCATAGTAGGCAAAGCTAAGTCTCCTTTATTCAGTGAGTGCCTGTGGGACAAACAAAGGACTGTTAGCCGCGTACCGTGGTATATGAAAGACTGGTCGTCGAGTCAGGCCCGTAGCCAGGGGGTTCAAGATCACACACCCATCCTCATAGACCCCTCCCCAGGACGTCGATCAATTACATGTATGTGCCCCCCCCCCCCAAACATCAAGCTCTGGCTACGGCCCTGCGTCGAGTAACAAGACGGTTTAGATGATTAAGAGCTTGTTTAATGCAAAATGTTAAAATTGATATTTTACCCTTATACTTCCAGAGTTTGCCATTTAAGAATGCTGTAAAATTGAGAGACAGAAGTAAATGAATCTACATTAAAAATCATTCGAATGAGTGTTTATTTTGAATTCTTTGTAATCTAATGAGATTCTTTTTTTAATAAATTCCCCAAACGGTACAACAGTAATCAATGTGTTGCAAGAAGAGTGATAAATAAAGACTGATAATTGTTTTACGATTAAAATAAGGTTCAATTCTCCGGATAATCCCAATTACACTGACGAGAGAGAGAGAGAGAGAGAGAGATAGAGGGAGAGAGAGAGAGAGAGAGAGAGAGAGAGAGGGGAAGGGGCAGGGGCAGAGAGAGAACAATCAGACTGGTACACTCTGTTACTACATAGCAGGAGACAATGACCAGATACTCATTTTCAACTCACAAGGGACAGATTTTGGTGATTTGCTAATTCTCTGTCTAATTACGAAAAGTGTCTATATTCTCGTACTATTTATACCCGGTATTAAAGAAGTAAGAATATGCTTCTATTGTAAGATTACATGTGATACGTGCGTATCATGAAACACATCGTCCAATCAGGGCCAGGTACAGGTTACATGGGAGTATCTCCTTCCAGGAAGTATATCAACGCTAGATCGGATAAAGTATAGTGTATTTCCTTCATGTTCACACAAGATAAACAGAGGAGAGATGAAACAGACTTAAGTATAGTGGATTTCCTTCAAGTTCACACAATCAAGATAGTGACATCTTCTTAATCACACTCTCGGGTAAGTAAACAACTTCATCTATCGTGTGATTGATATTTATTTATAGTCATAAAGTGTTTGTCGAGTGATGGCATGGCAAGTTCTATTTTGTGTTGTTTCTAAATTTAGTATAATGAACTTCATATAGGCCTGCTAATTAGAAATCGAATGTCTTTTGGGGAAGTTTTTTTTCTTCTTCTTCTACTTGTTTATCATATCGATATGTGTAAAAAGCTATAGACTCTTTGTTCATACTTTGTAAAAGCAGCCTGGATTTACTGACTCCAAATATTTCTCTACATATTTACCTAGCTACGCTACCATTCCAATCTCTCTCTCTCTGTCTCTCTGTATCTCTGTCTCTCTCTTTTCTCTCTCTCTCTCTTTCTCTCTGTCTCTCTCTCTCTCTGTGTGTCTCTCTCTGTCTCTGTCTCTCTCTCTCTCTCTCTTTCTATCTCTCTCTTTCTATCTCTCTCTCTCTCTCTCTGTTGTCTCTGTTGTCTCCATTTTCTTGCCCATCCCATTCTACCCACATAAATAATTATCTAACAACGAACTGGTTATTTTCATCAAAATATTAGGAAGCTCCGAATACCACATTCTTGTTCTTACGAAAACCTTTCACACCATTCCGAGATGCAAAATGCAGTTCTGGATGAGCATTGTACCGTTCAAAAACCTCTAAATATGTTAAAGATTGAAGACAATGCTTTTACATAAATACGTCTAGTTACACTCTGATGACAAGGAAATCGAAATAGGAAATTTAATTTTTGTATGAAATTGTTCTACTTCTACGACTACAGAATTTTCGGCCCTCTCTCATGATACGAGTGAATACGATTTCCACGTACTTACATGAGCATTGACCAAAAAAAAAAGACTCGGCGTGTTCAACGATTACGAATCTTGGAGTAACGATGACGATAGTACAGCTTACTGTTTTTATCCTGAGTGTCATTGCCCGGGGATGTATAGGTAAGTATATATAAATATCATCGTTTAGAACAGTAATGATAACACACCGACAATGAGGATGATGATCATAGTGATGATGGCGATAGTGATAGAGATGATGATGATGATGATGATGATGGTAATCATTTTCATAAAGCTAATAATGACAATGATGAGGAGGAGAATAACAACAATGATAATGTCGATGATAATGATGAGGCATTTTATGAATTTAATTATGTGATTTTTTTTCTTCTAAATTGCTTTGCAGTTCCTGTTTATGAATATGCGTGTTACAATCATTTTGTAAAGGGATACGACAATAAGAATGGTCTCATTCTTAGACACGTTATGAATATTTTTTTTAAATTCTTTGCAATTCCTGTTAATAAATATGCGTGTTTCAATCGGTTTGGTTACGTGAAACGACGATGATAATGGTCTCATTCTTAGACAAGTTATGAATATTCTCAAAATGCTTTGCAGTTCCTGTTTATGAATATGCGTGTTACAATCATTTTGTAAAGGGATACGACAATAAGAATGGTCTCATTCTTAGACACGTTATGACAAGGAGACAGCAACATATCTTTTTATCAACGGTTATCGCCATAGTAGTATACAAGAAATCCATGCGCAATAACAACATAAGGGGCTTCGAGTCGGTTGTTAGTGGGAGCCCCCTTCCCCACGCCCACACCCACACCCACAATATTTACTAGATAACTAATTACTAGATCATGCAACGTATAGATTGCTTTAAAATACTGCCTTTCCACGTCTTTCATAAGTTAGACCATGGATTTTCTAGCGACACATTATATCATTATTGAATAATCAAAAAATTAATTTATAAATAAAACACTTTTTAATTCCTTCCAACAAACTATTGACAAAACATTAAAATATAGACTAGAAAGTGAGCCTGTACACCGGACGTGCAAAACGTCGCAAACCAAAGGAAGCTATCTGATGACTTCCTTGTTCTAGTTCTTGATTAAAGGGATCGTTTTCAAGGAAAGTCCAATTCAGAGGTTCTTTACCTTATATTAAGTTCCTGCTTGAGAACAGTATACTCTTGACCCGATAGTCTTACATACTCCAACACCTGTAAACAGGATAAAGGATAGCAGGAGGGAAGGGGGTGTATCTTTTCTCTTCAGATATTTGTTGTTGTTGTAATCGCAGTCATTGTCGCTGCTCTTGTTGCTCTTGTCCTTCTTGTTGCTGTTGTTGTTGGCTTTTTTTTTCTCTCCTTTTTGCAACCAGCATATCCTAAACCAAACCCCAACTCTAGCTCCGATCCTATACATTTCTCCTAACTCTAGGTTATAAACGTGCCATTCCCAGTCCCGACTTGCTAAAAGTGGAAGGGGAGGGGAGGGGGAGGGGCTTGGGGTTGGTAGGAAGAGCAAACTAAAGAGAGTGAGAGAAAGGTGGAAAGTAAGATCTCTTATTGAAATAAGCTATTATAGCAAACCAGTTTTAATGCCTTTGATTAGGGAAATAAATATTGGCGCTTTACAAATTCCTGGATTGGATTGGACATTTTAAACTAATGATTTCCATTTCTGTATGCAAAATAATGCACAGAAAATGTTACAGCGAGTCTTGATAGAAGTATATTGGTATAGAGAAGACTTGGTGGAAGGGCAAAGGAGAGGTGAACCGTGCATACAGATTTATATTATTTACAATCATCAATCTGTTAACATGATATGACGAAAGTTTAAGGTGGATAGAGAGGAGAGAGCCTGAGAAAGAGAGAAAGAGAGAAATGGGAGTGGGGTAGATATCTAGGGGATGTCTACTATTGAGAGAGAGAGAGAGAGAGAGAGAGAGAGAGCCTTCGGAAGGTGAATAAGAATAACGAAAATGATATACAATCAATGTACATAGCTGCTCCGCTTTTGTCATGTTTATTATCATAAATACAATATACCAATCTGCAACACATGAATATTGACTGTATAAATAACGAAGATAGTACATAGTCAATGAAACGAATAGAAGGCAATGATTCTGATCCGATGTTCTTACATGGATTGTTTTCAGCATAGTTTTGAATTTCTGAGGCGGCAGTGCAGTATTGCTGGGGGTATAGGGCAATATCACCAAAGGCCGGGTATAGTGAACACTGGGGGAAGGTTATTGCCCTCTGACATGGAAATGCTTCAATCAACCCACATACAGCAACATAATACTACCCTTACATTTTAGGCGAAACCAAGTGTCAAATCGAAATAGACAATTCCCGGAACTAAATGGTATCTGGTTATATGTATAATGCTTGTGTTACATATGACCAAGACGTGAACAAGAAAGGGCGGTGTTTCTAGAAACCATTTAATAACAAATATCTGGGGATGGTAGATGGGCTTTCTTTTTCCGAGTTGTGATAGCCCAGGGCCCCGTCTTAGATAAAGTTGCGATTGATTCAAATTGATCGTAACTTAAAATTAATTGCAACTCCATACCGAAGAGATAGGAGTTCTTAAAGCCCCACTGCACTACTTGTAGCTACTTGCGCCCTCTATATAGCATACAATGCCTAAGCGGTACCCGTTGATCCCCCATGATGCCCTTTTCTTATGTTAAATGAGAGCTGATTTGATGAGATAACCACCTGTCGGTGACCACGCAGGGAGGTCTAATCCCTCCTGGCCAAACTAGTGCGGACAGGCTTTAAGTTTGATATTGATTGGAGGACTTGTGTTTGAATCTAGATGAATCGCAACTCTAAACCTGATTAAAGACGGGATCCGGGTGTGTTTTGGAGAGTTACACGCCACTTACATTTATCGATCACAGCTTATCCACATAAGAATATAAATTTGTTTCTGTAATGTTGATAACTAATTCATGTTCCTCAGACATTGCGCATGCACATTGTACATGAATAGTCCAGAGAAATTATCTAAATAAACTGCTATGCTAATAACACTAGATAAAAATCAGGGAAAATAACTTAAATTATTCAGAAAAATGTAACAGATATCCCTACATTATTCACATCTGGTTTGAAACCCTATACTGGAACGTGTATGAATGGGATGAAACTCAATACCCTCTAGTCATTAGATCCCCCTTTTCACAAGGTATAGCTTTATAGGTTAATGACTATTCAGTTTGATTTATTACATTGTAGTACTTAATAACATATTAACTAACCATGGTTACCGTAGTTTTTCTACATGTTGCTTGGGGATTGAAACATAGTTGTGGAGGAAGAGTTAAAGGGCATTTTAAAAACATTTTAAGGTCTCACTTTTCATTTAAAGTGTGATCAACAATATACTTGATAACTAATATAGTATATATATATAGTTTATAAGTACATGTGATCACTATAGAGGAGGGGACGCGTTGTCATTTTTTCTTCTGGCTGTGTGATAGGAAAGATGAATTTAGATTTTTGGACTCAATTTGCAGTATATTAGATGCTGCTTTTAAGTATCGGCTTGCATGGTGATGTAGATATACAGTATAGCTTACGGTTGCACCATGTGAGATAGGGGTTGACAGTATATTGACATGAACAGATTATTTTCTTTAAGAAACATTTAACTTAATATATTCAATTTAGTGAGATATTATGGCAATTCAAGCGATGAACTTTGTTTCGGTTGGTCTACATGAATGCGAAACCGAGTGTAGCAACAGGATCTGGAAATAAATGAATTATCAGGTCTATACGTATCGTTAGGAAATACAAAATATATGAACTCTGTACCTACTTTTGATATATATCACCGGAAAGAAGCAACTTGCAATGGCATGGTTTCTCTGTAAAAAAAAAGAAACCATCTGATCATTTCGGCCCCTATAACCACATATGAGACATTTTGAAGAAAACTGGCAATGAATTCTTGAAAATAGTTTGACTTTCGGACAAAAAAGTCTTCGTTTTGATCACGTGACGTTCGGTCGATGTTCAAACGAGGGTTGTTAGAGGAGACGGGAGACGGGACGGGACGGGTGGGGGAGAGGAGACATGTAGATAAATAGTCTAGATAAAGAGAGAGAGAGAGAGAGAGAGAGAGGGGGGGGGGAGAGAGAGTGAAGGAGGCATATTTCTCCCCCTCCTTTTGATATATACAATTTATCGTGCTTTCATGAAAAATGCTCCTTTTTTAATGTTCACAATGATATTTTCTCTGTTATGTTTTTCCTCAAATCATATAGCTCAGTCATTCCCTTACGGATCAGCAGAAGGTGATACGTTTCTTCCAAAAGGCGATGATGGAAACTCCGGTGAAATCTCCATCTCCAACATTTTTACTTTCTTTGGCGTACCTTACGAAAGCTTATTTGTGAGTAAACTTTGGATCCTATATCTACTCTATACCGTCTCGACCTTATACTTTATTTTAAACCCCAGTGTAAACCTGCAGAATATATTTCATTCGATCTTATTTCTTGCTTAATACACTTGACAATATTGCACATATAGGTATATGGGCATTGCATAACAGGGGCGTCAACTACGAGGGGGTGCTCCTGTCCTTCCCATTTTTGTCTGTCTTTTGGGGCGTTTACCCCTCCAAATTCTGGAGAAAAATATGGATCGATGTCTCTGATATTTGTCTTTATTGATTTCGTTGACAAGTGTTTGTTTTCTGATTTGCTTACGTGGGATCAGAAAGATTTTTCCCACAAGAACTCCCCAGAAAAATTGAAAACTGAATTATAAAGCTTCACATTTGCTTACATCGGTTTTTGGAGATTTTCCAACAAGTGACAAAAAGGCGCTTTACACATTCAAATTTGCCAACAAAATATTATGCTCTAATTCCACCCGGACTACCACCCACTGACATGACGTCCTTGACTGTAATATGATTTTTGTTGTTATCTTTGTGTGAATAGGTTAATATCAATGGCGCTGTTTCATTCTCCAAAGGAATTGAATCGTACATTGCCGAACGCTTCCTCTTGGTGATGATCGTGTAATTATCGCACCATTCTGGACTGATATCGATACATCTATGGGTCTAGGTCATGGTGACGTCATGTACAGACAACTGCTACTAACCAATCAGACGTTACCATTGTTTGAGCGAGCCAATAGGATTGTTCAAAATGCGTACTCGGATCAGGATACATTCACAGCGACCTGGATGTTCATCGTAACTTGGAGTAGTGTGGCTTCTTTCAATGCATTGGATACTGCAATTGTGAGTATACAGTCAAGTAGGCTTTACATCTGCCTTCTGAATGTTACAGTAATACAGTTACTCATAAAATGTAATAGGAAGCCAAAAGGCATTCAGGAAGAGGGCTTCCGTAAATATTGATATTCCACTCTTATATTTCGAACATGTTATGCTGCCTACCAATCAATCTCTACGTTACGCGCATTGCACACGATGCGTGATGACTGACTTGGTAAAGCACGGTCTTTGAAGCTCTGTTCAAGGGTGATATCATACAAAAAAGTGAATTCAAATTCAACAGTTCAAGCATTGCCAAAGTAGCCTTTACATTTATGATTAATATAGTTAATAGCATATATAACGTAATCTTCTCTTATATCCCTAATTCATCTTGATATTTTGTGCTAATCATTTATGTGAAGTCACATGGATTGGGAAAGAAGATCTTTTGGTTATAGTTATATAGTTAATCTTTTTATTTTCCCCGGCATCCATGTGACCCACTTCAAAATCTACTCTTTTTTTTGTATTCGCTATTTTCTTCGCCGAATAAAATGATAATGATAATAATATTAGTAATAACGCAACTGACATAATAGAGGCCATGACTTCATTTGTTTATTTTTCATGTTATTTAAATCGCATTTAAAGGTGAATACATTTCAGTGTATCCTATTGACGGATGGTGATTTCTCTGGTGTGATAATGGTTTATGATGACATCAATTGGGCTGGTGACGAGTCTCTAGCTTCATCAGGTGGTACAGATGATACGACTGCACAGGCAAGTATACTGATGTTAAAACGGGTTTTTCTGTTGCTAATGAAAGTACCCTCTATAAGCTTTCTTTTTTTGTTCTCCTGCCCCATACCCCCTCTCTCTCTCTCTCTCTCTCTTGTTCTCTCTTTCTCTCTATCTTTCTACCTATCTATCTATCTCTATCTCCATCTCTCCCCCTTCCGTCTGGTTGTCTCTCAGGCCCTCATGTCTCTCCCTGTCCCTTTACATTTCTAGTCCCATTTTTCCCAACATACCACTGCATACCGAAGACATTACCCGATAAGCTCATTCTTTCAACAGGTTCATCGACTGTCCTACACTAATTGATTCTTATCGTTGTAAATGTGATTTAAGTACAGTTTTATTCGTGCTCTTTGTAATATATTATATTTTATATATGTATAAGCGTTCCGAAAGAACCGATAAAAATAAACAATAAACTCAAAAGCACAAGACATTAATGTAACACAGTGCTATGTCGCGAAAGTCTTTTGCAATCGTGGCGTATTTGTATTTTTCCTTGAAATGAGTTTTTTTCCATTAGATTCGTTTGTTTTTGGTAAGATCACGTTGATATTATTGAATTTGAAATCAGATCAAATTTATATTTCATTGGAACTGTGTTATGTATTCATTTGCTTTGTTAGGCTGGGTTCAACGCTGGTGACAACATTAACTATTACATGATCGAAATTTCTGGACCAGTCGGTATCATCGACATCGAAACGAGGTCGAACATTGATCAACAAGGGACGTGGGTGTTTAGAGTCGATGGGGTTGACATAGTAGACGCGGCTTGCGGGAAATCAGGTACCGGTATGATATCATCTGGAGAACATTTAAAATGTTTGTACTAAGCTGAATTATTTTAGATATTTATCTAAATAATAGTGGGTGATCTTATATCGGCCATAATCCCTCATGCAAGGTGTTCATGGTGCTCAATACTAGCCCGGCTCTAGATAAGCTACCGTTTTCGGTGCTTACAGCATTCAAGGAATTCCTTCCTACCGGTGCCCAATCAACACCTGTATGGAGAGCGGCAAATTTATATGGATAAATATTTTTCTTGTCTTTTTATCTCCCTTGCATTTAACCTATTGTATCTTTTGCCATTTCTTTTAACAGATGAAGAACTGACTGTATACCCCAAGGTAGTTCCTATGCTAGGCGGTTCTCAGGTTTACATATCAGGTCCATGTTTGAACCCGTCGAGTCACCTGATTCAGTGTGACTTCGGTGGCGTCATTGTAAACGGAGCTGTGACGTCGACCTCAATTGCTTCCTGCGTCACCCCTGCCATATTCGCTTCCGGGGTCATAGATGTCCATCTATCACTTGACGGAGGGTCGACGTTCCCTTACGTTGGAACTGTCATCGTAGGTAGGTGGTATAGACTTATCAATTGCCATGCTTGGTCGGTCGGCTGCTTGCTTGGTTGATGACTGATCGATTGAATAATTGTTAGATCTATAAAATAATGCCCATGTGTGTGGAATAATGATTGAATGACTACCTGCATCATTTGACGATTAATCCGAGTCTTCTCATTTTGTACCTGTAGATGAAGACGAACCATCCCCTTTAACCTTCACGGCAGAACCAAATGGTAATATGACTATAACATGGAACCCTACCGAACTCGATGATATTGACGCAGTTGAGGTCGTTGTTTATGAGTTTTCCAGTAACCCAAACAACTTCATCAGTTGGGAACCTGTCTACAATATAAAAAGGATAACCTTAAACGATGGGCGTCTCGAGGTTACTGTTAGTCCACAAGGCGATACGGATGATTCATCTCTTAAGGTTGGAGCTCTTGGCATTCTTGCACTAGATACAGCAAATCAGTCGTGAGTTCATAAGCTTTATGTGTTCTACCTTTTCATCCTATTTCATTATCTGTCAGTATTTCCCGCTACCGTTCTTGCTTCTTACACCTATAATACGGGATTTCATTTTGACACCAGGACCTGAAGGGTGTCCACTATTCGTTTGGAATTAAGTCGTAATTTTCGATATAATTATTTATGACATAGCTCATCAGTTAATCAGCAAAATCCACAGTTCAGTCTTCATTACCATTCCGAATTATCGATGGAGCTCTAACCTCCACCCCCCAAACCGACTTAAACAGACAACCCCCACCCCCACCCGTCCCCCCCCCCCAAAAAAAAATGATAATAATAACAATAATAATAATACAAAATAAATAAATGAATAAATAATAAATAACATAAAAGATTTTTTTAAATAACATCAACAACAAATCAGGAAATATCTCGAAAAAAGCTTGGCACACGTAATTATAAACTCATCCATTTCACCCACAAAAAACCTGTTTTTCGAGAGATTTTTTTTCGCGAGAAACATCTTAATCTCGGAACAATACGGTTTATTGTAATATCATGAATATATTCTTAGAACCCTTATCTTAGTATCTGCTTATAATAACCCCTTTTTTCAGACTCGAAAGAAGAGCCATTTGGAGCGCGATCCATCCTCTCACCTGGCTGTATCCTATCAACATGACGTCATGGTGTAACTCATGGATAACTCGAGAACTCACTGAGCTTAATCAATGGCTCCACAACGACCAGTCTGCCCATGTACAGAGAGACAAGCAAGGAGAGATATAGGATCATTTACTGTTTTCTTAGATTGCCGACTCAGCGGGAAAGACAAGAACTGTTCAACAGAGAGACCGGGTGCGACGTTCTGTGTAAACTCCAACGTTCCAAGGTTAAGATCAATGCTTTCTGATTCAACATAATTCTTTATTAATTTCCTTTTATTTCCCACGTCATACGAATATCTAATGAGGAAGTATATACTACTGTGGTTAGAGATAATACCTGCAAATGTTTAAATATACATACCATCAAGCCTCCGTATGCCATTTTAAAAGGTATTACAGTGTGTATTTATATAGTTCTTATTTCTGTCTACATGCTTCATCACATTACTTAGTTTGAACATAATGAAGAAACAAATAATATAGAAGAACAAGGAATAACAGATGGCTAATGGGATAGCACACAGAGGTATGCCAATATAAGCCAAAGGCTTGAGGCGTTACGATACCCTCATATTCCTTATCAATAATTATCTAAATCAAAATTTATAGAAAGGGGAGACAAACAACAAAGAATTAACTAATATTTAGATTAAATGCAAGAAACTGATGAAACATTACACTATTTACACTAGAAAAAAATATACATAGGGGTAAACAATGAGAAGAGCATTTGGAAAATCGCTAGGCCTACATGTACAATTTGTCTGAAAATAGTAAAAAGAATGTGCCTTAGAGTCTTATTGTCATTCGTCTACTCACATTTGTACAGAAATTGAATGGGGAGGTGGAACTGCCCTTGCCCTCGTGGCACTGACCATATTATGTTAGCGTCTCATCTCCATACTTCTTATAAACCCCAATAACACACATCGACTCGCTGCCTTTTTAAATGTGTATCAATAAACATTCAACACTGGTGAATAATACTTCAGTCGCACCGCCAAACCTATTCAAGACCGACTCCAAGCCGACTGACCTTTGGCCATTGAGGGTTATGTAATTATTTGTTCGGTTCATTTGTCGGTTTTGTATCGGTCTCGTTAGTGTGACTGAGGTATGAAAGGTTTAAATGGTTTTCACTTCAATTAATAGTGATTCAGGTGCAGGTCAGGAATGCTGCTACAACAGTGACGGTCACCTGATTGAGTTGGAAGCGATAGGAGCAGGGTTTTCACACCGTCAACACGAGCGCGTCACCTCGCCCTATGTGTTTGCCCGACTCGGCCCAGTACCAGTTCTGTCCCATTATCTAGCTGACACGATGCCATACTTGCAATGCTGTGTAGCCGATCGAAGCGAGAACGAGCAATTTTGTGATCTTTACCGTACCGTCAGACCGCCGAAAAACTGCTACGGGTACCGCCCACCTCAACCAGGTAAAATGATACACCTGTAGGGTTCAAATGCTAGTCAATTTTTGTTTTTTCTTCCCTTTGAATAATTCTTGTTTTCTTTCCTCATTTTGCGACTATTAATTTTTTCTCCCTCTTAATATATTATTTGCTTTTCTTATCTGTGTGATCCTGATTTATTCTCTCATTGTCTTTCTATTATTCTTCATGCATTCGTTTTATTTTGGTCTCTATTTTCTTTTCACAAAGCATCTATCAATGCAGTTAACATCTCGCTGAAGTATATATGACAAACCATAGATGTACTTTTATATCCATGGAAGAACTTGAAAAGTCCACCGGACATCTGATCAGATACATTTATGTTGGTCATACACACTCATGCTCTCATGTATATATTCTATGTTCAGCAAGTTAAAGCAAAGCAATTAAGTAGAGCAAACTCTATTCACTATCACTCTTTACTTTACAGCGTCTGCTTTTGGAGATCCACATTTCATTACTTTCGACGGTCTCAATTACACATTCAACGGATATGGCGAGTTCACATTGGCAAACCTGAATGAAGACGAGTTTATACTTCAAGCAAGGAGTTTACCTATTACAGGTATGAATGCATAATGCTTTTGCGTCTGTAAAAAATGTAAGCGTTGTTGTTTTGTTAAATATATTATCATCATAACACTATTTGTTCCATATAATATTTACAAAAACTCACTAATATTTATATTAAATGCAAGAAACTGACATATATTAAACTAATAGATGGGGGGATATAAACTCCATAAGTTCGAAGATGGGGACAACATTACAAGTCTTCCATGCATTGAAAATTCGAAGTTTTGATACGTATCATTAGGATTAAATAACCAAAATATTGAAGAAAAGATCGTATACAAATGGGGCGGGAAATATAAAGGTGCACTGCACTGTTCCTTTTGATAGATTCAGTCGGACTTAACATGATGTATATAATTTAACATAAGTTCATGGCGCTATATTCATGACACTACCTTTCCAGAAACACCGAACGCTACAATATTCACCGCAGTGGCCGCAAAGACTACCGAAAGTGACGTCATACACGTCGAAGCCAATCAGGGACGAGGAATGGCTGTACTTTTCCGGAGGGAAGGAAGACAGTTCGAGGAAATGAACCTCGATCTGAAGAAAACTTGGTATCTTCGCGGTAAGTCACATTAAACCAACATTTCCGTTGACCGTCAACAGGTGAATGTAATCGATAGGCTTTTCAGACTCCTTGACAGGGTTGTTAATTATACGTTTGTATTGTTATCATATATTGTCCAATGATCGAAATAGCTCTCAACATCTTAACAATCTATTAATTTTGTGATCTGGAACCGAAATCATTTTCGTCTAGCATCATATTGAAATGATAACAAAAAGTATTTAAAAAAATTGATTTGATTTATTATGTAGATGTTAAATTACTATTGTGTAACAGGTATATATATATATATATAATACCACTAATCAGATACCCTAATAGATGGAATAATTATTTCATAAAATACTGATAAAGCAAATGAAGTAAGAAAAAAAAAGTGTTGAGGAAAAATTACTTATCATGAATGAAATTTGCATCCAACTAGGTGTGACTGTGAACGCAGAAGACGATTTGAGAGCAGACGGTTTATCAATCGTCTTTGATAACGGTATCGCCCTCAAGATGACCACACACGACGATGCACTCACCATACTCGTCACCATTCCAAACAGGTTCAAATACAATACGCATGGCATGCTGGGAACATGGAATGATGACCAGAGTGACGATCTCCAAAGACCTGATGACGTCACTATACCCGCAATCTCGTCCATGGAAACAATATTCCATGAGTTTGGAAATCTTTGTAAGTATATACCTTTTCCCTATTTGTTCGTTAGCATCTTTGTTTATTGATCTTTGAATATAATATAACTGAAAGCTTGCAAGCTGTTCTAGATCTTGCATGATACTCCTCATTCCCATTATTGCATTACCTTTACATTGAAATATGTCGAGGCCCCCTATTTCATATTCATTGACGTTTCGTGGTCCAGTAATTTTATAGAGTATAGAAGTGTATCGTCATATTGACCAAGTTGTCAAGGTTGCTGGTTCCAAACAATGTTGTGCTAAACAATGGCAGTGTGGTGATTACACCAGCCCCCAAAACTGAATTTGACCTGCTCTAGTCCGTTGCTTTGATGATTTTGCGGTGAACCTCATGCGCAGCTCTGTTGTATAAAACAAGTAACCTCAACGACGGACGAATGTGACGTTAGCGCTTCGGTACGTGGAGGTGTCGTGGTCGAGTGGATATGTCACCGGACTGTGGATCACAAAGTCCGCAGTTCGAGTCCCACCACGGCACTAATGTCCTTTGGCAAGATATTAATCTACATTTACCACACTCGACCCAGGTGAGGTAAATGGGTACCTGGCGGGAATTATTTCCTTGAAATGCTAGAGCGCCGTAATGCCATGCTAAAGCCGGGGTAACAATTTCTAAAGCGCATAGAGATGTTATAATGTGATATGCGCTATACAAGAACCGAATATTATTATTATTTTTATTATTACTCTATGGAGGCACATCATCATCGGAGACAGATGGATAAAATGCGAATTACAAACGACATAAAGAAAGATATTTCGGAAGGGGTTCTATGATCTTATTTTCACGGATACTAGGATAATTACCCCCAAGATAATCCAGGCCCGAGGACAACCACCCCCGAGGAAAATTACCCCTCGAAAATACCACCTAGGACAATTACCCCCTGGACAATCACCCCCTGAGGAAAGTAACCCCCTACGATAGTTGCCCCCCCTCAGGACAACTACTCCTTTAGGACAAGAACTCCGAATAAAATAACGGCTTCCTTCAATATCACTGAATTCTTGTGTGTGTGTTTTCAAACTTGCACACACATACCTTTGTTTCCCTCTCTTTCCGTTTATTATTATTCTTTGTTTGTTTGTGCTATTCGAGGCGACGCCAAAGATCCTGTTTTGTAATAGCCAACGCTTTAAGTTTAACTCCAGAAGAATAGAAATTAATGTACACACGCTTTCTTTCTATATACGGTATATAATAGGGCGGGTCAAGAAGAACGAGTCTTTGTTCTACTACAGACCGGAATACAACCAATCATCGTATACGAACTATAACTACACACCTTTTCTGATAGAACCAACCTTCTCATTGGATAATCGTATTCGTCACGTGTGCGGCACTGACCAATTGTGTGCCTTTGATTTGTTAGTGAGTGGAAGCGAAGAGTTTGCTTCACAGACGTTGAACGCTATCAGTCAGTACAGGTCTGCTAGTACTGATCTTATACCAGGTATGCTATTCATAAAGTTCTTTTTTATTACCAAGCTTCCTAGTGGGCTACGTTTAATCTTTCGTTTTACTAGCATAAGACCCCATAAACAATTTAAGCAGAACTCAGAGTAACTCTCCCGTTTAAATCCACCACCCCGAAACAAAGGAGGTTTTTCTCCCACTTTGTAAACGCGTCTTTGAATGTTATGTTTACAGAGTTATACATGCTATATATGCTAAGTACCAACCTTTCAGTTAAAAAAGGATTTCCCGAATGCCTGTTATTTTAAATATTGTTTCTAAACAAATGTAGCTTCATAGTATAGCAAGAAAAGCGACCTTTTGGATACTCAGACACTGAAATAAAATTAACATGATTAAAGGTTATATAACATTATATGATTTCTCTTGTGCGTTTCAACCGGAAAAAGTGCAAATGAATATACTAATCATATTTATTTCCTGTTCCAAGCTAAGACGTCGTCTCAAGAATAATAATCCCCCCAAAAAGACTATTGGAAAATAATCTTAATTTGAAACACTGACCAACGACGTTGAATTTGTGACACGTTGTAGAGCGCCACGAGCGGTAGACCAGAGGCGGACACCGGCGCTGTACAAGAAGCCATCATCATCATCATTATCAGTAATACTACTAATAATACAGTTCTTGTATACCGCATTGTACCTTTGAAAAAGCTCACATAGACAGGGGCGGCGATCCGGGGAGACGGGGGAACACGTCCCCCCTCAATTTGTTTAGGGGGATCGTCCCCCCCCCTGAAAATTTGAAAAAAAGTGCAAAAAGAAAATGTATAGCAAATACTGACTAAAGACTGCAACACACTTTTAGGCTCTGGAGGGCCCAAGAGTGCAGCGTTTAGACTACTAAAAATGCAAAAATCTTCTCGCTCGGTCGCTACGCGACCTCGCTTAATATCATTCAGAGTGTACAAGTAAATGTTGGAGAAAATCTGTATTCCTTTGGTATCAAACGTGGTTTATTTCTAATTCGATACCAGTAAATTACAATGGTTGCTAAAATGACATGATTTTCTGTGATTTTTCCTCACTTTTGTGTAAATTATACTTTTTTTGCGTTTGTTGGACAATGACAAATTCTCAAATGTAGGCCTACAGTTAGGCTAAAGATATGGATTATTTAGAAGCCTACATGTCAGGGCCCGCGGAACGGCGGGGCTCGGGGGGCTCGAGCTCCCCCCCCCCCACACACACTTTGAAAAACCTTCCGCGGGGCCTGTATGTAGGCTTCTAAATAATCCATATCTTTAGCCTAACTGTAAGAGTGGTGGTGATGCTGATTTTTTTTTTTCTCCCCCCCCCCAAACAAAACAAAAAAATCAAAAACGTTTTTGCTCATTACGCCACTGGTGATACCATTTCGTCCCCCCGGTCATGAAAAGAAATCGCCGCCCCTGCACATAGATGATATGTATCGTATTATCATTTATAGTAAATGGGGAGAAACGCAGGGAAAAGGACATATAGAAATACTGTGTGAGAAGAAAGGGAAAAAACTAAGTTAGAATGCGCAGAATTCTAATTCTCTGCAATTTTGTTTCTTATTCATTTAGTGACTTGTCCGTCCCTATCATTAGCGAACGGTCACATGACATCAACTGAATCCTCGCCAGGTTCTCTGGCTACTTTTAGCTGTGATGCTTGCTATGAATTACGGGGGCCTAACAACACTACATGTGCTTCTGATGGCACCTGGTTATATCCCATTCCTTCATGTATACCGATGGGTAAGTTTATCTGTTGCTGTAGTTACGACTATTTGTGGAGCCCCCTTTTAAATTAATGTGTACAAACGTAAAAAGGGACGAAAGTAGAACAGTGATGTTGTTGTAATTTTGTTTGTCATTCTTTTTTTTTGTTATTCTAAGACAAAATATAACTCTCAAATATAGATTGCAATCAGATCACACAGCTGAGTCTGTTGCTTCCACACAGCTAAGTCTGTTGCTTCGAATATTTTTCATCACCGATCGACCACTTTCCCCCCATATCTAGCTATATCGAGTTATGGCACTGAATTCCGTGATACATTAATGCTTTTTTTAATTATTATGTTATAGAACTTAACTGTGACACGCCCCTAGCCCCGCCCAATGGTAACGTGATGGTTGGTGGTTGTCCAATCATCTACGCTACATTCACATGTAAGGGAGGTTATGATCTCATCGGAACATCAATGATGGAATGCATGGCAGATGGTCACTGGTCAAACTCATTCCCCGTATGCAAGAAGATGAGTACAGGTATATCATCAACACTATTGAGCCAACGTCATTATAATGTTAATGAATGTCATCAACAAGGGATTATCATATGTTTTCTGTTATGGTGAATTGCACTGGAAGACGGACCTAACAAGACCGGCTAGTGGCGAGGATCACATGAAATATGTAAAGAAGAAGTTGTAGTAAAAGTAGTAGTCATTGTGGTAGTAGAGTGGTAGTAGTAGTAGTGGTGGAAGTTGTACTAGTAGTGGTAGTGGTAGTGATGGTAGGGGTAGTAGTAGTAGTAATAGTAGTAGTAGTAGTAGTAGTAGTAGTAGTAGTAGTAGTAGTAGTAGTAGTACTAGTAGTAGTAGTAGTACTAGTAGTAGTAATAGTAGTAGTAGTAGTAGTAGTAGTAGTAGTAGTAGTAGTAGTAGTAGTAGTAGTAGTAATAGTAGTCGTATAAGTAATGCTAGATATTCTTGCACGAAATGTAAATCAGTTCTAGTAATTGCTTCTCGTTTCCATCATGTTAAGGTATGAATATGAGACTTAGTACAGTGCATGCAGCGGCAATAGGAGGGGGAACGGCTGCCTTTCTTCTTGTTCTTTGTCTCACCATCGCTTGTCTTGTTACTAGGCAACGACATCTACAAAGAAAACGAGAACTCAAGTAAGAAATGTCTTCATTTGTATTCACATATGATTTTAATGTCATCTGCCTTACTTATCCTCCACTCACCTTTCTCTTTCTGCCTCTCCCATCTTCCTCTCACTTTGTTGACTTTTTACCTGTTTCCCTCCCACGTTCCCTTTCTCTTATTTCTTCTTCTCTCTATTTCTCTTTCCTTCTTACAAGAAAACGATATACTTGAATATATGAGAAAGTTGAACAATACCCTTAAAAGTGACGTTTAATTATGTGCTACTCAAATGTAATTTATATAGCAATTGCAATCATGTGAAGCACTACAATCTATCAGCCTCCACTCACAACTTTGCTTTTAAGTGTTATCATATAAGTTATATCACGGCATTATGAAAAGACCTGTAGCAATGGTATTATGAGCAAAGAAAATCTAGTCGCGTAATAGTGCATACATAAATGTTTCATTGTTTCTTTGCTTTGTGTTTTTGTGTCTAGCAATGTTGAGACATTACATCATTGTTATTTCGAATAATGATTCGTGTTTTTTCTACCGTTAGGAAGCGAGCATCCAACACGTGGTCTACTACTAGAAACCCTCTCTACGATCCTAAGAGCTGAACCAATCACATTGCATTATAGCCCAGTACTCTAGAAATCTTCTCTACGATCCTAAGAGCGGAACAAAGCATCATAGTTTGTTCAAACTTACCATAAGTGCAGTACGAATACAAATTGAACTGGATATCTGAAGGTTATTTTAGGTACCTAGGTATAGACTTTTCGGTACATTTATCACAGATGGTTGAACATTATTATTGTGAAAAGATCGAAGAAATTAAAAGTCAAATGAACCCGTGGTTGAAAAGATCATTGACCCCTTAGGACGAGTAACCATTGTTAAATCGTTATTTATACCCAAATTAAACTACTGTTTCTATCACTATTAGAGAGGTAAATCGATGTTTTTACTCGTTTATATGGGGTAATAACCCTGACAAAATAAGAAGAACACAAATATGTCATTTGTATAAGGATGGTGGAGTTAAAATGACAGATACTGTCATACATATGAAATCTCTTAAGATATCATGGATCAGAAGATTTATCAATGACTCATTAGATGAAAACTTTACCTATCATATGTTTCTTTCGTTTTTGCCTCCGTCACATTCTCTCCAATTATATATGGGATCCGAACATTACAAACAATTAGCCATTGTCACGCGTAATCCATTTTTGGAAGAGGTGCTTTTTGCCTTTTCAGATCTGGTTGAAATCACTGTAGATAATATTACATGTCAACCTCTTTGGAATAATTCCGGGATAAAAGTGAAGAATGATACAATATATTTTAATTGTTGGTGTATGAAGGGAGTATTCTTTATCAATGACATTTTGAAAACGGATGGTACGTTTCTCTCGTATTTTGAATTTCAACATAAATTTGATATACAAATAAATTTCCTTCAATATTATGGGTTATGAAATGCTATTCGGGCCGGTTTTAAAGAGAGTGTTATACCAAAGTTGATGGAACCTACATGTATTATACCTGAAGCATCATTTCTAATGTTCTCATATTTACCAGTCGTTCTTAAAACATAATGTGAAAGTATGTAACATCCTCACCAAATGGAAACAGGGTTTAGATCTAGAAGATAAGCATGGTGTTCTTATTGTCTGATTCCCTATCAGACACCTGTTGATATAAATATGAGGTGGTTCCAGTTTAATACTTTAAACAGGATACGTTACATGAAAGATTCATTGCTGCAATTCTAAATAGTTGCTGATAAACATTGTACATTTTGTAACAGCAGTGAAGATACAATGATGCATATTTGTTGTTACTGTCTATATTAAAATATAATATGGTCAAAACCTGAGCGATGGCTTTTTAATAAGACCGATATATAGGCCAAACTCACTAACCAAAATAAATTGTTTGGCTTGAAAAGAGGTCATAACAACGCTTTTAATTGTATTTTATTTATTGTAAGAAATTAAATCTATTGAACCAAATGCAAAAACCAGATACCACTGTTTGATAAAGTTATGTCAGCTGTTAAAACTTATTATGATATGGAAAGATATATAGAAAAAAACATATCTTAAAGAAAATAATTTCGTGAAAACATGGTTTCATTTTATCAAATGTTTCCGAGTGTCTATGTTGATTGCCTGTTTGTGTTTATGTCATAGAATTGGTGTACACATTACAGCTTGTCAAATTCAATATCATATATGTCGCTGTGCGACCGAGGTTATTTTGTAATATTTTATTGTTTGTCAAACAATAAACACTCAATGAGTGTTTATATGACAAGTCATGGAATAGTGCATGTTTCGATCTTTTGTGAACATGATTATGTTGATAATTAATAAAGGAACCCTGTGGGAGGATAAATAGAAAAGAAAAATAAATTAAGTGCAGTACATATTGTAAAACACCGTGTATATATTTTGTATTAGTGTTACTATGTGTCAGTTCTCTAATCTTCTTTGCGCAACTCCAGGTTTAGAGGAAGTTGGAGAGTCCTTAAATTTTCTTTGGAATTAAAAAGTTGATTATCTGTTTTTTACAAATATATGTATATAAAATAACTAATAATATTAACTAATGTAGAGCATGTAGAATACTGAAGCTGTTTTATTAAAAAAGCTAATAGAGCTTATTGTCACTGAATACATGTTTATTATATATGTCTTCTTCTCTATAATTTATAACATACGATGTGAATAACTAGTTATCGACATAAATATGTACTGACAATTATAACGCATACTTATATTGGCTGGGAATATGTACATATATTTCTTTTATGACCTGCAATTATATATGACATATAACCTTTGAGGAGATCATTTTATCGTAATTTTAAAGATTAAGAGATATATTCGCCATCTGTGCAGCAAAGACTAACGGAATGTATGTTGTTTTTGTAAATATATCATGACTTGGATTACTCCTCAACGGTGTGAATGCAGCATTTTGTATGAATTCTAAGAAATGGAATAAATTAAAAATAAACTGCTACAATCATCTTTCAAATTGTGTTTAGGCTGGACAGTGTGCCTACTTAAAAAAACATATTTAATGATCGGTAAATCACTATAACATCTGTAAGTGAAACCCATTAAGCCTAATCAATGCATTAGCATATTCGAACAATGACTCCAGTCATTGTCAGTGAGTGAATGCTAATGCAAGATATGGCTGTTGTATATATATATTAAACATGTACAGATCTTACTTTCAGAATTCAAGATTATCTGAAATGGGGGTGGAGTTCTCTCATGGCATAATTTTGTTCCCCCAGAAACCTGATTTCTATAAACCCATGAGCCCCTAGCATGCCTAGAGACTCTATCAGGGAGGGGGATATGGGAAGGAGGCACAGTGCCCCATCCTTTCAGGTACCCCCCAAAAGTGCCCCTTTTTACTTTGATAAGTTCCCCTTTTCCTTTTCAGAAGTGCCCAGTTCCCCTCTTGATAAGTGCCCCTTTTAACCTCTGGAAGGTCTCCCGTTTCCTTCGACAAGTGCCTCTTTATCTTTGCAATAGGTGCCCCTTTTTCCATTCTCATATAAGTGCCCCTTATCAGGTATGAGAATTTCCCCTTTTCACTTCTGATAATTGCCCCTATTAAAATATGAGAGGTGCCCGTTTTACTTTGCCAAGTGCCCCTTATCCTGTGTAAATATTTCCCCTTCCCGTTCTGAAAAGTGCTCAATTTCATTTTGACAGGTGCCCCTTTTCCTTTCTAATAAGTGCCCTTTTTACTTCTGATATAGGTGCCACTATTCCTTCAACCAATATCAACGTTTTACTTTGACACGTGCCCCTTTTACTGTCTAATACGTATTCCTTTCTAATACATGCCCCTTTCCCTCTTAAATAAGAGTCCCTTTCCCTTTATCATTAATGCCGCTTTTCACCTCTGATAACTGCCCTTTGGCTTTGGCACGTACCCCTTTTCCATTCTAATAATAATACCCTTTCCTTCTGATAAGTGCCCCTTTTTTTATATACGAGCCCCTTCGCCTTGTAATCTCCGATAAATGGCCCTATTAAAATCTGATCTCATAAGTGCCTGTTTTCATTTCTGGTGTGTGCCCCTTTTTCACTTCTGATAGTTTCCCTTTTTACTTTGACACATGCTCCTTTTCTTTTTTAATAGATGTCCTTTTCCCTTCTGATAAATGCCCCTATTATTTCTCCATAACATGCGCCCCTAATTTAAAGCGACTTAGAGCATTTGTATATCTTTAATTTCCACCAAAGCTCGCTCGCTCGCATTTATAAATGATACACTTATGTTAATTATTAAAGGCCTTTTCATTCTTTCATGATTAGATTGGGTTTAAAACCCATAAGCATTTGTTAGTTATTCTCATTATAAGATGTAATTTTTTGCACTGTGACCTCACAAATCTTAGTTTTTTTGCTTGCTCGCTTCGCTCGCTCGCAAATAAATATTCGGACAATTACACCCAACTGCAAAGTATGATGCTTAAACAGTATATTGGACTGTGTAAAGAAAGAAACAAATATTTAAATCATTCATGATAATGTTATCACAATCATGACAATATGTAGGGGTATATAGGGCATACCGATGTCTAAAAAAAAAAAATCGCTTTGAGGTTTCCCTTGTAGGTGCCTATTTTTCTCCCTAGAAAGTGCCCTTTTTTGTTCCCCCACCCCCACACTTTGGAAGCCTGAAGCTCTGCTGCCCCTGGGTGCAATGGTATTTTTTGTGCAGAAAATAAAACTTAAGAAAATTTGTGATGTACCTACTTATATATTGTTAAGTAATATGGTACGAAACCATCATACAATTTGCTCCTATACAAAAAAGTTACACATATAGTTTTCGTTTTCTGTGTTAAACTCTTGATCGTGTGTAACACAACTTTTTAGCCTTGTCGAAATAGTTACTCAGCTTTTTATGATAAATTCCTTACTTGGAGTTATTTTGGTTCTATTCAATGTTGATCTTTGACTTTTAGTGGCACCCAGAAACGATTTGTATAATACTACATATGATTATTGTATGCTTGTGTGATTTTTGGGGTGATGTGTGTTTGTGTGACTCTGCGTGCGCGTACACATGGGGCGCAGAGTGTAACACATGTGATTCTGTCACGAAATCAATGTTTTTGTCACCAAATCAATTCCGCCAGTTAATTGTGTCGCGAAAACAATCAAATTGATTTTGTTTACGAAATCACTCCCAATTAAGACTCGCAGTGGTGATTCCGTGGACATGCACGTTGAAAAAAAAAAACAGTGATTGCGATTGACTTTGTTATTTTGTACATGTGATTAAAATGATGAGAGTAGGTATATTCGTAATGGGAGCACCAAGAAACAGGTAGAATATCATATAAAGAACAGTACTAGCCGGCTGGCTGGCAATATGCACATTCATATGCATTTACCTAATTAATCACAGGGGCGGATCTAGCTTTTTTTTCCATGAGGCGCATAGCGGCGAGGCGATTTTTTGTTATTGCTATTTTGAACCCCCTTAAGTGATGTTTTTCTGGCATTCACTAACACAATGGAGACCTACCTGAAAAAGTCTTTCACTGATGTTTGCTTTCTCTTTCTTTCTTTTTTTTTGTTTTTGTTTTTGTTTTGTTTTGTTTTGTTTGTTTTTTTTTTGGGGGCACTTTTCATTGTTATTTTCTGATGTAGGCCTACATACAGCTAGATAAGACAACACGTGTGGCCTAGTTAGTATCTGCAGGGGCGGATCTAGCTTTTTGCTAAGGGGGTTGACCCAATGACAATGCGGATACTGTGTGGGTCTGGACACATGATGGCGTTTTTCTATGCACATCCAGTTTCACTTGGCAGCCCAGGGGGTTAAACCCCTAACCCCCGTAGATCCGCCACTGAATGATTATCAGTCAGCATGCATCTATATCACAAAAGGGGGATGATACTTGAAATCAAGTAAACAGCAGTCTCGACCTTTGAGTTTTAACGGTACAGGCTAATTTACAGATATGTGCACGTATAGCTTTGTTTACTTGGCTCACTACTACCACTATGTCGACCTTTGCACCACGCGAAAAGGCTTGCAATATCAAAGAGGAACTATCTTCTCTTTAACTGTATATACGATAATGAGCCTTTTAATTATCTGTAGCAGTTTTTTTGTGGGGAAGGAATCTTTCTAAACGCCTTAAAAATTATATAATGCTTTCAGTAGATCGTATAGGCTCCCTTCGTTTTTCAATCATGCTAACTAACCCCGCCCAATGTTCCTCTTCCTGAAAAAAAAAATTGAAAACCCCTTGATCTGAGATCAGCACGGACGAAAAAACCTCTTGAAACCCCTTAAAGACCCCTTGGTCAGCTAGCTATTAGCTGTCATTATCTTTCGCAATCTAAGATTAGCACAGAAAATAAAACTCCTGTAATGTCCTGTTGATCAGACCAAGTTTTACAGGGAGCGTCCAATTACTACATTCTTAGTAGTGCTCGGGATTACGTTCGTACTCTATAGTTTACGCTTTATATGGTATCATTTTGAGTGTGAAAATGGCCTTTGTGGGTCTTTACTTGCAGGTTTTATTGGTAGCGTTATGTCTTCATGTAATTGCTTGGTATCTTCTGATTTCAGCTTGGTCTAATGCAGTGTGGAAATGGCTTCTATTAGGTAAGAACTGAGAACAGTCATTTCAGATAGCCATATTGACTACCAGTCAGTATGTTGCGCACAGTTATATTACCTCTCTCTCTCTCTCTGTCTCTGATGTATCATTTTCAACATCATGTACAGCTTGCATTCTTTAAAATTAATTTTCATTTTAGTTTTAAGCCTGTTTTATCGTCAATAGCAATAATTATGATAAGTTAGCTTTAATAGAAAGGCTGTCATTTCATATTCCTTATTTTTAATGATGTACGCGATAATTCCATCAAACAGGTACTGGTGGATCCTTGTCCATGGGAGTCTCATTAATCTATTTCTGGGCTTTAAGCCATCGGCCATCTTCTCACCAATCCTTTCTTTGTTTCAATGGCACTCTCCTTGTGGTAACTATTATGAAGTTGACGGGACCCTCTGGCTTCAAGCGCGCCATAGAAGCATGGAAGGCACCTCGTAAATTCCAAGAACAACTGCTTCAGAAGATTATCAAGGAGAATGGCGACACTGAATATGGTAAACGTTTCAATCTTCGTGACATCCATTCCCTTGATGAATTCCGTAGAGCCCATCCCTTGACTACATATGAACACTATCGGTCTTATGTGGATAGGATGATGGATGGAGAAAGTAATCTCCTTACCAGACAAAAGCCAACTTCCTATGCGCGGACAACAGGAACAACAGGCAAATCTAAACACATCCCTTATGTCAGCAAGCTGGCCATATTTCAGAATCTTGCACCTGTCTCCGATATTTCGTTGCGTGAGAACGCTCCGTCTTTAGGGCTATTTCAAAGGCGACTCTATCTCTACGTTCATCCTCATGTGAGCATGACTCCAAGTGGTGCCCGAGTGGAAACCATAGCAACCATCCCGGCTTTACCAGATGTGTTCCTAGGACAATTCACAACACCAGGACCAGGTCTACGTCTTCAAACCATCTACGAGGCAAACTACATTCATCTACTATTCGGATTACGAGAAAGGGATCTTGGGGTGATTCAGATGACCTTTCTAACGTTTCTGGAGAACATAATGGAGCAATTAAAGAACTGTTGGAGAGAGATCCTACTCGACATGGAGAATGGTACCATCAACGCCAATCTCCCACTACCCAGTGATATTCGCAAGAGTCTGCTTATTGCGTTAGGTAACGGAGATCCTGGAAGAGCAAAAGAACTGAAAAGAGAATTTGAGAGAGGATTCTCTGGGATTCTCAAAAGGATTTGGCCTCGTCTTCAGGTGGTCATTGGGATTGATCGGACAAACATCTGGACCAAGATTGAAAGCAAGTTTGCTCGAGGTGAGAATGTACGCTATTTGGATTGAATATCTTGGCTATCACATCTAGCAAATTCATGATAAGTACTTTGATGGGTATCATGTACGCTTTAATGATAATGACACAACTATTGTGTAGCCTTCATTTTCAATCAGTTTTCTGCTTAGTATGTAATCTAAATCATGAAATGCAGCACATAATCATGTTGATCCATAGTGTTTGTAAACCCTTCCTTGTTACCTTCATATATATGTCGTTGATCAAGTCGGTTTGTTTTTAATTAGTGCTGATTAGTAAGGTATTTTTCATGAAACTTTTGATCTCATTTGTAGACACTGTTTAATGTATATTTTCTTATTTACTCAATACACTTTAGGCGTGAAAATTATAAGTGGAGGTTACGCCTGTTCAGAGGGATTCTTTGGAGTCTATTTAGGTCCGACAAGAATGAACCAGATCGCTTATCTACCATTCCCAACAGACACAGTGGCAGAGTTCATTAGAGAGGATGATATGTGAGTATATTTTAGTAAAAACATTATTATAAAACCTATAAAAACCTACTATAAACGATTAAGCTAATGATCTCAAGTCGCATCATCCGTTAGCACTTGTAGATAGGTCCACGTTGTCGACTTTACCACGCCCCCTTCATAATTGCTTCTTAATACATTGGTTGCTTCTGAACATTATCTTCTTGTAACCTTCGTTTGAATGTTATCTCGACCATACAAACATTGACTGTACGCCTCTAATTTCCAATTTAGTCAAGTTGTTAAGACTGATAATTAATACTGTCTTTATTCTCCAGTGGTCAAAGTCAGCCTAAGACGTATTTTCTTGACGAGGTGGAAGAAGGAGAATGTTATGAGGTCGTCCTCACACAAGGACAGTCATGTCTGTATCGTTATCGACTTGGTGATGTCATAAAAATTACTGGGTTCTATGAAAACTGCCCCTTTTTCCAGTTCATGTACAGGTTGGTATAATGATCACGCACTTCTTTTTTTCTGTGAAAATTTGTAGCTTATTTCATCATGGTCAAAGACCTACAATTTGGAATGGCTATAGGTGTATAATGTGATGCCGTTACTTTTTCTCATACATAGTTTATTAATGCATTACGTTTTTTGGTTATTTTGGAAAGGGCAACAAAAAAGTATGAAATTTACTGTTACTATTTACCGAGTGTTGGTAGTTGGCGAATTATAAATAATCGATATTATTATTCTATATTATAATGGTACATGTTCAGTTGCTAATTCTTTATTGAGAGTTTCTTCTTTTAATTTTTGAGACAGCGGGAAGAGCTTTTATCGTTTTAATTTAAAGTAAAAAAAAATAACTACTACATCAAATAAACAAAAATCACTGGTCTAAAAAATGCCGAGACAATTTTTACAATATACAATGACACTGATGTTAACCCTGTATAATGTCATTCTCTACAGCTCTCAGAACGAAGTTTCATCCTTTTGAACTGGAATTAATTTGCTTTATTTTGTTTGAATCTGGTTTTTATTAAGAACGGGCCAGATGCTGAATCTGATCTATGAAAAACTTGATCAACGTGTCGTAGAGGACGCTGTTAAAGCAGCTACAGCTCGCTGGCAAGGTGTGTCTCTCATTGATTACGTCGTAGCAGAAAGTACGCTCGTTCCCGATAATTATACTGGTAAGGACTCTGTACATTGCTTCCCCCCTCCCCTCCAGTCAATGTTTAGAATTCATTTTCTAAAATTAACAATGTGTTTAGGAGTAAACTTGATTAAAATAAATTGTGCTTAGGACAACTAATCCTACTTCATGTATCTGCTACTACTACTACTACTACTACTACTACTACTACTACTACTACTCCTACTACTACTACTACTACTACTACTACTACTACACCACCACTACTACTACCACTAATCTCACTACTACCACTACCACTACCACCAATAACTACCACCACTACTACCAATCCTACCACCACCACCACCACCATCCCACCATACCACCACCCCACCACTACCAATCCCACCACCACTACCACCACCACCACCACCACCACCACCACCACCACCAATACCACCACCACCACCACCACCACCACCACCACCATACCACCACCACCACCATCCCACCACCACCAACTCCACCACCACCACCACCACCACCACCACCACCACCACACCACCACCACCACCACCACCACCACCACCACCACCACCATACCACCACCACCACCATCCCACCACCACCACACTCCACCACCACCACCACCACCACCACCACCACCACCACCACCACCACACCACCACCACCACCATCCCACCACCACCACACTCCCAACCACCACCACCACCAATCCCACCACCACCACCACCACCACCACCACCACCACCACCACCATACCACCACCACCACCACCACCACCACCACCACCACCATACCACCACCACCACCACCACACCACCACCACCACCACCACCACCACCACCATACCACCACCACCACCACCACCATACCACCACCACCACCACCACCACCACCACCACCACCACCACCATACCACCACCACCACCACCACCACCACTACCACATACCACTACCACCACCACTACACCACCACCACTACCACTACCACCACCACCACCACTACTACCATACTACTACTACTACTACTATACTACTACTACAACTACTACTACTACTACTACTACTACTACTACTACTACTACTACTACTACTATACTACTACTACTACTATATTACTTCCGTGTACATGTATATATTTTTCTCAACGCATTATCTTATGATATTCCATTAATAAACGATTTTTTGTTATCATCACATTTTTATACATAAATTCTCTTGGAGCCACTTTTAAAATAAGGTTTCTGTCACATGTTTTTCTTCAGAACTGGCTGGGCATGAGACTACACCATACTATCTCTTTTTCATCCAGAGTGAAGGAGATGAATCACGATCTTCCACTGGTCTGTCTGCTGATGAGAAGATCATGGTATGATTAAGTCAAGCATTTTATATGAAAATGAGGACATATGTAATTAGCTAGAAATATGCTTTGTGTATGAACCTATAACCAGGTTATCTCTTTAATTTTAGATGAATGTAAGAGCTGCTTCGTGTGCATCTTGACCGTTAACATAAATATTTTGCCATAGGTAATGCTACTTATCAACAGCTACCAAATTTCTAATTAAAGCCCCAAATTCGCCAAAAATTTGATGGTAAAATTTCATTTAAATTTATCATAATGTGAAAGAGGGTGTCATTTAAGACACACTTCTGCAAAGATCTCCCCAAACAAAAAAAAATTGTGTTTGAAGACAAGTATTGATAAAAGAATACATAATTTGGGTTTTCTGTTGTACGTAGAAAACCTAAATTTTGTATTCTGTCATCAATATTCGATATATATATATATATTTGTTCAAAAGTTTGTCAAAGATTTATAACAGATGGATACAGCATAAAGAAGTGACAAGTTAGGCTCATAGAACAAGGTTTATAGTTATTAAATCTTGTTTTTAATTCTATTTCTTTGATTTTTCTATAGAATTTATGGTTTTACTTTCTTTCCTTTGATCCTTGGAATGCCTATATTTTTCTCATAGATCGACGAGGAGCTTCGTCTACGTAATGGTGACTTTGAACGTCTCCGTCGGGAAGGACTCATCTCTCATCCCCGGGTTTACTCCGTCCGTCCTAATGCCTTCGATGCTCTCCAGAAGTACATCTTAGCCAATAGTAACGCGTCTATCTTGCAATACAAAATACCGCGGAAACTCAGACTCTTCCCAATGTTACAAGTCATGTTGGAAAATTCCTACATAGACTGACGTCATCGTTTAAAGCTGGTTAAAGCTGGTAAGGATTAATGTTGAAGCTATGGAGTATTAAGTTTGAAGCTATTAAGTATTGAGTTTGAAGCTATGAAGTATTAAGTTTGAATCTAAAAAGTATTAAGTTTGAAGCTATGAAGTATTTAGTTTGAAGCTATAAAGTATTAAGTTTGAATCTAAACATTATTAAGTTGAGGCTATGAAGTATTCAGTTTGAAGCTATAAAGTATTAAGTTTGAATCTAAAAAGTATTAAGTTTGAATCTAAAAAGTATTAAGTTTGAATCTATGAAGTATTTAGTTTGAAGCTATGAAGTATTAAGTTTGAAGCTATGAAGTATTAAGTTTGAATCTATGAAGTATTGATTTTGAAACGATGAAGTATTTAGTTTGTAGCTATAAAGTATTAATTTTGAAGCTATGAAGTATTAAGTTTGAATCTAAAAAGTATTGGCCCGAATTCACAAAGGAGGTTTGTCGACAAACCTAGGTTTATGTGCGTCATATGACGCGTTTCGATGCGTTTCAGACCAAGGTTCAGACAAACCTTGGTCTGAAACGCGGTTTATGTGCGTCATATGACGCACATAAACCTAGGTTTGTCGACAAACCTCCTTTGTGAATTCGGGCCATTAAGTTTGAAGCTATGATCGTATTTAGTTTGAAGCTATGAAGTATTAAGTTTGAATCTAAAAAGTATTAAGTTTGAAGCTATGAAGTATTAAGTTTGAAGCTATCAAGTATTGAGTTTGAATCTATGCAGTATTAAGTTTGAAGCTATAAAGTATTAAGTTTGAAGCTTTGAAGTATTAAGTTTGAATCTAAAAATTATTAAGTTTGAAGCTATGAAGTATTCAATTTGAATCTATAAAGTATTAAGTTTGAATCTAAAAAGTATTATGTTTGAAGCTATGAAGTATTAAGTTTGAAGCTATAAAGTATTAAGTTTGAAGCTATGATCGTATTGAATTTGAAGCTATGAAGTATTAATTTTGAATTTTTGCCATTTTCTGTTTATTGTCATTTTTGACATTTGCACTCAATTATTTTGTTATACTATAATTTTGTTTTTCGTTATCCATTGTTAAAATAATTGATAAGCATCCTATGTGTTTTGATTATAATCAATGAATTCTTTATTTTAATTTTAATTTTCTACACCATTGGCTCCCAGGGTCTCTCTATCTCAAGAATAGACAGGGGGCTTCAACGTCATGTACCAAATAATCATAGAATCATAAGCTGGTGATGCACCCTTCTCCTATAGTATTGCTTCCAGACAATAAAACAGACTCCCTCCTCAATTGAAATTATCACCAACAGTGGAACAATTCAGACAGAGTTTGAAAACATACCTATTCTGAAAACGATGAGTGAATTTTTTTTTTTTATATAAGGACATTTCACTGATTACAAAAAAAATCACCAACTTGCAAGTGTAAAAGTGTAAGAACCAAATTTATAGTCAAATTTGTAAGTTTTTCACCTGGTTTGATAGACGAAAGTTACAAAAATTAAAGGGTTTGAGAAATAAAGAAGATTTGAGAGAAAAAGATACAAAAGGAGAATCTGAGAAAGAAAAGAGTCTGGGAGATAAAGAAGATTAAGATTTGTTAGAGAAAAAGGGTTGATAGATTAAGAGATTTAGATTAAGATCTGAGAGAAGAAGATGCAAAAGCTTATATACCCCCATTCCGTCTCTGCCCTACTCTCCCTCCTGAGTCTCTAAGCTAAAGTCTCCTCCTACCCCGCCCCCCCCCCATCTCGGTCACATATACACACTCTCTCTCTCTCTTTCTCTCCCCCTCTCTAGCTCTCTCTTTCCGTTTCCCTGTTCGTAACTCCATTTTTCTTTCTTACCCTCTCGCTCACAATCGCCATACTCTAATTACCCATCCACACCCCTGAGATATTAAAACATATGAAATGTACAAATAATATAATACATAATATGAAGAAATGAGGACATAATATTGAAAAGAGATAACGAAACGCTCCCGTGAAAATAAATCTATATGTCTGGTGTTAATTTGTTCTTTGCTTCATTTTGTTTTTCGTTGTTGTCACAGTTGTTGATTTTTTTGTTTCAGTCTTTCTTCTCAGTCTTTCTTTCTTTCTTTCTTTCTTTCTTCCTTCCTTCTTTTTCTTTTTAAAAATGTATAAATTAACTTTCTTTCTGTCTGTCTTTCTTTCTTTCTTCCTTAATCTTTCCTTCTTTTTCTTTTTAAAAATGTATAAATTAACTTTCTTTCTTTCTTTCTGTCTTTCTTCCTTAATCCTTCCTTCCTTCTTTTTCTTTTTAAAAATGTATAAATTAACTTTCTTTCTTTCTTTCTTTCTTCCTTAATCCTTCCTTCTTTTTCTTTTTAAAAATGTATACATAAACTTTCTTTCATTCTGTCTTTCTTTCTTTCTTTCTTCCTTAATCCTTCCTTCCTTCTTTTTCTTTTTAAAAATGTATAAATTAACTTTCTTTCTGTCTGTCTTTCTTTCTTTCTTTCTTCCTTAATCCTTCCTTCCTTCTTTTTCTTTTTAAAAATGTATAAATTAAATTTCTTTCTTTCTGTCTTTCTTTCCTTCTTTCTTCCTTAATCCTTCCTTCCTTCTTTTTCTTTTTAAAAATGTATAAAACTAACTTTCTTTCTTTCTGTCTTTCTGTCTTTCTTTCTTTCTTCCTTAATCCTTTCTTCCTTCTTTTTAAAAATGTATAAATTAACTTTCTTTCTTTCTGCATGTCTTTCTTTCTTTCTTTCTTTCTTCCTTAATCCTTCCTGCCTTCTTTTTCTTTTTAAAAATGTATGAATTAACTTTCTTTCTTTCTGTCTTTCTTTCCTTCTTTTATTTTCTTCTTTATAACCGGAGCGGTTTCAGTCTAATTGTTTCCACACGTTGAGCAGTGGATGTTTAGAATCGGTGCCCATATGCATGCCGGTGATAAATTGTCTTACAATTTGGCTTACCATACTCTTCCTATGCATGCAAGCATGCACGAGATGTCCAGCGGAAAATGATGTCTCAAATGATTACCAAGGTAAGACCTGCATTCACAATATGATGTATATCTTAATTATCGTAAGAAAATAAATCGATTCAGCCAAATGCAAAAATCAGATACCACTGTTTGACAAAAGTTATGTCAGCTGTTAAAACTTAGGATATGGAAATATATATAGCAGAAACAAATCTTAAAGAAAATAATTTCGTGAAAAATGGTTTTATATTCATTCGCTCGCATTTATAAATGCTATAACTATGTGAATTAGTAAAGGCCTTTTCAGTCTGTCATGATAAGATTGTGTTTTAAACCCATAAGTATTTGTTTGTTTTTCTCATTATGAGATGTAAATTTTTCGCATTGCGATCTCAAAAATATTAATTTTGTTGCTCGCTCGCTTCGCTCGCTCGCAAATAAATATTCAGACAATCACACCCAACTGCAAAGTATGATGCTTAAATTGTATCTTGGACTGTGTAAAGAGAGAAACAAATATTTAAATCATCCATGATAATGTTTTTACAATCATGACAATATGTAGGGGTATATACCAATGTCTAAACAAAAAAATCTTTTCGCGTCGAAGTTTCCCTTTTGTAGGTGCCCCTTTTTCCCAGAAAGCGCCCTTTGTGTTGGTCCCCGCCCCCCCGCCCCCCCCCCCCACACTTGGGAAGACGCTCCGCCGCCCCTGGGTCCAATGGTATTTTTTGTGCAGAAAGAAAAACAGAAAATGAAACTTAGGATTTTTCTGATGTACCTACTTATATATTGTTAATTAATATGGTACGAAACAATCATACAATTTGCTTCTATACAATTAAAGTTACACATATAGTTTTCATCTTCCGTGTTAAACTCTTGATCGTGGTTACAACATCTTTTTGGTTGTCTGTGTGACTCTGCGTGCGCGCACCTGTACGTTGAAAATAATCAGTGCTATATTGATTGAATTTGTTATTTTGTACATGTGATTTGAACGATGAGAGTAGGTATAATGGTAATGGGAGCACCAAGAAACAGGTAGAATATCATATAAAGAACAGTGCAAGCCGGCTGGCTGGCAATATGCACATTCATATGCATTTACCTTAGTGATCATCAGTCAGCATGCATCCCTATCACAAAAGGGTTACGATAATTTAAATCAAGTAAACAGCAGTCTAGACGTTTGAGTTTTAATACTTCATAGATT
This sequence comes from Mesocentrotus franciscanus, assembly GCA_037976565.1. Taxonomy (NCBI): domain Eukaryota; kingdom Metazoa; phylum Echinodermata; class Echinoidea; order Camarodonta; family Strongylocentrotidae; genus Mesocentrotus; species Mesocentrotus franciscanus. The sequence goes on along the minus strand of CP137682.1, from coordinate 2,413,213 downwards.
CAAACTTAATTCTTTATACCTTAAAACTTATTTCTTTATAGCTTCAAACTTGATACTTGATAGCTTCAAACTTAATACTTTATAGATTCAAACTTAATACTTCATAGATTCAAACTTAATACTTCATAGATTCAAATTTAATACTTGACAGCTTCAAACTTAATACCCTATAGCTTCAAACTTAATATCTTATAGCTTAAAACTTAATTCTGATCATAGCTTCAAACTTAATACTTCATAGCTTTAAAATTAATACTTGATAGCTTCAAACTAGTACTTCATAGCTTCAAACTTAATACTTCATAGATTCAAACTTAATACTTCATAAATTCAAACTTAATTCTTCATAGATTCAAACTTAATTCTTCATAGCTTCAAACTTAATACTTCATAGATTCAAACTTAATACTTGACAGCTTCAACATTAATCCTTACGATGACGTCAGTCTATGTAGGAATTTTCCAACATGACTTGTAACATTGGGAAAAGTCTGAGTTTCCGCGGTATTTTGTATTGCAAGATAGACGCGTTACTATTGGCTAAGATGTACTTCTGGAGAGCATCGAAGGCATTAGGACGGACGGAGTAAACCCGGGGATGAGAGATAAGTCCTTCCCGACGGAGACGTTCAAAGTCACCATTACGTAGACGAAGCTCCTCGTCGATCTATGAGACAAGTATAGGCATTCCAAGGATAAAACGAAATAAAGGAAAACCATAAATTCTCTAGAAAAATCAAAGAAATAGAATTAAAAATAAGATTTAATAACCATAAATCTTGTTCTATAGGCCTAACCTTTTACGTCTTTATGCTGTATCCATCTGTTATACATCTTTGACAAACTTTTGAACAAATCGCATACTAGTACCCCTGAACATAGGCAGAACTATTGTAAAACACGACCTTTCTTTTAACAAGCTTACTTCGGTTGAGATGCTGTCGTATTAATTCTTCGTCTTACATGTAAAGTTCCCCCAAACATCATTCGACACTAATCTTGCCTTCTATATTGGCATCGTAGCTAGCCTTCTATGTAGGCTCGGAGCTAGTCTTCTATGTAGGAATCGTAGGTAGCCTTTTTAATATGTAGGCATCGAAGCTACCCTTCTATTTAGGCACCGTAGCTATTCTTCTATGTAGGCAGGGGCGGATCTAACTTTTTTTTAAGGGGGGGGGGGTTGACCCAATGACGATGCGGAGCATCGTCCACGAGCCGCTTAGCGGCGAGGCGATTTTTTGGCTGCTATTTTGAACCCCCGTAAGTGATGTTTTCCTGGCATCTACTAACCCAATGGAGACCATAAAAAGCAGTGCATGATAACGTCTTTTTAAATCAAGTAACAGTTTAATACACAGTTATATCCAGAGTTATCATATGTTTGGTTGAGTTACCAGATGAGTTGAATATCTTCTCATATATGTGTGGGTCTGGACCAGGGGCGGCGATCCCGGGAGGGGGGGGGGGGGGACACGTCCCCCCTGAAAATTTAAAAAAAAGTGCAAAAAGAAAATGTATAGCAAATACTGACTAAACACTGCAACATACTTTTAGGCTCTGGAGAGCCCAAGAGTGCAGCGTTTAGACTAATAAAAATGCAAAAATCTTCTCGCTTCTCGCGACCACGTATAAATATCATTCAGAATGTACATGTACAAGTAAATATTGGAGAAAATCTGTATTCCTTTGGTATCACCGTGATACCCACTGGCGCACTGATGGGGAGGGGGCGGGGGCGGGGTAAAAGACGTGGTTCATTTCTAATTCGATACCAGTGATTTACAAATGATGCTAAAATGATATGATTTTCCGTGATTTTTCCTCACTTTTTTGTAAATTATACTTTTTTTTTTGCGTTTGTTGGACAATGAAAAATTCTCAAATGTACAGTCAGGCTAAAGATATGGATTATTTAGAAGCCTACATGTCAGGGCCCGCGGAACGGCAGGGCTTGGGGGCTCGAGCCCCCCTACTTTCTTTGAAAAAGTGTGTTAAAAGAAATAGAAAGAAAGAAAGAATAGTGACCTGCCAGTGTCACAAATGAGGTATCAAAATATGCTCATCTGACCGTAATTTAATGCATAAAACCCCTGAGCTTTTGGGGGCTCCGCCCCCCGATCCCACGTCAATTAGTGACCTGCCAGTGTCACAAATGAGGTATCAAAATATGCTCATCTGACCGTAATTTAATGCCTAAAACCCCTGAGCTTTTAGGGGCTCCGCCCCCCCGGATCCCACGTCAATTAGTGTCCTGCCAGTGTCACAAACGAGGTATCAAAATATGCTCATCTGACCATTATTAAACGACCCCAGCTTACGGGGGCTCTGCCCCCTGGACCCCACCAAGGGGCCCCTGGAAGCTCCTCTGACCGTAACTAAATGCCTAAAACCCCTGAGCTTCCCTGGGCTCCGCCCTTGACCCCCGCCGGGGCTTTGCCCCTATAGACCCCACGCCAATTTACGCTACGTTCTACCTGATCGTAAATACTTTAGCCCCCCTCCCCCCTCACACACTTTCAAAACGTTCCGCGGGGCCTGCATGTTACACGTAAGAGTGGTGGTGTAGCTGATTTTTGTTTCTGCCCCCCAAAAAAAAAAAAAAAAAAAAAATGTTTTTGCTTATTACGCCACTGGTGATACCAACGGAATACAGATTTTCCCTTGCATTTCGCCCACAAAAAGAAATCGCCGCCCCTGGTCTGGACACATGATGGCGTTTTTCTATGCACATCACAGTTTCACTTGGCAGCCCAAGGCAGTGGCGGATCCAGGGGCGGCCCGGGCCCTCCCTAGAAAAACAGGTAAAAACACCCTTTTTGAAGAAAAAAGAAGTTGGGCCCTCCTGGCACCCAGGGGGGGCGGTGGAAAAAATAACCCTTCCCGTAGGGGAAAAAAATTTCGGGTGCCAAAAAAAATTGTGCTCACTACCCCTGGCGCCCAAGGGGTGGCGGTAGAAAAGAAATTACCCCTTCCCCCACCCCTGAGCGAAAATTCGACCTGCACGATTTTCAAATTTTCGGCCCCCTCCCTTGCCGCCGGCTGGATCCGCCCCTGGCCCAAAGAGTTAGGGGGTTTAACCCCCCGTAGATCCGCCACTGGTAGGCATCGTAGCTAGCCGTCTGTGTAGGCATCGTAGCTAGCCCTATATGTAGCCAGCGTAGCTAGCCTTCTAAGTAGGCATCGTATCCTCGTAGCTAGCCTTCCATGTAGGCATCGTAGCTTAATTAAAAATTTGGTAGCTGTTAAGTAGCATTACCTATGGCAAAATATTTATGTTGACGGTCAAGATGCACACGAAGCAGCTCTTACATTCATCTAAAATTAAAGAGATAACCTGGTTATAGGTTCATACACAAAGCCTATTTCTAGCTAATTACATATGTCTTCATTTTCATATAAAATGCTTGACTTAATCATACCATGATCTTCTTATCACCAGACAGACCAGTGGAAGACCGTGATTCATCTCCTTCACTCTGGATGAAAAAGAGATAGTATGGTGTAGTCTCATGCCCAGCCAGTTCTGAAGAAAAAATGTAAACGAAACCTTATTTTAAAGTGGCTCCAGGAGGAGTTATGTATACTTTTAAAAAATGAGATAATTACAACAAAATCGTTCATTGGAATATCATAAGATAATGCGTTGAGAAAAGAGAAAAAATACATACATGTAAACGGAAGTAATAGTATAGTAATAGTAGCACCTAGGCTAGGCTACATGAAGTGGTTTTAGTGGTGGTTATTTTACCTGACTGCTAAGGAAGCATAAATGCTTGTTAGTAAGCAACCAGAGGACTGACGGATTGAGGTCCTCTCCGAGGGACCTGGTTATGAGGATTAATGCCTTACCAAAGGGCACTACAACGCATCAACTTGGTTTCGTACCCGCGGGTCGCCGGATTACGAGACGACTGCTCGATACCAACTGCATGAGCTATCACGCCTCCTCAAGGCGGGATTAGTTGTCCTAAGTATTTTAATCCATTTTAATCGATTCAATCGATTTTACACCTATACCCATTGTTAATTTTAGAAAATAAATGACTGGAGGGGGCAATATGCAGAGTATCCTTACCAGTATAATCATCGGGAACGAGCGTACTTTCTGCTACGACGTAATCAATGAGAGACACACCTTGCCAGCGAGCTGTAGCTGCTTTAACAGCGTCCTCTACGACACGTTGATCAAGTTTTTCATAGATCAGATTCAGCATCTGGCCCGTTCTGAATAAAAACCAGATTCAAAAAAAATAAAGCAAATTAATTCCAGTTCAAAAGGATGAAAGTTCGTTCTGATAGATGTAGAGAACGACATTACATGGCTAACATCAGTGTCATTGTATATTGTAAAACTTGTCTCGGCGTTTTTTAGACCAGTGATTTTTGTCTATTTGATGTATAGTAGTTATTATTTTTACTTTAAATTGAAACGATAAAAGCTCTTCCCGCTGTCTCAAAAATTAAAAAGAAGAAACTCTCAATAAAGAATTAGCAACTGAACACGTACCATTATAATATAGAATATCGACCATTTATAATGCGCCAACTATATTACCAACACTCGGTAAATAGTAACAGTAAATTTCATACTTTTTTGTTGCCCTTTCCAAAATAATCAGAGAAACGTAATGCATTAATAAACAAAGTATGAGAAAAAGTAACACCATCACATTATACACCTATAGCCATTCCAAATTGTAGGTCTTTGTCCATGATAAAATCAACTATAAATGTTTACAGAAAAAAGAAGAGTGTAATAATCATACCAACCTGTACATGAACTGGAAGAAGGGGCAGTTTTCATAGAACCCAGTAATTTTTATGACATCACCAAGTCGATAACGATACAGACATGACTGTCCTTGTGTGAGGACGACCTCATAACATTCTCCTTCTTCAACCTCGTCAAGAAAAAAAGTCTTAGGCTGACTTTGACCACTGGAGAATAAACACAGTATTAATTATCAGTCTTAACAACTTGACTAAATTGGAAATTAGAGGCGTACAGTCAATGTTTGTATGGTCGAGAAAATTCAAACAAAGGTTACAAGAAGATAATGTTCAGAAGCAATCAAGGTATTAAGCGCAATTATTTGTTTGTCTGTTTGTTTTGTTTTTATATCTGCGTTTTCAAAATAGAACATAATCATATACATAAAGTAACTATTATTTCTTCATTATACATATTTATACATTTTTAAGTACATTAAATAAGATGCATACAAACACAAATATTTATCAATGAAAAAGATAAATTACAAAAAAAATGAATTATGAAGAGGGAGCGTGGTAAAGTCGACAACGTGGACAAAATGGACTAATCTACAAGTGCTAACGGATGATGCGACTTGGGATCAATAGCTTAATCATTTATAGTAGGTTTTTATAGGTTTTATATTAATGTTTTTACTAAAATATACTCACATATCATCCTCTCTGATGAACTCTGTCACTGTGTCTGTTGGGAATGGTAGATAAGCGATCTGGTTCATCCTTGTCGGACCTAAATAGACTCCATAGAATCCCTCTGAACAGCCGTAACCTCCACATATATATTTCACGCCTAAAGTGTATTGAGTACATTAAAGAAAATATGCATTAAACAGTGTCTACAAATGAGATCAAAAGTTTCGTTAAAAAAAACATACTAATCACCACTAATTAAAAAAAACACGACTTGATCAACGAGATATAAATGCAGATAACAAGGAATAGTTTACAAACACTATGGATCAACATGATTATGATCATGATTTAGATTGCCTTTTACATACAAAGCAGAAACGTGATTGAAAATGAAGGCTACACAATAGTTGTGTGATTATCATTAAAGCGTGCATGAAATTCATCAAAATACTTATCATGAATTTGCCTAGATGTGATAGCCAAGATACTCAATCCAAATAGCGTACATTCTCACCTCGAGCAAACTTGCTTTCAATCTTGGGCCAGATGTTTGTCCGATCAATCCCAATGACCATCTGAAGACGAGGCCAAATCCTCTTGAGAATCCCAGAGAATCCTCTCTCAAATTCTCCTTTCAGTTCTTTTGCTCTTCCAGGATCTCCGTTACCTAACGCAATAAGCAGACTCTTGCGAATATCACTGGGTAGTGGGAGATTGGCGTTGATGGTACCATTCTCCATGTCGAGTAGGATCTCTCTCCAACAGTTCTTTAATTGCTCCATTATGTTCTCCAGAAACGTTAGAAAGGTCATCTGAATCACCCCAAGATCCCTTTCTCGTAATCCGAATAGTAGATGAATGTAGTTTGCCTCGTAGATGGTTTGAAGACGTAGACCTGGTCCTGGTGTTGTGAGTTGTCCTAGGAACACATCTGGCACAGCCGGCATGGTTGCTATGGTTTCCACTAGGGCACCACTTGTAGTCATGCTCACATGAGGATGAACGTAGAGAAAGAGTCGCCTTTGAAATAGCCCTAAAGACGGAGCGTTCTCACGCAACGAAATCTCGGAGACAGCTCCAATATTCTGAAATATGGCCAGCCTGCTGACATAAGGGATGTGTTTAGATTTGCCAGTTGTTCCTGTTGTCCGCACGTAGGAAGTTGGCGTTTGTCTGGTAAGGACATTACTTTCTCCATCCATCATCCTATCCACATACGACCGATAGTGTTCATATGTAGTCAAGGGATGGACCCTACGGAATTCATCAAGGGAATGGATGTCACGCAGGTTGAAACGTTTACCGTATTCAGTGTCGCCATTCTCCTTGATGATCTTCTGAAGCAGCTGTTCTTGGAATTTACGAGGTGCCTTCCATGCTTCTATGGCGCGCTTAAATCGAGATGGTACCGTCAACTTCATAATAGTTACCACAAGGAGAGTGCCATTGAAACAAAGAAAGGATTGGTGAGAAGATGGCCGATGGCTTAAAGCCCAGAAATAGATTAATGAGACTCCCATGGACAAGGATCCACCAGTACCTGTTTGATGGAATTATCGCGTACATCATTAATAATCAGGAATATGAAATGACGAATCCATGACACATGCTCCGCCGACGATTGCTCCGCCGACAGTTCTCCGCAAAACGCGACAATTGCTCCGCGACATTTGCTCCGCCGTCAAATGCTCCTCCGACAGTTGCTCCGCCGACAGATGCTCCGACGTCAAATGCTTCTCCGACATTTGCTCCGCCGACAATTGCTCCGCCGACAATTGCTCCGCCGATATTCGTGTTGTAGAAGCGAATATATCGGAGGAGCTATTGTCGGCGGAGCAACTGTCGGAGGAGGAACTTTCGGAGGAGCAACTGTCGGCGGAGCATTTGACGTCGGAGCAAATGTCGCGGAGCAATTGTCGCTTTTTGCGGAGCATTTGTCACCGGAGCAATCGTCGCCGGAGCATGTGTCGGGTCACCGAAATGACAGCCATTCTATTAAAGCTAACTCATTATCATAATTATTGCTATTGACGATAAAACAGGCTTAAAACTCAAATTAAAATTAATTTCGAAGGATGCAAGGTGTACATGGTGTTGAAAATGAGATATCAGAGAGAGAGAGAGAGAGAGATAGGTAATATAACTGTGCGCAACATACTGACTGCTAGTCAATATGGCTATCTGAAATGACTGTTCTCAGTTCTTACCTAATAGAAGCCATTTCCACACTGCATTAGACCAAGCTGAAATCAGAAGATACCAAGCAATTACATGAAGACATAACGCTACCAATAAAACCTGCAAGTAAAGACCCCCAAATGCCATTTTCACACTCAGAATTATACCATATAAAGCGTAAACTACAAGTCAGTAAGAACGTACGTAATCCCGAGCACTACTAAAAGAAATTAGTAATTGCATGGACGCCCCCTGTAAAACTTAACCTGAACAACAGGACATTACAAGAGTTTTATTTTCTGTGCTAATCTTAGATTGCGAAAGATAATGACAGCTAATAGCTAGCTGACCAAGGGGTCTTTAAGGGGAACATTAGGCGGAGGGGGCGGGTAGTTAGTATTATTGAAAAATGAAGGAACCTATACGATTTACTAAAATCATTATATAATTTTTAAGGCGTTTGGAATGATTTTTCCCTATAAAAAACGTCTACAGATAATTATTAGGCTCATTATCGTATACAGTTAAAAAGAAGATATAGTTCCTCTTTAATATGGCAAGCCTTTTCGCGTGGTACAAAGGTCGATGTAGTGGTAGTAGTGACCCAAGTAAATAAATCTATACGTACACATGTAAAGCCTGTACCGTATTAAGTTTAAAGCTATGAAGTATTAAGTTTGGATCTATGAAGTATTAAGTTTGAATCTATGAAGTATTAAGTTTGAAGCTATGAAGTATTAAGTTTGAAGCTATAAAGTATTAAGTTTGAATCTATGAAGTATTAAGTTTGAATCTATGAAGTATTAAGTTTGAATCTAAAAAGTATTAAGTTTGAATCTATGAAGTATTGAGTTTGAAGCTATTAAGTATTAAGTTTGAAGCTATAAAGTATTAAGTTTGAATCTATGAAGTATTAAGTTTGAATCTATGAAGTATTAAGTGTGCATCTATGAAGTATTAAGTTTGAATCTATAAACTATTAAGTTTGAATCTATGAAGTATTGAGTTTGAATCTATGAAGTATTAAGTTTGCATCTATGAAGTATTAAGTTTGAATCTATAAACTATTAAGTTTGAATCTATGAAGTATTAAGTTTGAATCTATAAAGTATTAAGTTTGAATCTATGAAGTATTAAGTTTGAAGCTATCAAGTATTAAGTTTGAAGCTATGAAGTATTGAGTTTGAATTTATGAAGTATTATAAGTTTGAAGCTATGAAGTATTAAGTTTGAAGCTATGAAGTATTGAGTTTGAAGCTATAAAGTATTAAGTTTGAATCTATGAAGTATTAAGTTTGAATCTATGAAGTATTAAGTTTGAAGCTATCAAGTATTAAGTTTGAATCATAAAGTATTAAGTTTGAAGCTATGAAGTATTAAGTTTGAAGCTATCAAGTATTAAGTTTGACTCTATAAAGTATTAAGTTTGAAGCTATAAAGTATTGAGTTTGAAGCTATCAAGTATTAAGTTTGAAGCTAACAAGTATTAATTTTGAAGCTATCAGGTATTGCGTACATACTATGAAACAGACTCCCTCCTCAATTGAAATTATCACCAACAGTGGAACAATTCAGACAGAGTTTGAAAACATACCTATTCTGAAAACGATGAGTGGAATTTTCATATAAGGACATGAAACTGATTACAAAATTAACCAACTTTCAAGTGTAAAAGTGTATGAATCAAATTTAAAGTCAAATTTGTTCGTTTTTAAGCTGGTTTGATAAACGAAAGTTACATAAAGAAAGAAGTTTTGAGAGATGAAGAAGATTTGAGAGAAAATGAGAGAAAAGGAGAATCTGAGAAAGAAAAAAGTCTAAGCGAGAAAGAAGATTTAGATTTGACAATGAAAGAAGAGTTGAGAGATTTAGAGATTTAGATTATTAAAGATCTGAGAGAAGAAGAAGCATAAGTTTATACCCCAATTCCTTAGCTGCTATATACTTCAATTCAATTCAATTCGTATCTATTCAATTTCCCAACAGAAAGATAAACAAAGGCATTACAGATATTATTACAGAAAGTATGAAAAAAATATATGTACACATTATTTTTTGTTATCTTGATAAGTATACAAATACACTGTACACACAAATAAATTATTAAAGGTACTATGTCCCATTTGCAGGTCAAAAAAATAAAAAGGTTTAAATTCCAGCCGCGGCATTTGAAAGACAATACTTATTTAGAACTTCCCTCAAAACGAAAGGGTTTGAAAATGGCCTTTTGTGGGAAAATAACGACCATTAGTTGTCAAATCGACATAAGTGATTGCAATCACCTAAGTAATAGTCTGATGTTCAGATCCTTTTACCGAATGGTCGTACGTTTTGTGCTGCACAAAGATTCAATCAGTTTAATTTTGGCCATTACAAGTGGGCTATTGATGTATAGACATTTCGACAAATGCTCATATACCTGTTATATATGTTATTACCAAAGAAAAACATGTCAGTCAGTCACTCAATAGTGTGTGACAGGGAAGTCTAGAAAGTAAACGGGTTTCCTTGCATCATTTGAATACTAGGACACTGTTAACGTTTAAATTTCACAGATAGGATATATTTGGCATATTCATAATTCCTGCAAGGTTCTACATAAAATAAATTATCAACAAAATTCTTAATTTCTAAGGAAATGGGGGGTCCACTAAAAGCAGTGCTTGTAGTTTGCGGATCCCCCTGAAAGAAAGAAAATTGTTTCAAATTGTGCCTACGAAGATCTGGAAAACACAAAACAATATTACATAACAACAAACAAACACGAAACGACAAGGAAAAGGAAAACAGATGAAAGAAGAAGGAAAAGGGGAAAAGAAGAAAAAGCAGTACAAAATCATGACCGATGAAAAGGTAGTTTGGTGATTCTGGGAAAGTAAGATCATAAGACCAAATACATATTTAATTAATCGAGCAGATGATGAAGACCTAAATAAAAAAACAAGATGATTACTCCAGCTTTTATCAGATTATTATTGTTTATTACTACAAGATTCGAGCTTTTTGGCTGCTTTCTAGAGCTTGAATGGCTGGCAATGAATTTGTTAAGAAAACATCTGACATTCCTCTACAATCTTCTACCCACTCCAATGCCATCACTATCGCTGCTAATTCTGCCCTCATATGTTTATTGATGATAACATTTTAGTATGCCCAATTCTGGAATAGAGAAAGCAGATCCAATGCTTTTGTCCTCTATAGTATAGATCCATCAGTGTACTATATTTTTAAATACCCTTTCCATCTTGTATACATTCTTTCTAATACACAGTTCTTCATTTCAGGATTAGAATTTTGATTCTTATTAATAATTGTGTGAATATAATAACATAATTTGGGCGTTGAATAACTCCAGAAAGGCTCGATTGACACTCTTTTACTCAGTTGCTCAACTTTAAAATCGGTATTGCATGCTCTTTTGATAAAAGGACCTTGACCTGGTTTCCAGTCAAGTTGCTCAAAATATCAGCACGGTTCGATAATTTGCAATGTTGGATGGTGGCTGTCTTTATTTGATAATAGGTAAAACAAATACGTGTCAACAAATAGATTTCTTCTTAATTGCAATGGACGTTCACCACATTCCACTTGTAGTGCGTCGAGTGAGGTATTATACACGGGCGAATCCAGCCGGCGACAAGGGGGCAGTTCGTGAGAAAATGTTTAGCGGCGACTCAGCCAGCCAGCAAAAATAAGCAGGGGGGTAAGAGCCCTTTTTTGCCCGGCAGGGGGCTTTAGTTTTTTTGTTTAAAAAAGGTAAAATTTACGTAACCATTTTAATATTTTACCTGTTTTGGGGGCTAGGGGCGGGCCCTGGTATTAGACAGCTCCTGTCATAATTTTCAATGATTGATATTGTGTTGAGTCTAATTCTCTCTTTAACGTACGGTACGGCTTGCTGAATCATATAATTCACAGCCGTATAGTCCTAGTCCAATATTCATCTGATTAGTCCTTAGTTTAATTAATTGTATACGTTAGAGAATTACACTCTTGTTGCCCCCAATTCGGTGCTCGCAATACATCCCATGAACAAATTTATTCTTTTGGAACATTTCTCTTTTATAATTGTAATGTGCCTTTTCCACGACCCTATAGCTGACATCAACTTACCAAATACCAAGGAATTTATATTCCGTATTAATTTTTAGTCTCACCTCTTTTTGAGGTCTGTTGGTAAAAACAATTGCAGCAGACTTTTGTGGAGAAATATTCATACACTCCAAGTTTTACACCACTGTTAAATTTCAAAGATGGCTTTTTGCATTTTCTTTTGCAAAAACTCAAGATTTCTGCCGGAGCTACAAATAGAGCGCATTACACCGCATTATGATCGGCACATACATTGACATTAGTTTTATCGGATTTCTCCATGATGTTTCAGTCATTCAGCATAATTGAATACGATTGGGCTGATAACACTGCCTTGAGGCGTTCCGTTTTGTAAAATAAACTGGGAAGAGAACGTACCATCAATGTTATAACCTTACAGTATCGATTGTGTAAAAATGTAAACTGATGACATTTGTATTCCTTTTCTCCATAGAAGGTCATATATGCCTTTTCGAAGTCAATGAAAACAACTATATTTATAATTAGCTAATCCTTTCTGCACATCTAATTCTAATCTAAGTAGTTGATCTATTGTAGGCCTACTTCTGTTTTTTTTTCTAAAACCAGACTGCAATGGTGACATGATATTGTTTCGTTCCAAAAATATGAACCATATAGGCCTATACCATATTTTTTAACTATATTTTTAACGATTCTCTCCATACTTTAGAGAATATATGTGGGAGTCAACTCTATATAGATGATGGGTCGATCTGACGATCGATGGATTAGTCGGATCTTTAATTGCCAGGTTTAAGTATAGGAATTTGAATGACAAGATATACCATTCTGCAGGAAAAATTGAGGGGTTCCAAATATCAATATACTGTCTTGCTTTCCTTCTATAAATAACTGGATCGGTTTTCATATGATCCACACGTTGACCATGCAGACTGTGCAGTGTACCATATGAAATATTTAGGATCGGTGCCCATGCATTCCGGTGAAAAATTGTCTTACGATTTGGCTTACCATACTCTTCCTATGCATAGCGCAAGCACGAGATGTCCAGCGGAAAATGATGTCTCAAATGATTACCAAGGTAAGACCATTCACAGGATGATGAATATGAAAAAGTGAAGCATTTGATTTGTAGATATAAATTAGGGTAAAAGTGACTGAACAGACATTGACCTAATATCAACAGCGTTGGCGCGCGTTGCCACGTCGTTCCGACTTGACTGTATAAATAATTTAGAGCCTCTACTGCTCTAGACACGGCCCGGTACTCTGGGGTTACTGTCATAGTGAGATGGGCCAGGCGTGCCGGGCCGGCGCCGGGGTGAATTCTACCGGCGCTTCGATCTGATATAATGGAAATGGTGTGCACCGGCAGTGGCTGCAGCTTGTTTTGCAGCGGGTACGTCACCTGTATTCAGAAGAATCCCCCAGTATGTTTTAAAGGTAGTAACTAGTATGTCCCATTTGCAGGCCAAAAAATGAAAAGGTTAAATTCAAATGGCATTTGAAAGATAATTAATGTTAATTTAGTCTTGGAACTTCCCTCCCAGGAGTCCCAACTACTGAGCTAATAATATAGCCAAGTAGGTCTACTAAGCCTGTAAAGAAACTTAGAAAGGGCTATAAGTGGTAATGTAAAAATAAAATATGATATTGATATCAAGTTAGAGTCTACTCTAGTCTAGGCTTCACTTCATGGCACCCTTCCTATCATGACTAGAGTAGAATCTCCGGTGAGCGGCACTCTCCTGTGGGCGGCCACTGGTCAAGGTCGAAGAAAAAAGTATATGCAAATCATTTATAATTATACATGTATGCGATTGAAAACTACCCTGGACTTCCAGGTAAGTTCTGCTTTGCCGAAAAACGTCCATAGCATAAATACTCATTGGTACGGAGTATCCGTCAACGTTGTCGGAAATCTACGACACCAGTCGCCGATAGGAATTCCAGCAGGTGCTAACTGATAAGTTACGAGACTAAGACCCCGTTCTCACTCACTTTGAAAGTGGTCTTAGTTAGACCGCTCCAGAGGAACGGGTCTTGAGGAACGGTTTGCGAGGGTTCACACTCCGAGCAGTTTTTTATGGCTCAAACCGCTCCACGAGTCAAAGTGGTCTTGTTGCTATGGCAGCTCAGGTCAGCGGGTAAATTTTTTCGCGAATACTAAGCGTATGTAACGCACTACATGTTTCGCACGCAACGTCACTAGACCACTTCCGTTCAAAGTACGCCTGCTCACACTGCACGTTAGAGCTCCAAACCGCTCTTAATAAGACCCGTTCTCAAGACCACCTCCCGAGGTGGTCTTCTGGAGCGGTCCAGAAGTCCACTTCCTGGACCACTTTGACCGTTCTCACTCACCTAAGAACCGCTCCTGAGGAACGGGTCTTAGTTAGACCGCTCCAACGAAGTGAATGAGAACGGGGTCTAAGACATAACTAGATCAATATTGTAGCTCTATTCGTCTGATTGGAGGTGAAATTTGATGTTAATTTGGGAGTATGAGGTCTGTGGTCTGTCATCTATCCCCAAATTTAGATCATGCCACCGCAGGGCTAGTTGCATGGGGTGGCCGCTAGTTCAAACCGATGACGTAATTGATAGCCTACCCCACGTGCAGCCGGGGGTGTCAATACACATATAACATGCGGGTTTGTGTATAAGGCCTAAAATAAAAACTTTTTGTATTGCCCTTTGCGACTGACCCAAAAATCTGAAAATCTACGGTCTGCATTTTTTTAAAGTTTTTTTTTTTTAACCGTTTTTTTAGAATTTTTTTTAATGAATGAATAAAAAAAATATGTATTTTGTTTGTTTAAATGGGATATAAATGCATAAAATCAAATAATTCCCAAATTCTCACTTGTCTTCTGCCCTAGTTTCAAATATCGGTAAGTTGAAAAAATTGTATTTTACTGTTATTTAGGTGTCATCAATTGTCACTAAAGTACCGAATTTTAGTGAAATCAGTTGAGTTTTGTACAGTGGTGTTTGAAATGTTGACAATCAATAGAACAGCTTTTATACACAGCCAGGATACTGGACTGATAGCAATTTGCTTACCTTCCATGTGTTCCTGATGATAATTAGTAAAGGTGCGATTTACATGACAAAAACGCTGACCTCTTACGAGAGTTTGGGAAGTTAGTTGCGGCTGAATTAAATGCAAAGACACGAGATATACACATACAAAATGTTGTTTGCGTTGCCAATTTGATACTTTACGATAATAGTGATTAGTATAGCATACGAAGGCACATGCACGGAATTCGCTGAATTTAGCGAACTCCCTGCGCGCACGCTTTATACACTAATCGCCATTATAGTAAAGTGAGTTATCACCTTGGCTTGGCAACATTCAACATTAATTAAGTTTCAGTGGAAAAGTTTTTAGCTCCACAAATTTCTGAGTTATCGCATCAAACATGTCTTTTTCAGTTTTTCATAATGAAAAGGTGAAGCATAAAACTTCTCTTTAGCATGAACAGTTAAAAATATTCTCCTATGCTATCCATATTATATTTTTAGTAGTGCCCCAAGTGATAATGCAATTTGGAGAAAAAGATAAATTAATTACATTTTTGTACACGACAAACGGAAGAGTTTCCCCATGCTTACGTCACAATCCACTGACCAAAATGCCAATTTGAAATTCGCATGGATTTAGTGAACTCATATTTCAAATATTCATAAGTTCTCCCTTATCATAGGCCTGATTTATTCCAAACTTTTGCCTTTGTCTTTTTCCTATTTTTCTGCTTCCATACCAATGATGTTATTACAAGGGTTGGATTGCCTTTTAATTCATGTTCTAATGCCACTCTCCATATTGCTGTTTCTTGTCAGGAGGTGATTGAAGCATTAAAGAATGAGTTGAGTGAAGAGGTATGGATGAAAGTCAGTGGCATCCTTAAGCAGCATACTTCGTCATCGAGTTCAGCATCATCTACAGATCATGAATCAAAGAAAATCAAGAAGAAATCAAAGAGCTCTAAAGTTCCAAGGCCATTTGACTTCAAGAAGTAAGTAAGATGAGAAGCATGGTGCTTAGATGGACTTTAAATTCTTTATATTCCACATAATAATGTGCAACATTGTATTTATCATGGCATAGATATACCAGATGCTTTAAGATTATTTAACTGTTTTCCAGTACAAGATTAATCTATACCAGTGTTAATAGAGTTGTCATGGAGCTAATTAATAATGAAAATGGATGGGTAATTTTTTGCAAAGCCGTTGTCTTGCTCAAAGCAACTGTTCCGTCCATTAGTGCCATTTGTTTTGTGCAAAATTGCACTTTGGGCAAACAAGCGACCAAGCAGAGAGGCAAAGAAAGCAACCAAAGTGTTGATCTAATCATTTATCTGTGAGGGATCTACATGTCAATTTTTTTCTGTATGTAAGGTTCCAGATTGTGATTTTATGTGTTGAAGTACAATTAGTCTCTGTTAACCATGACATGTTTGAATATATATTCGGGATCCACATCAAATAAAAAGACAAAAAATATGAGGGGAGGGGGTGATTTAGCAGACTACTTAATGAAAGCTGCAATGAGAGATGCAATCAGTGAAAGGCATAGGGATAGCATACATGCTGCTACAAGGATGGGGGACATAAATGCCCCAACACTGTGTGTATAAAACCTATCACAACTCAATTCCTAACCCTACAGTATATCTTTGATTTGTTAAATAAAGCTTAGGACAAGTAAAATATTGGATTACCTCAAAGGCATACATTAAGAGAAGCAGTCATATCCATTGATGCTATTTGTTGGGGGGTAAAACTCACATCATGAGAATCTTTTATGTTTGCACATTTCTTTCCTTTTCCCTGCATGTGTTATATCTTTAGATACAACACAAGGCATGTAGCTTTGAAGATCACCTATCTAGGATGGGATTATCATGGTTTCGTTGTGCAAGAGGATTCTAATAATACAGTAGAGGTAAGTAGTAACACAGTCAGTACAAACTAGATTATCATGGTTTTGTTGTGCAAGAGGATTCTAATAATACAGTAGAGGTAAGTAGTAGATTCCCCTCCAACCTGTACAGTGTACTTTTCTCTCTTCTTCTTTACTATCTGTTTCTTCAAATTCAAGATTTTGTCTTCCTTTTTTCTTTTTTTTTTGATTGGTCGAAATTGGAGTCGTGATTTTATCCATGCCCGCCTACCAGTCAATAGTTTTTTAAAAAGTGCCCTCATACCCGCCTACCAGTCAATAGTCTTTTAAAAAGTGCCCTCATACCTGCCTACCAGTCAATAGACTTTCAAAAAGTGCCCTCATACCTGCCTACCAGTCAATAGTCTTTTAAAAAATGCCTTAGTGCTGCGATCCCCATTGGTTTACGTGTTAAAATTGTCTTTGTGTGAGTGCAGACACCATACAGTGCTTTTTGTCTGCGATTCCCAAATGATTGAAACTTTCAGTCATTTTTCCAGCGAAGATTAACAGACAGTGTCTCAGATTTTCTGTGATGTTTTAACCAATTTTTACTCAATAAATAATAATAATAATAATAATAGGCATTTGTATAGCGCCGTCTATCTAGACAATGCTATTCCGAGGCGCACAAAGGATAAGGTAAGAATTTTTGTTTCAATTCGGCATATAAAAGACATACCGACTGCTTTAATATTCGAGGCCTGGCTGTTTTATAGGCTCTCGGGGACGTTGCATCCACCCATGACCCTGGTGCGCCGCCCACTGCGGCGCGCGGGTCATGGGAGGATGCAACGTCCCCTTGAGCCTATAAAACAGCCAGGCCTCTCAAACCAGTCGATATCTCTATACTTCATGTATGTTATACTCAACATTCCTTTCAAAATGTCCAATACTCCTTGAGTGCCTGAGTCACGGGTGATTTATTCTTTACATGTAACTCCATACCTAGTACTTTCTCAAAAATGCCTGTGCTTTTTTGGTATCCTTGCCTTGTTTTTAGAGTGTAATATAGATGTACATGTAGGTACACATGTAGATGTCAAGGTCAGAGAAAGTCATGAAGGAGAAATCTCATTCAAAGTACATTACTGGAACTTTTCATTCATCTCTGTTTAGCATCACCTGTTTGAAGCTCTCACTAAGACGAAGCTGATCGAGAGTCGTCAGACATCTAACTACTCTCGCTGTGGTCGAACAGATAAAGGAGTCTGCGCCTTTGGCCAGGTTATTGCCATTGACCTTCGCACCAACCTACTTGAAGGTGTAGGGGTCATTCAAAGGCCAGATGGTACAGCCCACGAGAGAACAGGTACACATTTTGTAATACACATAATTTGCAATATACTTTGTCATAAGTCTTTTTGGTTTGAATAGGATGTGCTTACTTACTGTGCCAATATTTATGACGGTCTGATAATCCCTTCACAGAAATTTGTATTGCGATCTAATCATCTATATACCCTTGCTCAATACCTCACTAAATATAGTGCTTGAATAGACATCAAACTTTAATCCCCATTTCTCAAAAAGGATAATTTCTTTGGGTGAGACATTTCTTTTGAGTGGCTTTTGAACATCCAATTCTGATGAGTTGCATACCATTGTGAAGCGGAAAATCTACTCTCTGAGAATCAGACATTAAAATGAAGAAAATCATCCGGGAAGTTTTTTGGTGGTTGTGAGGTGCTGGGTCATAAATTTTCTTATAATGAATGAAGCTGACTTGTATAGGTAGTTGAAATAGACCTTGAATAGGCCTCATTGAAATGGATAGGCTACCTTGTGAAAGGAAAGTCTGCCTTCCTGCGATGATGGATGTAACTTATCAAGTAATAAGAATGGTATTATTCTCATTGATATTCTGAACAGGAAACACAACTGAGGAGATCACCTACCCTTTGATGTTGAACCGTGTTCTACCAAATGAAATCAGAGTCATAGCATGGACACCAGTTGAACCAGGGTTCCATGCAAGGTAATAGATGTAGAGTGCAAGGAGTAACAATTAGATCCCATGGGGGTGTTTCACAAAGACTAAGATCGACTTAAGTTGGATTTGAACTATGGCAGGCCATTCCTGCCACTGGTTGCTCTCATCATTGGTCTCTCAAGAGACGTCACAAATCTACAGAATTTACAATTTTGATGGTTCATTGTTGAAGAAAAAAAGTTACTTACATTGTAAACTTAAGTTAAATTAAAGACTTGGACTTATACTACGGTATGCGAATTATGCCCTTAAAAAGTCTTGAGCCAGATGTAAAATTAGAGGTAAAAAAACCTTAGAAATTATGATCTTTGGATAATATTTTTTCCTTCATTATTGAACTATCAAAAGATGTAAATTCTGTTGACTTTCGACCACGATTTGTACGTCCCTTGAGAGACCAATGCCAGGAATGGTTAGAGGAACCAGTGGCATGAACGGCCTGCCATAGTTCAAGTCCAACTTAAGTCGATCTTAGTCTTTGTGAAACACTCCCAATATCTACTATGAAAATGATTATATTCATTTACATACAATTAAATTTACCAATGTTTATTTCTTTGAATCTACTGAGTAATTGAGTTGGCAAAGCATTAGAAAAATTAGATAATGACAAGAGATTTTGAATTACATTTCTTCTCTGATTGTATTTGATGTTCCACTTTAGGATAGAGAGAGAGAGAGAGAGAAAGAGGGGGAGGACCACAGTGCTCAGATTTTTTAAATTTTGATTCGATTTTATGGATGCCCGATGAATGCTTGTAATCATGATAATACAAACAATTTTTCTCCTTTTTTTTTCTTCTCTTTGTTAAGGTTTGATACACTACACAGAACATACAAGTACTTCTTTCCTGCTGGTGATCTAGATACAAAGGTTAGCATTTATCTTCTTTAACCAGGGTTCATTCAAGAAAAGAGAAATCTTATGTTTTGTATCAATTTTTGTCTTGCCTGCGTAGCAAAAAGCGAGACCTTGGCGCCGCTTTTCCGGTGGTGGCGGCGGCGGCGGCGGCATCAACATATAAGTATAAGTTCTTATTCAATGAAACTTGGACTAAAGGGTTATCAAGCATTCCCAATCATGTGAGGAGAATTTCAAGTCACAAAGTCAAGGTCAAAGGTCATTTCAGTTAAAAAAACTTCGACTATGTTGTGGCATCAACATCAAAAACTTAACCAAGGTTAAGTTTTTTGAGTTTTTAATAAAGTTTTGAAAGTATAAGTTATTATTCAATGAAACTTAGACTAAAGGGTTATCAAGTATCCCCAATCATGTGAGTAGAATTTCAGGTCACTAAGTCAAGGTCAAAGGTTATTTCCAGTCAACAAACTTAGACTATGTTGTGGCATCAGGTTAAGATTTTGAATTTTTATCATAATTTTGAAAGTATACAGTACATTTTCTTTCCATGAAACTTGAACATAAAGATTATCAGGTATCACCAATCATGTGATTAGTCTTTTAGGTGACAAAGTCAATGTCAAATGTCATTTCAGGTCTGCAAACTTACATGTAGACTTTGTTGTATCAACATCAAGATTTTGAATTTTTAGCATAATTTCAAAAGTGTTTGTTCAAATTCCATGAAACTTGTACCCACGGGTAATCAAGTATCACAAATCATCTGACACATATTTCATGAAAGTTATCAATCTTGGTACAAATAATAGTAAATAATTCTTCTGCTGATTCTTAGTCAATATTGACTTCAAAATGCTGATTATATTCAGAGGATTTCATTTGGGGGGGGGGGCCTGCTAATGGGCCACCTCAATTTTTCATCAACTACAGTTTGAGCAAAAACTTGCAAACCATTTTGTAGTTTCCTGCAGATGAATATAATAACGCAACAAAACAAGAAGAAAAAAAATTAAAAAGAAAGAAAGAAAGGAGAAGAAAAAAACTAACATCTTGAATGACTTTGGCAGTGCATTGTCAAAAAATGTCAACATTAGCAAAATCAGTTTGTGTTTGCTGCAGTTTTCAGGTTTATTTAGAGTGCATTGTAAGAATGAAGAAAAACACATTAGTGTTGCATATTTCACAAAGACTGTGTGTTCAATTAATCAATCCTGTTGAGAATCTTTTCCTGCCATGTGTTCTGTTCATTGGTGAATTTGTCCTTCCCTAACAGGTGTTTTGGTATTGTTTAACATGTGTGTTAATGATTCCCACATTCTCTCTCTTATACATGAATGAAAAGCTGATGAAGGAGGCCTCTCAGAAGCTTGTTGGAACCTTTGATTTCAGGAACTTCTGCAAGGTATGTATGTATGGAATTTCGTTCAGTTTAAAGGGCATTGCAAGGATTTGCATGGTTAAAATTTCAAAAATTGTAAAAGGTAAACAAAATGAGGTAAAATTGATCATTTAAAATGTCCCTAAAGGTATGATTTTATTCATTATTAGCAAAATACCAATCAGTTTTCTTTCAAAAATTTGAATTTTGCAACAGCAGTTTTTTATCCACCCAGTTGTTTCTGTGTAAAATGAGGGCTTCAATTTTGCACTCAAAGAGAGAAAAACCACAGAGTCTCTTGATACATTTTACTCATGCTTTCATAAACTCATCTTGCTGCTACATATAAACTTTGAGATAAGTTTTTTTAGGGCTTGCAAATCCCTGATAGTGCCTTTAAGTGTTAGCCCTTTTAGTGCCATGGATAACAACTCGCATTTTCCTCTAATGTATAAGGATCAATTCTATTGTACAGAAACAAACCGTGTTACATCAATTGTGATAGCATGGTTATTATATATTTATATTGGATATTTGCCATTGTGTTGTACATTTTTTAATTTCACGGAGCATTATTATCTAATTGCATTTCAGATGTCATGGTCTGAGAGAGGAATGATTTTAAAATTATTTTATAAGGTAATGATCTTGAGCGATAGACAAAAGTATGTACCGGCAATTAGGGGTAAAGAAATATGCAAGGTGACATTTGAAGTTGAAGACTTTCGTCTTGTGACTTCCTTTAGTCACCTTAGAAGTACATTGTACAACTTTTGCCATCTCTGTTATGATTTAATTTCTTTTATATTTTCATAATTTTTCATTTCCAGATGGATGTAGGCAATGGAGTAGTGAAGCATGTAAGAACTATCCGTTCTGCTGAAATTAGAAAGCTAGATGACAGGTAATATGTTTCTCCTTAGCTTAGCCACCCCACGGATGGTGGGTTAATCTAGAGATGTCTTAAGCCCACCGCACACTATACGATCTACATGCAATTCAATTTTTTTAATAAATGGTAATTGTGAGAATGGAAATCCAAACAAACATCTTCCTGATTTAGGTTATACAAATTCATAAGAATACCAATAACAGGAATTTTCTTGCATTATTATTATTATTATTATTACTTATACCGTGCTTTTCCCAAAAGGCCCAAAGCGCTTACAGTATAAATAACAATTACATAAATATATGTAATGAGAAAAACAATCTTACAACTACAAACTGCAAAAATATGTGTTTTCAAGGCCTTTCTAAAGGTAATAACTGATGAAGACTGTCTAATTCTAAGTGGTAGATCATTCATTGGGCAATAGAACTGAAGTGGTACGGAAGCAGACAAATAAGAGAAACAGAATGATGAAAGTTTGAAATAAATCAGGCCAATAATAAGGGAGTTAGGAATGTTTGAAATGTAACATCTCTAAATCCATGCAAATCTCAAATTGGCAATTTGGTCAGTGGACTGTGATGTAGTCACGGGACAACTCTCCTGTTTGCTGTGTACAAAATATCATTAATTACTCAATCTCTCCTAAGTGCCTTCTCACTTGGTGCACTACTCAAATATATTATGGATAGCATATTATTACAAGCGCGTAGCCAGGAGTTTATTTTAGGGGGGCGGTAGTGAGCACGCGAAAGCGTGAGAATCGCTTACGAGGATGGGTGCAGGGAGGGGGGAGTTTCCCCCCTCCCATGCGAAGCGCAGAAGCTTTGACGTTTCATTAAATTATTAGAGAAAGAAGCCGATTCGTTGTACCATTCTCGACCCTTCATCCTTGTCTGAATTCAGCCTCCCCCCTCCGCGAAGCGCGGAGGCTTTGACGTTTCATCAAATTATTAGAGAAAGAAGACGATTCGTTGTACCGTTCTCGGCTTTAATCCTTGTCTAAATTCAGTTTCCCCCACCGGCGCCAAGCGCTGAAGCTTTGACATTTCATCAAATTATTAGAGAAAGAAGACGATTCGTTGTACTGTCTCGACTCTTAATCCTTGTCTGAAATCAGTTCCCCCTCCCGAGCGAAGCGCGGTAGCTTCGACGTTTCATTAAATTATTAGAGAAAGAAGACGATTCGTTGTATACCGTTCTTGACTCTTAATCCTTCTCCCACGCAAATTTTGCGCGGAAGCTTTGACGTTTCATTATATTATTAGAGAAGATGACGATTTGTTGTACGTGCTCCTTTTTCTTCCTACGTCCTCTTCCTTTTTTCTCTTCTCTTACTTTTTTTTTTTGGCCGGCGTATTTTTTGGGGGGTCATCTAAAAAGAAGAAAATCTCCTGAATCACTCATTTTGAAAAAAACTGACATTATATGTGTTGAAATGAATGGGAAGTAGTCCGGCATTATCAATTCAGCCAATTAAGTGATCAAAACTTTCAAAAATTCATAACTTTCTCATTTTTTTCAGATTTAATTAAAACTTTTACCAGTCTGCTTCTCTGATTTGTCTGCTTTATTTCGGAGTAGTTGTCTATTAAGGTTTGATTCTCCTTTAAGCCTTCTAGTCAGAATAAATGCTGAATTTCCTTTAGATCGTAGACAGTGGTATGATGTCACCACGAATCTGAGACTATTCTGAGCCGATTTTGCTTTTCCTCCAAGGAAGCTTGAAATCCATTGAAATAAAATTGTATTAATATCATTCGATCATCAGATCATCAACCATTAAGATTTTATAAGTTTGAATGTTCATATCTGATGCTATTGAAAATTCTTCCAAGATTGTAGTCAGATCATACAGTGTGCAGTGAGCTGAAGTTGAGTCGTTTAAACACTTGACCGATGAAGGTCATGGATGCAATCCCTGGCAGTTGTACCACACTTGCTCCTGCTACAATTTCTGTTTGGTAATTTCCTTAAAGGTAATGCAAAGTTTTGGGAAATTTTGAAATTGGATGGATAGTAATTCTTTACATTTTTGATATATTTGGATGCCCCTGTAGATGTATTATAAGCACTAAAAAAATTAGCCCCTAGAACACTTCTGCTTTCGAGCAAATTGAATAATCAAAATTTACCGGTGCTCCTGGTAAATTTCAAATATTTCAAATAGCGCCTAAGGCCATTTCATGGTAGCTACAACCATGAAAATCTCAGAATATGCAGTTCTGATATATAATTTCCAAACGGGAATAGCAAATCGGTCAATTGTAGTCAAGAAACATTGTTTTAAAGCTTAAGTAATATCAGTCTTGAGAGGGCGCTATATAACATAAAGGGTTTATTATTTACAATTTCATCACTTTAGACTCGATTTGAACCGCGACAACGATCATTGGATATTGTAAAATCGCATATGCTTCCAATATGTTCATTTGAACCAAATTCATGACCCCATACCAAAACTTTGTATTACCTTTAACTAACTGGTTTCCTAACTTCAACCCTGGACCTGACACTAATATGTAACATTAAGGCTAACACTAAACCTAATCTCAAACCTAGTTTAAATCCCAAGTGCAATCCTAACCCTATGCTTTCCACGATATAAAGCCAGGAGCAGTTGTCACTTTTATAGAAAATCATCTATTTTGAACAGAGGGGCATTAACTTGTGTTAACATCCTTCTGGTTCTTAATGTCAGAGCACTGCCCTGGCAATGCACTTTCCACTGTACATCTACATGTATGTGTTCTAAATAGGTACCTGCAAGGAGTACATTCTTTGAATGCTCTGAGAACAGGAGTTGTAAGGCTGGCTAAAAGGTAATTTTTAGCTGTTTGATCACCCTTTGTGGTGGATGCATTGACAATCGCTATATAAGAAACCAATACATGTATTATCATTATTACTATAACTGATGAGAAAACATTATCAGTGCCCAGAATACAGCACCTTTAACCAATTAACCCTCACTGGCTCTTGGTGCTGTATTTTCACGCATTTATTTTCACTAAGCTATGTGAGTTGGTCTAGGGTTCATATATCAATATTTAAAGGCGCACAATCCCGCCAGTGTAGTTATCGCTGCTCTAGTCATCGCCATCGGAACATGCCATCTGCGTAAGAGCCGTATTCTGTTGGTGTCAATAGACAGCTAGCACCGTCCGCCAGCGCGTACGTATTTTGAACGCCCTCTGGAATTACCGGGAACGGAAAAGTAAGATGTATAATCATAGTATTGTTTATCTATTAACAGTTCAGGTGGCTTTCAGATGTGTGAGTTCACTATAAGTGGTCTAGCATTCCTCTATCACCAAGTCAGATGTATCACAGCAATTCTCTTCTTGATTGGACAACATAAGGAGAAGCCTGAGGTGAGAATAAACATGACAAGGGTTAAGGTCAATGACCTTCCTCTGGATTCTACCTCCCCCTCCCCTTTCTCTCTCTCTTTCTTTACCTCTCATTCTCTCTCCATTAGCCCCATCATCATTTTTTTATCTTGCAGTCTGGGACAGTTTGGTGACCAAGTCCCTTCCGGTCTATTTCGCGTGGATGTGCTGTGTATGCTCGCGTTGGATGTGTGTGTGTATACATTTTTCTGACAGTAATCACAGTGATTTATCATGATTTTCAAGCGATTTCAAGAGTGGATAATTACGAAGAATGTATGAAAATATTGTTAAACATACTCTAGAAACAAGATATTTTGATGTGTGATGGGCAAGAGCAAGTAGAAGCATAGAAATAATAATGTCAACTTTCTTTGGTTGTGTTTGTTGGAAAGTGTGAAAACTCGTCTAAAATACTAACTGGATTACAATAAAGGGTTCATTGGCTCGTTGGACGACCAACGGACATACTACGTTTTGATGGCGTATTCTAAAGTTAAGCCCGTCAGTTTCTTGGAAGTTTCGAGAAGGGCCTTATGTTGTTGCGATCCGGTCGTCAAAATGATTTGGAGTATCTTTCTCTTGCTTTTTGTTGCTGCCGTCACAAAATTTAAGAAACCTAGAAAAGGCTTATGGACACGTACATGTACGTACATTGCGCGTACATAATACAATTACGGTGCATACGCTGCCGTACATCAGAAGATGTAAGTCCGGGAAGTGGCTTAAAATCACTTCCTAGTGTCTACATCCTGGCTTTTTAGGCTTATTGGCGATAGCAATAATTGTCAAAATATTAGTGTTCCATCTCTATTGGCATCTTTGAGAAGCTATATCGTACCTGTCTCTGCCTTTATTATTATTACCTCCTGCTTTCTTTTGTCTCATGATTGTAAAAGTAAAGGATGAATGATTTAATTGTTGTTCTTGCAGATAATTGATCAGCTGCTAGATGTGGAGAATGAGCCATGTAAACCCCAGTATTCAATGGCAGCAGACTTTCCTCTTGTTCTCTATGATTGTGCCTATGAAGGAATATCATGGATATATGATAACTGTAAGCTAATTGCTAGTGATGATACAAATTTCCTTATGAGAATGAAATACCACTAATGAAAAAGAGAAGACTGCCCAGTTCCAAAGAATTTTCCAAAGAAATTTCTTTAAAAGTCTGTAGTCTTTTTGTTAAGCACTAATACTATAAATAACAAGATATTCATTGTGCAAGGTGACAAAAGGAGCATTAGAAATATAGAGAAATTGCTGTGCAGAGATAATCAGATTGTCTTAAAACCTTGCACACCAATTAAGCACATCCTCTTATACTTTATTTTGTTTCAGGTTTCAGTGCAACAATCAATTCATAAGAGTTATAAGAGATCCAAATGAAACCAGTAGTGAGGGTCATAGACATTGAAACTACTACAACAGTAATAATGATAATATTGGTTTCTTGGTGATCAAAGAGCTAAAAATTACCTTGTAATTCAAATTCAGACAAACATAGGTGTAGAAATTTAATTCATCAGATGCTCCTTTAGTTTTTGCCCAAAGGATTGCATGGTCTGTACTTGCCTTTAGATCCCAACTAAGCTACATGTGTGTAAGCTAGAAGATTGAATGTGCATGGTCACTGTCTTAAAGGGGAAGTCCACCCTCATAATAAGTTTGTTTTGATATAAGGAGAAAAATGAGAAGAACATATCAGTGAAGGTTTGAGAAAAATCGGACAATAAATAAGAAAGTTATATATTTTTTAAATCCATAACTTTTCATGAAATACTTCAAATCTGTGAGTCAAATTGGCAACGTGGTCTCTAAATATGATGTCACCCCCTCACATTTTCTCCTTTGTTGAATGCAAGAAATGTAATTAAATTCCATTTTGGTCCAAAGATATATTTTTTTTCATGCCTATCTCGATCATATATCACGGATAATAATGGTGGCTTCTTATATAGCGCACATGTCCGTCACGTTGACGCTCCTGGCGCTGCCCCGATTATTACCCTGGCTTTAGCAAGGCAGCCACTGCGGTGCTCTAGCATTTCAAGGAATTAATTCCTGCCAGGTACCCATTTACATCACCTGGGTTGAGTGTGGCAAATGTAGATCAATGTTGTGCCAAAGGACATTAGTGCCGTGGCGGGACTCGAACCGCGGACCTTAAGATCGACAGTCTGTCGACGTATCCACTCGACCACGACACCTCTACATGTTCTTTCATGCACCCCCATATAAGATAGGTCTACTATTCCATTAACATTCAGAGAAATGGAGATTTTGGGCCATTCTGTCATTCAGATCAGTGCATGGTGAATTGTGAGGGGATGACATCAGAATCTCTGACCGCATTGCCAATTTGTCTCAAAGATTCCACGATTTTCATGATTTTGACATATTCATAACCTTCTTATTTGTTGTCTGATTTTTCTCAAACTTTCACTGAATTGTTTCTTTATTTTTCTGCTTCTATTAAAACCAATTTAATATCAGGTTGGACTTCCCCTTTAACTGTAGGCCTACCTATGCATTAAAGTCAATTGGAAAGGCCAAGTTGATCAATTATTATAAAGTAATGTTGCCAAGATGATAAGAGTATAAAGTAAATATAGTAACATTGTTCTTTTTGTTGTTTATGCTCCACTTATTCTATGTTTTTCATCTGTTTTCGTTCCAGCCATACATGAGAAGAACATCAATCAATTCCAAGAAATGTGGACTGGTCACATGGTTAGGTATTAAAAATATCCTATTCACACAATCTCAAACATATCCAAGACCACAAAGAAGTTACATACAATGTACATGCATAGAAACAGTATACATGTGTGTTTAAATGGACATGTGCTCTGATTTAGGTGTCAGTTTTCACTGCATACAGAATTTGTATGTACACATGAATTGATACAAATCAGGTATGCACGAAACATTTTCAGGGGTTGCTCAGAAAACATTCAGCTTTAGTTTGGAGTAAAATGTATTTTGATGAATGTTTCTTTTGAGGACGTCAATAGAAATCCTTAAGTGGACTGGTCTTTCAGCTCAAAACAAATTCAGCATTAATTGACACCATCTGGTAAATTGTATAGGTTAGGCTCTATTTTTAGTAATGTGACCATTGAAAGTTTAACAAATGATAATGCAAATACTATCTTTATGAGTTACATAATGAGAGAAACTTATGAAATGGTATATTAAAGATAAGAATGTTTATATTTGACAGAGCATCCATGATGCGTGCCATGTTAGAAGGATTGACATCCGTTCCTGTTACCACTCAATCAAATGAATCAACATATACAGGTTTGTTTCCCTTTAACTGTCAATCATTACAAGTCATGGGTTTGGGGTTGATGCAACTCAAAACCCCCATTTTCGGCTACACCCGTGACCTTTTGCTTTTTCACAGTCAAATAAAATCAAACTAAATCATACAGGGTGTAGATTGAAATAAACTAAATCATACAGGGTGTAGATTGAAATAAAATCATAATTTGATAGGTTTATTATTTTTAAAAAAAGAGTGGGGATCTGAGAAAAGGGGATTGATTCTTCATGCCCACCTTCCTCCCCTTGAACACTCACCAATATGATTGGAGCTGGAAGAGCACCTAAGTATTAAAGTAATCAGCTGTTTAACCCTATTCTGAATGGGCTTTTTGAGAGCAAGTTTTA
Organism: Mesocentrotus franciscanus; assembly: GCA_037976565.1. NCBI lineage: Eukaryota > Metazoa > Echinodermata > Echinoidea > Camarodonta > Strongylocentrotidae > Mesocentrotus > Mesocentrotus franciscanus. The sequence goes on along the minus strand of CP137682.1, from coordinate 2,384,406 downwards.
TGGGGGGTCAATCCGTAGGGGTATTGTACTTTTGTATGTACTTTGTGATTATTTTGTCATGTGAAAATTATGATCTTAACAGGCCTGACAATTTCCAGATTTAAATCGGTTTACTGATTTTTTTTTTTTTTAATTTCCAGATTTTTTCCTGATTTTCTTTTTTGGGATTTTTTTTTAATCATGATTTTTTTCCCACCCAAAATGGATAGTCCCTGAGATCGACGTAAATCCGGTTTAAAATTAGGGAGGGGTGTGAGGTGTTGTTTTTTTGTGACTTGCTTGAACTCCTCAAGCAAACGCTCAGATTTCTAAAATCTTTTCTGTTGTTTAAACTCTCACTATCACCCCTGGATCTAAAGCCTCAGTGCAGTGCTCTGAACTTGTGTTTGACAATAAATGTACCGGTACCTTGATTTGCATAGATTGATATCAAACTTCTTACAGATGAGACTATTCGTTGGTGTGATGCCAGACCACCTATACAGAGGCAGGCTACCAGTCTAGTTGTAGGCTTACCATCTAAACATTACAAACCACTATTAGACAGGAAAAGGGGAGGTGAGTACAGCATAATGAAAGCACATTAATATTTACTCATCTGGGGCAAAGAATTTGGGGAAACACATAAAAACAATGTAGATAACTGGATCATTCTGCAAATCCTTCATAGGTACTAGTACAGTAAGTGATGTATGTGTTATGCGCTATACAAGAATGGTTTATTATTATTATTATTATTATGAATAAAGTGTTTTCACAGTACACTTAACTCCATTATATTATCAGAGTGATAGCGTGTTCAATGCATGTACCCAATCATCAGATTATTGTGTGCTTTCTTAAAGTAAAATCAGCCATCATTTGATTATTAAGATCACAACAACATAATGAGTAGTCTAGCACTCTGGCTGAAAATATATACTTCTACAATGTAATTATCATTGGCTTGCAAAGAAATGTGTACAATAATCTTATACTGTGCAAATGTACTTTAATTATATTGAGAGAGAGAGAGATTTAAAAAAATGTAATAATGATTGTTGCAGACTATGGAGAACGACTACAAGTTTTTTATTTACACTTCTGGTAATTTAATTTGTCCTGTGTTGGGTTTGCCTTTTTTTCAGAGAGTCTGGAGAACAGGATAGAGCATTTTGCCAAACGAAGAAAAGTTGAAGATGCCCCCTCAGAAGAATCGTCATGACAATAACCCCTTTCCATGAACATTCCTTGGGGATATATTAATATTAATATCAGAATGGACTTCCCTTTAAGATCTCAATGGAACATGTTTGGGATATCTTTTATGAGGACTTCATCGAACAGGACTCGTGTACATGTATGACTATACAGTACATAAATTCCATAGTAGATGATATCATGGTGTGACGATATCATGATGTGACGATCTAGATACAAAAGCAGAATAATGATATGTCTTGTTTACCCAGGGTAGCCTCATCAGTATTAATACTGTTCTCTCTGAGGGCCCTGCAATCATAATATTAATTACCCTGGCTATAGCCTAGCTACCATGAGAAGGCGCTCAGGCATTCAAGGAATTGCCTCCTACCGGGTACCCATTCACCACACCTGGGTGGAGAGTGGCAAATGTAGATTAATATATTGCCAAAGGACATTAGTGCCGCATCGGGACTTGAACCCCGAACCATGTGATTCACAGTCCAGCGAGGTATCTACTAGACCACGACACCTCCACTAAATAAACTAAATGTCTTCAATTATTCCATTACAATGTGATACAGCTGATCCAACCCGGTTGTTACAAACACCTTTCTGAAGATACATGGTTTAATGGAATGAAAGTACATCATGAAACATCATCATTTGCAGACATCCTCTTTGTTTTTGTTTCTTATTCTTAAAGTATTGTGTATTGGGGGTGTCATAATTCCCATAATAACCCATTCATAGTCTCTTTTAAACTTGCTTTTCTTTACTTAATTCTTCATTCTAATACAGAGAGACACAAAGAGTTGTTTCCTTACTGTCTGATGTACATATCATCTCCAGACTCAGAAGTTGATTGCACAGAGGAAGTCTATAGTATGGAAACATGTTTGCTAACACACATTAAAAGGGATAGCCAATATCGAGTGAATCACTCTTAACTCTAATTTTTATGGATTTGTTTACATGTACATGTTTGATCCCTTCTCTGCCCCTTGTTTATAAAAAAAAAAAGCATTCCTCTCATTTTCTCTGAATTTTGAAAGGCATTCTAAAATATTTATAATCAATGGCCATTCCCATATCCTCTTTTATTGAGCAGAACAATAGACGTACTACTAAGTGACTATCCAGTAAATGTATGTATGAAACAGATGGTCATCTGACTACCAAGTATTTCCTGGTATGCCAGTGTTTATTTATACGTGTAGTGTAAAGGGGAAGTCCACCCTATTAAGTTGGTTTCTGTTTCAGTAGAAGCAGGTCACTGAAAGTTTTAGCAGGACCAATTAAAAATAAGAAAAAAGAAAGTTATGAATGTATTAAGATGCGATCAATCACACAAATTGACAAATCTGTGACGTATCTTGCAAGATCCCTTACCATTTGCCCTGTACTAATAAACTTCAAAAATTTATATTTTCCCTTATGAAAATTTTCAATCATACATTCTCCATAAATATAATTATTGCAAAAATGTTTTTAAACAACCCCTCTATGAATAAAGTCTGTTCCCTCATCAATAACTAAAAAGATGAAAGTTTACAGAGCAGATTTGAAAGGAGCTCGCAAGATATGTCACATTGTTGCTGATTTGTGTTTCATTGATGAGAACTTCAAAAAATCATTACTTTCCTGTTTTTGATCGGATATTGCTCAAATTTTCACTAATTTGTTTCTCTTTTTTCTGCTTTTATTAAAACCATGATAATATCAGGTGGACTTCCCCTTTAAAAAATTTATGAAAAATAAATGGTTAAGTGTACATCTTAAATGTTACAAACATGTAGCATTGAATTCCTCACTCTGTGCTTGCCAAGCAATAAACTCCTGATAATTATAATTTTAAACAGACATACATGTACAGTCTACAATGTTATGGGGCGGCGGTTGAATTTTAAAAGGCAGATATGTCATTTTCTCAAAAAAAATTCTGTAAGCATATTATTTATTACCCTTGTCTGTACAATTATAGTAATTTGTGCTTGGTACTGTATTTTTACACTCGGTATCTCATCAAGATGTGTTGTTTTACTTCTGCGTATATGTACCAGTGAGAACTTGCATGTCTTTCTATCTCTTTTCATCACCTTAATAGTGCGACCAATTGCATGTTTTTATTAAAAACATAGAAACAAAATAGTTTGTCCTTGCCTTGCTATTAAGATGATGATAATGGTTCTGATGATGGATAAATGATGATGATGGATATATGGTAACGGGAATTGTGATATTGATACTGATGAATGATTATGATTACCCATAAACTTTCAGTTCCATTGATGTTCAAGATGTTTTACTTCCATGTATACATGTATTCCAATCTAACCAAAGGTGATAGCTACAATGTACATATTGACACAGATGTTTTAAAGAAACAAGAAAAGTTCTCTCATAGATATTCTTGACATTTACATGCTAATCTCAAATTTTAAAGTTTTGAATGCAAGGGAATTCCCTTCTTGAAATGGACTGTAAGTCCTGGTACAATCCCATTTGTTTTGATGGTTAACCACCATGCTTGCACCAGGAGATTCTTTCTTTCACCTGCTTGCATGTGGCAATGTTCAAAATACGTACATCTGTGTGCATGTACATTACTTTACCGACGTACTACTGAGACGCGCTACAAAGTGGTGTTCAAAGCAAGTTCATATTATGTTACATTTAGAAATTTTAATGAAAACAGCAGTTTAACATGAATAATAATAATTCACTTTACAGTGTACATGTACTATAATACACAAGATTTACATTGACATTTGGATATATATGAAGTTAAGATATATATTATTTTACACATTTTGTTGAAAATCTTTAATAGTTCTTTAATCTTCCAAAAAATGAATGATTGTACCCATTCATTTACTCAAGAGCATAAAACAATCTTTGGATTGCCTTCTTGAATGCATTCATTAACACCATCTATTCTTTGATTGTAAGCACTGAATCTTAAAATATGAAACATACAGTATTTCTTTGCATGTATTTAGTAAAGTAAATATATATATTTTTTTGTTTCTGTAACAAATCCATCAGACATATTTATTATACATTGCATTTTTGCATTTTTTTTCTTCAATAAATGGCAAAATATTTGAAAAGGAACATTTCAAACTCGTAGCTGTGTATTCTACTCAAATATAAACCTGGTGTTGGGTTTAAGCTTTAGTTCAAATGAAGGTTTGATAAAGGAAATTAGACTGAAGTCTATGTGATCTTAAAAAACCCTAGGTTAGGTTTAACTGAATTAGTAGAACATAGACCTTTGTGTGCCACATGCTATGCCCCCCAAAAGTATATAAATATACATATATATATAAGAAGACGGTTTTATTTAACATCTGTACAAAGAGATTGTCTTTGAGTTTCACTTTATATCATGGTAACCATTCATGTGTTACTACTAGCAAGAAGACTTTTATCTCTGTCTTGTTTTGACGGGTTGATATGGCATAATAAAGAAACTCGATTCGCTCTATTATCAGCATTTCATTTCACATTCTCCTAAAAATGTACATAAATGAAGCTTAATGTATACCTGTTATCTACTTCACAGAATTCAAAATATTTGATGTAAAAATACAACAAGATATAGATGGTTTGCTCAAATGAAAAGCTGTTCAATGATTAATACCCTTGGCAAGACAAAGCAACCACAACCCAATACACTGTAAGACTGACTTAGAAAGAAAGAAATAACACAAGTTTGAACATTTCTTTCTTGCTTACATCCACCCTAATGCCCTACCCCCCCCCCCCAACCCTCCAAAACAATAATAACAAATTGAACCCATGAACACTGCATTCTGATTTTACTTGTAAAAGAGGTACATAATTATACTTAGAAAATAAATAACAACAAAATACTGAGAAGACCAATTGTAATGAAATGATTGTTTAAATATATATACTCTCTTCATCTGTGAAACTTTAATCATTTTCAAATACTGATATTCTTTACAAGTAATCTGGACTATACTTGTGCTTTACATGCAATATCTATTGTGCGTGAAGTGTTTGTATTAAGAGTAATTCAAATCCAGACATTGTTACATTTCATCAGCAAAAAGATATATTTCTATGACCCCCCCCAAAAAAAATACAAAAATGCATACCTGTAGTATGCTAAATCAGTTTGGTACTTGATTGAAATACACAAATTACCATGAACCATTGTCAATCTGTGTCAGGTTTAATCTTGATTAGCAAACTTCATTTTTTAATCCATGTAGCTTTCGTGAATAATACTTTTCTATGGTGCATAACAGATTCAGCAAGTGCTTCTATTACAATTTCTGTAGTTCCTATCAATTGCACAATAGTAATTATAACTAAATCTACATCAAAAAAAAAATTAATTTCATAAATGTACTCCCTCCCCCAAAGAGAAAGATATGTAACCCACCATACATGTACACTATAAGCTTGTCAAATTGCATTTAGTTAGGCTCATAACACATGTATTACCACGTGCAGATTATTATAATCGCATACTTGAGTAATGCAAGTATGTCACACAAAACTTCATATCAATATCAATATCATCACCATAGAACACAGTTGTCATAAAACCAACGTTGATCTGAATCTATGCTATGTGTAAACTGGTCAAGTTCTAAAACACAGGCATGTAACATCTGAAAACCAATGGACACATTCTCAGATTAGACCTGTACATTCTCATCAAGGTAATTACAGATCAAGCTACTCATACTTGTAAAGGGATCGAAACAAGATGCAATCTTATGAAATCAAATAGAACATAACCAGATATGTTTATATTGAGAGAGAACGAGAGAGACAGAGAGAGACGGAGACAGAGTCAAAGAGAAACCAAAAAGAAAGGAAGAGAGAGGGACTGCAATTATATGCAGAAATCAAAATTAACAAAAAGAAAGGTGTTCAAAGAAAAACGATAAAAGCATGATAAAGAGAAAGGTAAAGAAGAACAAGTCAAAGGGGAAACAGGTCATTGAGAGGCTGTGAGAAGAGGAAACCAAATTAATACCATTATTTTCAATCTTGAGGGTAAAAGCAAGGTCATATTACGAGTTTGCATCCTTAATGCACAGATCAATATCATCATATGGCACAGATTTAAAGACCCCCAAAACCCTTCAACGTTTAACCCCTTCAGAACCACAAAAAGATCACATACTGGTACATGCTTCTAAGCTCCTGGAAAACAAATCTCTAGAAAGCAGTTATAGCTTTCCATTCAATACAAGAGGATACATTCACCCAAACAAGGAGGGTTTTGTTTAGATTCAAACAGTTTCATATCGAGGGTGTCATGGCAACAGCTAATAAAAGGCTTTATTTCTTTTCAAAGTCTTTCTTAAAGTGTTACAATTTTAAATCATAGTCTTTAATGATGATGAAGATGATCCACAGCCCTTGTGCTGTATTTCTGTCATAGAAGCTAATGCACACAATGTAGGCATATCAGTATGCAAGTAACAAAACTGACAATTGTGTTAATAAAATCAGAGCTTGCATTCCCATACTACACACATATATATATATATATATACATGATTTTGTGTGTGGATAATTACAAGTGGTATCTAATGAGCAACCATGGTTTCTGCATAGCTGCAAAAAAGTGAGAATGGTGACTTAGCCCATTATAAACCATGCTGGTATTCTGATATAAACATAAACCTGATTTCAAATAACCTACATAATAGCTGCACAAAAGATAAAAAGTAGATAACGTACCGTAAATCTCCGTGTATAAGGCACACCCTTCCCCCAGGTCTGTGTTAAACAACCCACGCGGGGAAGGTCTTTCATTTAACTGCGAGGTGCAGTTGAAGGCGCCGATTTGTGCTTGTGAACTTGTCACAAATAATAGGAACAATGTCATTTTTAGAAGAATGTGTAAGATCATTAATGTAAATTAAAAACAGTAGAGGACCTAGGATAGGACCTTGTGGTATGCCATGTGTAATAGAAGAAAAATTGGAGGAATTATTATAAACTACATATTGACATCTATTAACCCTAATAAGGCCGGGGCCATCATGGCCCCCTCCGCGATTTTTCTGATTGTTCGGGAACGCATACGGATGATGCCCCGCTGCTTCATGACTTTATTCTTTCGAGTCTTGCGCATCTTTTAAAACAATTTTTTGAAAATCGGACCTACCGTTACAAAGTCACGTGACCTTTGTCTTTACATGTCGGCCCGAAAATCGCTCATTTTCGTGATTTGTGTACAAAACATATGGAAATATCATTTTTCCTAAAAGAGATAAAACATTGGTTATTTGGTCTTGTTTTAAGTTTAGGTGTTTGTTTTGGGGTCAAAATAGTTAAATTATAGTTAGAAATGAAATAAAACAACAAAAACAATAAAATACATAAGTTAAAAAAACAATGAAATACATAAGAAATTATCAAAACAAGAGATAACATAAGAAATAACCTAGCTTTCCAAATTTTTTTTTCGTATTATTATTCCAAATGGTCTAACAAATATATGCAGAGAAAAAGAAAGCTTAAATATGAAGAATATATGATTTATGTGTAAAAATATGAATTTTTGGACCTTATTTGCATAATTTACCATAAATATGCAAATGAGTAATTTTTTCAAAAAATTGAAATTGCTATAGTATTCTATACACTTCACTTGACATGCATGCAAATTTTCGCGGCGATCGGCCGTTTCACGGCCGAGATCTTAGGGGGCCATAATGGCCCCGGCCGTACGAAGAACTCAAATAGCCCGGCCTTATTAGGGTTAAAAAGATTACTTTCAAACCAAGATGACAGACAAATTTGAGTGTTGTTCTAGTTTCCAAGTGGTGAGTCAACACATCGATTACTGAGCTGGGAGACATTGCCAGGCATAGTGCCAGGTGGAGGGGCACAAATCGAAACTTTAAAAAAAAAATGATTTTTTTTTTTTTTTTTTTTGTACCCGTGTATAAGACGCACCCCCGACTTTCAAATTTTTTCGGCGGCAAAAAAGTGCGCCTTATACACGGAGATTTACGGTATATCCCAAACTTACAGTCGGGTACTGAAGCAGGCTAGGTCACTAACAATATTATATTTATTTATCTCCGAGTGCATGAAACTCTCTTGATATCAATAAACTGTTTATAGAATAACTGATTCTGGCATTATTTCAACATACATGTATACATTCTTGAGATATTTCCTTGATATGAGCATCTGGCTAGAGAACATTAATCAAGTATTGACAGCTGTTCATAACTTCAAACTGAGTGAATCAAATTTTCTCTTCGAGTGCATGAAACTCTCTTGATATCAATAAACTGTTTATAGAATAACTGATTCTGGCATACCTTAAAGGTACTACAGTATGTCCCATTTGCAGCCAACATCAAATTCTGTAGAACTTTGCAGGAATTATGAATATGTCACGTATGTCCTATCAGTGAAATTTAAACGTTACCAGTGTCCTAGTATTCAGATTATGCAAGGAAATTTCTAGACTTCACTGTCAGACACTATTGAGTGACTATCGACTTCTTTTTTTCTTTGGTAATAACATGCATCAAATGAGCTGTAAAGGGTACATGAGCATTTGTTTACATAAATAACCCACTTCTTCTAATGCCCAAAATCAAACTGATTGAATCTTTGCACAGCACAAAACATGTGACCATTCGTACAAGGGTCTGAAAATCAGACTATTTACTAAATGGATTGCAATCACTAAAGTCGATTCAACAACTAACAGTTGTTATTTTCCCACAAAAAGAAATTTTCAAGTCCTTTCGTTTGGAGGGAAGTTCTAAATTAGTATTATCTTTCAAATGCCGGTTGAATTTAACATTTTCATTTTTTGGCTTGCAAATGGGACACAGTACCTTTAACATGTTTGAATGAAATGAAATCAATATCACTTCCTTCTTCCGACAACGTGCATTCTAGAAACACTAGGAGCTAAAATATAACAAACTGATTACCTACTGATTTAACAGAAGACATCCGGATGTAACATTACCTGTTAATTAATTTACAATGAAATAAAATCTGTATTGAAAGCGAACAAGCATATAGGGCATACTTACATATTCATCTGCAGATCAGTTCAGAGCCAAGGAATTCTACATTCTGATGTATTGTAATGTCATCATTTATACATCAGCAGTCCATCGTTAACAATGATGATATGATAAAACCCTTCAGTGTTTTCTTGCATGGCTCAACAGTACAATCCTGCTGCCAGTGCCACAGACATTGCAAATGTACATAAATACAGAAATCAATAGTACTTCATGAATTGGCTGATTTTCCTCTGACTTATTGCGTGTATTAAATTTATTCACTCAATAATGTTTCTGTATACACCTGTAGTTCTTGGAGAGACTGTAGGTGTATCAAGCGTCAGGGCTTAAATTAATCCAAGGCCATGGCCTTGGATGCCCTTTTGATTGGCCTCAATGCCCTCTCATTGGCCTTGGAGATTTTTTGTGCCCTTTCCAATTCTTCCTATTTGTGCTGTAATATAGGAATGTGCCCTACAGAAAAGTGGCCTTGCCCTAAAAATATTGAAATTTAAGGCCTGAAGCGTTATATAAAACCTGAATATTGTTATTATTAAATTCTACTGTACATCTGACATGCACCCTATCAAAGCAGGTAATGCTTTAAAAAATAAACTATGGTCATATCTGACACAAAATATTGATATCCTGTGCTTTTGTGGATTCAATAAACATACATGTTATATGTACACGTGTTCATTTCTGTAGAGGGCCGTACTGACTGATAATGTACATGTAGGCTACATCGGCTCCCAGCCTATTAATCCTACTGAGTTGGTATGACCTTCAGAGATTGACTGAAGATTAGTTGTCAAAATACATCAAAATGAAATCTACTTTCCATCAATATTCAATTACATTCAATGGGTTCATATGTTTATGCCTATAACTAAAAATATCAAGGCATGATCGAGCTACAAAGAGGTCAAAGTCCAATAGGAAGGGAAATCTTTCATTGCAAGAATAACTAGAAAGAGAAATAGATCTTATTGACTGCTTTATAATCCCATGAGGCACTAGAACCTCTTCCTCTCAACAAACTTTGACTGCGATTCTCAACAAGTCCACCAAACATAACAAGTTCACCTCTAGCTGCAGTAAGTGAAGCCATGATGGTTGATTCAGGTGGTGGACCATGTTGACTAGGAACCACACCTGATATTGGTCTTTCATGGAAATCTGGATGTGTAGAATCTGGTACAGGAAGCCAGCTGACTTGTCCTTGAGTTGTAGCTTGACTGATGTCTAGCACATAAAGCTGTAAGGTGGACTTCTTTGGCTGTGGTCCTGATGTGGGCCACGGATACGGACTAGCCTGTGCTTCAGGTCTACATTTACACTTCAACAGCGTCAAACAAGCCATGTCTGATGTGCTCTCCGTTAACGTTGCATCAAATAATGTCACACTTTTTGTAAGACCTTTCAATCCATTAATGACCTTGACTTTAGGTCTGGCACCACCATGGTATTTAGGTTTCACACTGTCTGCTGAAGCATCTCTAGCACTACTGTTCACTTCACAATTACTACATCCATTCATACTGTCCTTAATGCCAGACACAGCTGCTCGACCTGAACCACCAGAGCCATCACCACGACGAAATAAACTCTGAAGATTGTTCTGACCACGATGTGAACTTTGACCGTGGTCTCTGCCGCTCATATGGGTCTGTTTTGTATGCGGTCTGGTGGGGGATGGTGTATTGGCCACATGATTTCGCTTGCGATTTAATCCATAGGGTTTATGATGTCTGGGAGTGGAGTAGATTAGTACTGTATCTCCAACCTGTCACAATAGAAAAATTGATATTGTCATCAATCAAACAATTATCCCAAATCTTACATCTTCAATTTAAATAGTGTCATAATCATCATCATCATCATCATCCTCATCATCCTCATCATCCTCATCATCATCATCATCATCCCTTATAGTCCTTAAAATGGGATTAAAGACCCAGACTTTATTGTTTTTCTGTGTTCTGTTTATATTATCACCTAGGTCACCATTATGGCCAACAAATACATTACTACAACAATGGTCACACAATGGTCACAACCATCTTCACCTTCAACTCTCATACATGTATTAGTTAGGGCTGTGACGAGTAGTCGAATACTCGAATACTCGCACTGTTGACAGCTACTCGAGTACGATTTCTCGTACTCGAATACTCGGCCGCCATTTTTTTTTCCCGATCACCTGGCACTGTCCAGGCCGATGGTCACCCGTGCCAGAAGAGCACTGGCAGGGGTAAAAATGTTTCCCAGCTCAATCATACACAGGGTGTCACTGTCAACTCACCACTCAGAAACTGGGACCAAATCTCTGGATTTCTGTTTGGACTCGGAGGAAAATTTATCTGTCATCTTTAGTTTTAAAAATAACATAGTTTCAATTATTTGTCAAAAATTCAAAAGCACAAATAGGTGCTTTCAACAGCAACTTGAAGTAAAATTGCGGGGGTTTTCAGAGACGAACCTTCGTACTGTTCGTAGTATGGTGTTGGCAAAAAAAAAAAAAATGAAAAATGAAAAAATTCAAAAAAATTCAAAAAAAAACATGGCGTCCGAGTATTCGAGTATTCGCGGGCAAGGCTGGGAGTGTACTCGAGTACCTCATTACACGGTTATGCACAGCCCTAGTATTAGTAAAGGTGTTGTGGTCTAGCGGACTAAGGATCACATGCTTCGGGGTTCGCAGCCCGTCGTGACACTAATGTTCTTTGGCAAGACACTAATTTGCCACTCTCTACCCAGGTAAAGTAAATGGGTACCTGGTATGAAAATATTCCTTCAATACTTTAGCGCCTTATTATGGCAGCTCAGCTACAGCCGGGGTTTAATGTGATACCTTGTATTAAACGCATTAAAGTATATTATAGAAGCTGCGCTGTAAAAATAAGCCTATTATTACGTATTACCAAATCCACTCTCATTTTACCATCAACACCGTCATCCTAATCATCATCATCACTAACACCATTACAATCTCATTTGATTTTGATGCTGCTTATAAGTATCGGCTTGCATGGTAATGTAGATATACAGTAGGCTTGCGGTTGCACTATGTGAGGGAGAGGGAGGATTGGGGAGTCCTGAAAAGGACTCTCGGTAATCTTTCTTTCTTGAGTGTGTGTAGTCCTGAAAAGGACTGTTGGTGTAGTCTTGATTATCTGATTATCATTCATTGTCATCACCATCATCACTAATACCACCACTATTTATTCAAATTAACTCTCTCCCCCTCATCACTGACCTCGATACAATTGCCAACAAAACTACATGTAATACATGTACCACTGTGTAGGATCATCTTAGTAACAACCATCACCTACATGTAATACATGTACCACTGTGTAGGATCATCTTAGTAACAACCATCACCTACATGTAATACATGTACCACAGTGTAGGATCATCTTAGTAACAACCATCACCTACATGTAATACATGTACCACTGTGTAGGATCATCTTAGTAACAACCATCACCTACATGTAATACATGTACCACAGTGTAGGATCATCTTAGTAACAACCATCACCTACATGTAATACATGTACCACAGTGTAGGATCATCTTAGTAACAACCATCACCTACATGTAATACATGTACCACAGTGAAGGATCATCTTAGTAACAACCATCACCTACATGTAATACATGTACCACAGTGAAGGATCATCTTAGTAACAACCATCACCTACATGTAATACATGTACCACAGTGTAGGATCATCTTAGTAACAACCATCACCTACATGTAATACATGTACCACAGTGAAGGATCATCTTAGTAACAACCATCACCTACATGTAATACATGTACCACAGTGAAGGATCATCTTAGTAACAACCATCACCTACATGTAATACATGTACCACAGTGTAGGATCATCTTAGTAACAACCATCACCTACATGTAATACATGTACCACTGTGTAGGATCATCTTAGTAACAACCATCACCTGCATGTAATACATGTACCACAGTGTAGGATCATCTTAGTAACAACCATCACCTACATGTAATACATGTACCACAGTGAAGGATCATCTTAGTAACAACCATCACCTACATGTAATACATGTAGCACAGTGAAGGATCATCTTAGTAACAACCATCACCTACATGTAATACATGTACCACTGTGTAGGATCATCTTAGTAACAACCATCACCTACATGTAATACATGTACCACTGTGAAGGATCATCTTAGTAACAACCATCACCTACATGTAATACATGTACCACAGTGTAGGATCATCTTAGTAACAACCATCACCTACAATGTAATACATGTACCACTGTGTAGGATCATCATAGTAACAACCATCACCTACATGTAATACATGTACCACAGTGTAGGATCATCTTAGTAACAACCATCACCTACATGTAATACATGTACCACTGTGAAGGATCATCTTAGTAACAACCATCACCTACATGTAATACATGTACCACTGTGAAGGATCATCTTAGTAACAACCATTACCTACATGTAATACATGCACCACAGTGTAGGATCATCTTAGTAACAACCATCACCTACATGTAATACATGTACCACTGTGAAGGATCATCTTAGTAACAACCATCACCTACATGTAATACATGTACCACTGTGTAGGATCATCTTAGTAACAACCATCACCTACATGTAATACATGTACCAATGTGAAGGATCATCTTAGTAACAACCATCACCTACATGTAATACATGTACCAATGTGTAGGATCATCTTAGTAACAACCATCACCTACATGTAATACATGTACCACTGTGAAGGATCATCTTAGCAACAACCATCACCTACATGTAATACACGTACCACAGTGTAGGATCATCTTAGTAACAACCATCACCTACATGTAATACACGTACCACAGTGAAGGATCATCTTAGTAACAGCCATCACCTACATGTAATACATGTACCACTGTGAAGGATCATCTTAGTAACAACCATCACCTACATGTAATACAAGTACCACAGTGTAGGATCATCTTAGTAACAACCATCACCTACATGTAATACATGCACCACAGTGAAGGATCATCTTAGTAACAACCATCACCTACATGTAATACATGCACCACAGTGAAGGATCATCTTAGTAACAACCATCACCTACATGTAATACATGTACCACAGTGTAGGATCATCTTAGTAACAACCATCACCTACATGTAATACACGTACCACAGTGAAGGATCATCTTAGTAACAGCCATCACCTACATGTAATACATGTACCACTGTGAAGGATCATCTTAGTAACAACCATCACCTACATGTAATACAAGTACCACAGTGTAGGATCATCTTAGTAACAACCATCACCTACATGTAATACATGCACCACAGTGAAGGATCATCTTAGTAACAACCATCACCTACATGTAATACATGCACCACAGTGAAGGATCATCTTAGTAACAACCATCACCTACATGTAATACATGTACCACAGTGTAGGATCATCTTAGTAACAACCATCACCTACATGTAATACACGTACCACTGTGAAGGATCATCTTAGTAACAACCATCACCTACATGTAATACATGTACCACAGCGAAGGATCATCTTAGTAACAACCATCACCTACATGTAATACATGTACCACTGAGTAGGATCATCTTAGTAACAGCCATCACCTACCGTATTTGCCGGCGTAAAGGCCGCAGTATTTTCTCTTCCGAAAATATCGAAAAGTCTGGGTGCGGCCAATCCGCAACAACAGTAAAAAATCAGCTGTCAAAACACCCACATAATTTTGTACATATGGGACTCCCAACGGTACAATGACTAGATCTATACCAGTAATGGTACAGGACATTTCTAGATTAACTCCACACATCTTACCGACTATTTCATGTTGCATTGTTGACATGAAGTTTTGTCGATCTTGTGAATAAACTTCCTTACCTATTTTTAACAAATTCTACCGGTAGATCTAGATTGCTAAAACTAAAAGAAGGGACCGTTACGGACGAAGTCTGTTTTCTCACTATTTTCTTAGTATCCATTTCACGTAATTTCGTAGGTAGGGGTATAAATAGGATACTAAAACTGCCTGCGATACAGTACTAACTTCAAAATCAATGAAGATTTGCTAAATAACGATCAAGTTTGAAGTAAACTTGTTTTTTTTACTGAAATTTTATAAAAATATTGATGAATTTGGTATCAGTTTGTAGAAAAATAGTTTTCTACAAGAAATTTACGATAATTTTGTTTGGTCTGTTTGGTTTTTTCCTTCCTTTTTTTTTTTTTTTTTTTTTTTGCTTTTTTTTTTGCTTTGAAATGTCAAAATCGGGGGTGCGGCCTATGCGGCGGTGCGGCCTTATCGCCGGCAAATACGGTACATGTAATACATGTACCACTGTGAAGGATCATCTTAGTAACAACCATCACCTACATGTAATACACGTACCACTGTGAAGGATCATCTTAGTAACAACCATCACCTACATGTAATACACGTACCACTGTGAAGGATCATCGTAGTAACAACCATCACCTACATGTAATACACGTACCACTGTGAAGGATCATCTTAGTAACAACCATTACCTACATGTAATACACGTACCACTGTGAAGGATCATCTTAGTAACAACCATCACCTACATGTAATACACGTACCACTGTGAAGGATCATCTTAGTAACAGCCATCACCTACATGTAATACATGTACCACTGTGAAGGATCATCTTAGTAACAACCATCACCTACATACACATGTACCACTGTGAAGGATCATCTTAGTAACAACCATCACCTACATGTAATACACGTACCACTGTGAAGGATCATCTTAGTAACAACCATCACCTACATGTAATACACGTACCACTGTGAAGGATCATCTTAGTAACAACCATTACCTACATGTAATACATGTACCACTGTGAAGGATCATCTTAGTAACAACCATCACCTACATGTAATACACGTACCACTGTGAAGGATCATCTTAGTAACAACCATCACCTACATGTAATACACGTACCACTGTGAAGGATCATCTTAGTAACAACCATCACCTACATGTAATACATGTACCACTGTGAAGGATCATCTTAGTAACAACCATCACCTACATGTAATACATGTACTACAGTGTAGGATCATCTTAGTAACAACCATCACCTACATGTAATACATGTACCACAGTGAAGGATCATCTAATAGTAACAACCATCACCTACATGTAATACATGTACCACTGTGAAGGATCATCTTAGTAACAACCATCACCTACATGTAATACACGTACCACTGTGAAGGATCATCTTAGTAACAACCATCACCTACATGTAATACATGTACCACAGTGTAGGATCATCTTAGTAACAACCATCACTACCCATTCTATGAACAACATAGTAGCATCATCTTACCTTGCAAGCTGGATGTTGCCATATTTGTGGTGCTGCAAATTCTTCATTACAAACTCTCATCTCTTGCCATTTCCACTTAGGACCACTCATATCAAGAAGCCAAGCATCTGATAAGATCTCTAAAGGAGCCTGCATAATTACACAAAAACAAAAACAAAAACAATGGAATATTGTGATTAATGGCATGATTCTCCTTTGGCACTTATGATTTTAGACAAGATTAAATTGGATTGATTAAGATTGAAACCATTTGTCTTTAATGGTATTATATATGTTTGAAGAGCACTATACTGAAGACTGGATCCTTTTATATTTATAAGAGACTTCCCAACAACACCAGAGAGGTTCATTTTGACCCAATTTGATAGCTTTCACATACTTTTCATGGGTGGTATCCAGTTAATAATCATTGCCCTCACTGATTTTAGAATTCAAGATTGTTTTATATTTAAAGATAAGGTCATTGCATCACATAGAAAGTTGAAAGGTACAAAAATATCAATTCAAGAAGATCTCAATGTCAAAAATTAAGCACTCTACCAAAAGGTCTACAAATCTGTGAGAGTAATCCCTACATTGCCCTCTCAAACAAAGGAGATGCTTTTTCACTGTTACATATAAATTGCTGTAGCTTGCCAAAAACATTGTGATATAACATCTCTACATCTCTACTCTACTTTAGACTGTGAGAGTAATCCCTACATTGGAGAGGGCATGGACCAGCGATGGTATAATCTTTGCTCTTTAGACTTTTATACTCTTGTTCTTGCCTCTTCTGTTATGCATGTAACTCATACGATCTAAAATATTTCCTGGCATTTATTAATGTGTGTATCTCATTTTCCCCACTTTGTTTCTGATTTTGTTGTTTAACAATCCATTTATAGAATAATATTTTGAACCTGAAGAAATTCATTCTTCTGACTGTTATATGATTTCTGCATTTTATATGTTTTCATTGAGCTGTGTCTCAGTATTTCAGTCCTATTATTACCTTCCATCATATCTGCATTCTGTTGGTTACTACAGTCAATAATTCTTTCCTTAGATAGATGTCAACTATATTCCACTTACATATGTGTCCATCCTTTTGCCATGGATGGTGTTATATGTATTAATATCTTGCTGGGGGAAGTAGAGAATGGCTCTATGTAAATAACTCCTGTATAATTTTTTAATCAAGATTTAAACAAAGGCGATGCTTTTCACTATTACATATAAATTGCTGTAGCTTGCCAAAAACATTATGATATAACATCTCTACTCTCAACTTTGGAACACTCTTTTGGTCTTGTAGAATTTAGTGGCTATATACTAAACAAGAAGTCCTAGATTGTTTACCAATTTGTAAATGTTTATATTTTTTCTTAAGAATGAGGTGTGTGAAGAATAGGGATATTCATTTTCAAGGCATCCTTAGAACAGTCAAAATCAGGAAGATCTGTAGAAATTTGGAGATATTTTAAGATAACAAATTGGACAGGAATTGAGAGAGTAAAGAAACCTGACAAAGGTGTTGATGATGTAAACTGAAGACTGTATAGGAGTGGTACTCCTCAGGGAAACAAATGCTAATTAAGATCTCTTTCTGGATCCTAATGTAAGAAAGCAATCATACTAATAAAGCAATGTGCATGACATATGTGATATAAAACAAAGGGTACATAAAGCTACAAGGGTTAGTTACACTGTTAACCTTTCTAAATGCAGGCCCATTTCCTGGTACATGTATGCCACCATTTGCCAATCAGTACACAAAAATATTGCCAACTATTTACATTAGGATTTGTGGTTGAACTGCAAACATTACTGACCCCCCCCCCTTTTTTATTTTATTTATTTATTTATTTTTTTCTTCTAGTAAATGCATGTACATGTATAGCTAATTTTCTATAAAAACTACAGTGTTTATCATTGCAATGTGAAAGGAAATATGAAATTAATATTTTTAGATAAATAAATGTATCGACAACATACACATAAATGCAAGTCATGTGTGTTGGAAGTTCAACTACGTAAGCATTGCATTTTTTGCAATCCTTGAATTCAATTGCACTCAATGCACTGCATGTACAAAGAATGTGAACTTACATGTCGTACATGTCATTCTGTACTACAAAATAGAATGCGGCAGCTATTTATTCGCAAAGCACTCAGCGTAGTTGTCGTAAATACGTATTAAAGGTACACATGCCTTCCAAGATCCATTTTATACAGGGTTAGAATATAGCCTTACAGTATGTACATAGCAAAGTGCACTACTGACTGTTCATACCAAATACATACATGTACTTATTTTAACACAGATCCTAAGTTACAATGTACTTCTCAATAGGGTTTGTTGGTAAACTCAATTTTCAGAAGTAACCTACCTCTACAAGGACCCATTACAGAGACTGAAATTATCCTGCATCCATGTTGAAAAACTAATTGACACTGAATACCAATTAAACCATTGAATAAATTTTGAGTTACCGGTATTGAAAATATTGTAGAGGGCACATCATTTTAATACTTAATATTCTGCCAAACACAATTTGCCCTGGTTGGATTGTTTTTTTTTTTGTAAATTCTTTCCTATCTTACTATCTCATCTAGTCTCGTCTTCTCAAGAAGATGTCTTCTCTTCTTTCAGAAAGATCTCTGTCTCCATAATATCCTGTCTAACAAAGACATACTCTGATGGAGCAAAATATGGAAAAGGCTCATAAAAGTAATATGAGAGAGAGAGAGAGAGAGAGAGAGTGGGGAGATTCAATGATATCATGTTACACAGAGATATTCATTATGCTGAAAGAGAGAGAGTCAGAGAGAGAGAGAGAGAGACTCACAGACAGACAGAAAGAGAAATGATAAATAAAACTAAAATAGAAAGAAAGAGTAAGAGGGAAGAGTTTCACATTACATAGGGCTCTAGCTCTCCAATATCTTAAAGAGTACTCGACAACTAGAATAGTTGATCAAATCAGACTTCATATCTCACTTATCGCTAGTAAATATCCAAGAGAGAGAAGACAGTCGATAAAAGTCTTAATATTACCTACCAAAAGAGGGATGGAGCAAGAGAGATGGCTTTGGCACAATATACCCAAATTAATGATTTAGATATACATGTATATTGGCAAATAAAACCTCATACCGGTAAGTATAATCTTAATCATCAATGACCATTTAGTCAACATAACCGAACGTGTTTTCACTTTCAATTACTTGTTAACAAAAGGATTCATGTACATATAACTCTAGTGGTGACATCTATCATATGAAAATGAAACTAACTTCAAAACACTTCCTGATTTCAAATGCATTTAAATGTACCTGTAGGCGCAATACAAAGTAATCTCTTTCTGTTAATGGGCAAATATTAGAGCTTTACGATAGTGTTAGGTAGTTTTGGAGACCATGAAGGAATTGAAATTATAAAATAGAAACAAAAATATCAGTTTACATATCAAGCCTTTCAGAGACTTCTGATTTGATAAAAATAAATAAGATATATTAGATTACAAGAGCCCTGTATCATCTGCATTAAATAAAAACTATTAACGAAAGACTAAAGTTGATGTGAACAACTCCCATACTCAAATTACTAGATTTTGTCATAATCTGTTCATATAAATGCGTCAAGAAATATTTCCTTGGGGCACTAAATCTAGATCTCTCTTGTCATATCATTCCAGATAAAAATCACATCAATGCCTCTCAGGCTTGAGTGAACCTTACATCCTTTATAGTGCCTTGACTGATGCCCACACTGATCCTCCTAATGCCAATCTACAGTATAAGCTCCTTCTAACTAACTACCATCTCAAGAAAGACACAAATAAAACCAATATATAAAACTTTGAACTTATTTGATCAAGGCTCACTGTTAATCTATCATTTGAATATCATTTCCTATGTACATGTATCTCCACTTCTTAATCCCACTACCAGTCCTCTTAAATGTAGATGAAATGGAGATTAAACGTAGATTATCTTTTGAGCTATGTTTTGTATGTAACTTGCATATTAATTATTGTCGTGCCTTGATCGATAGTTTTTGGATATGTGCCCATTATAAATTTATTATACTCATTATTATTAAATGCCCCTTTCACATACATACAGATGACTAACTCTCTTCTCTCATTCTGACTCTTTCACACAAACATCAATCACAGTTATTAGTACTAAGAAAGAAAGAATGAAAATACAGTTCAACAAGATCACACAGTTAATGAACCTCTTCATCGAGGTAGGCTGTTAATTATGTCTATCAAATGGTAAACATAAAGGTTGAAAGCTATAGAGCATGAACATCACTAGCACCGCAATGGTAATCTTTTATTATCAGTTCCCTCTCATTTTCTATTGTTTTTTCTCTCCTACATTACATCATCTATCAAATTGTACATTTGTAGCATATATCACTTATTTTGGTTAACATTCAGTGTGATTTTGCATTATTAGTCTCCTCATTATCTGTCACAGTCACCTGAGGTCTACCTTTAAGCAGTAGTGCAATCAACGGCTGATACCTCCCTACAAGCTACAATTCATCTAACACTCTCTAATAAATGCAATTGAATGTGATGACATCTCCCTCGTGAAAGCTTCTTCTTACGATTGTATTGAAATAATTAAGTATCTTGTCAAACAAATCTCTGGGAAGCATGATTATCTATTGCTTAGCTGAAACTCAGCTGACTTCAGAAGCATGATTATATATTTCTTAGCTGAAACTCAGCTGACTTCAGAAGCATGATATCTATTGCTTGGCTGAAACTCAGCTGACTTCAGAAGCATGATTATCTATTGCTTAGCTGAAACTCAGCAGACTTCAGAAGCATGATTATCTATTGCTTAGCTGCCTGAAACTCAGCTGACTTCAGCTACATTTTGTTTTCAATACATGTTGCAAAATGAGTCAAAATGGAAAGTGGGGTCATATGGCTGGAGAGAAGGGTATGAAGTGCCTTTGAAATTAATCCTCTAAATGATCTGAGAGCAAAAAAGGCATTAAATCTATGTGAAATGTACACCTCAAGTAAATTCCCTTACTTTCATGCCTCTCTCATCCCTCATATGTCCTACATTCTTAAACAAACAAATAATTAAACTAGACTAATGTTAAACAATTTTTTTTGTAATGTGTATGAAAATGATTGTCACATTTTTTCACAGTACATTTGTTTTCTCTTCCATTATTTTCTTGTAATTACTACGTACCCCAAGTGTTTAAAATAAATCTAATGTAAAGTTTGACATTTTTTACACTTTTGCCCAATCCTATATGCTTCTTTATCATAAATGAAGCAGCCCTATTGTACACATTGAGAAGCAAGTTATTTAAATGGCTCTTTCCAGAGGTAAAGAAATTCCTCTGCGTTATTTTGAACCAACAAATCCGTATAGTTACCGGTATATACAACGGATTCATTGGTACATAATAACGCCAACAAATTATATGCGTCAAGATTCAACATTGAAAAAAGCTTTTAGAAATATATTTTGGCTGTTTCTAGATGATAAGTAAAGGAGCAAAAATCTCTATCCAAAACAGGATGAAGCACTTTGAAAGACATTTGCAGGCCCATCTTACACAAAATATCATTGTTTTTTTTTTTGGTATACTCTCTGAAACCAAAGTTTCCAAGCTTTCCAATGATAATTAATAATTTGTGTATTTATTTCCAATAGAATCCCCCTTATATATATCATGCTATGCTAAGATCAATCAATAACATCTACTCAGATATTTTTTCCCTGTATGCTAAATTGTCAGACTTGCGACCTTTTCATGCATTCGCACCTTCAGGTCACATATCTGTTAAGAGGTAGAAGGGCACTACTTAACTTAACTGTGTATTAAGAGTATATGAGTTAATGGCTTTCTGGCCCCACACACTGCATGTACAAGAGTGTGCTGTGTAAAGTGTGTCTAGAATCACAGTTATTGTCAAGTATAAGCGCTACTCATTCAGTCAACAGACCTTGACGGTTGAAGCGATTCACAGTGGCAGGTCTGGACATACTGCAGACCTAGAAATGTCACTCAATTATCAATGGTTTACTTCGGAGTGTATCTTTATTAAAGTCCTGCTGAAACACACATACCGTGCAATACATGAATAACAAGGTGATCCAACATTATTGTTCCTGAACATTTGCTCTGGGCTTGATTTCATCAAAGGTCAGGTTAGGGGCTTATAAGGCAAGGGTTAGGTATAGTGTTGTCCTGAGCAAAGTGTCATACACCTGAATAGCAATACTCTAAATCTACAGTGCTTATAAAGTGCAATATCTGATCATAATCTGAATACAACTATTACAAGCTGAAGGCATGTCACTGTCACTTCATCCCTTTCCCTATTTCTTGCTCTTCTCCAGAAAAGGAGCTATACTACAATTAATTACATACTGTACATCTGGCTAACAAGTGAGAACAAAATGAGAACTTTCATGAGCTAGTACCAATTATATGAAATATTGAATATTACCTTAGGAAAATGCAATTCCCAATATCAAGTGGGAGTATAGTGAGATGCGTATCATGCTTGGCATGCTTTGAGATGCAAACAGAAGATCATAACCAAAGAAAATCTACTAAGCATCTACCCAACACACATTCTATACATACAGTATATTATTACAAAGAAATCATTACTGAAAATATTTCCTTCTTCTCTGAAATGCTTATAAGATCCCAGAAAACCTATTCAGATGTGATTATCTCTACAAGCAGAAAGTTAACCTGAGAGTAATAAAACTCCTCTTTGACATTTAACATCTATGAGATGTAATAAGCCATTGCATGCTGCCACAGACAATTTCATACACTACTCATGATGTCAGTATAATGTGTTATAAGACATCAATAATACTGAGCTCAAAAACAAATCTTTCCGCATACATATTTCATGACTCTATTTAGCTGAAATCAGCTGAAATCAGCTGAAATCAATACAATTGAAAAACACTAACACCAAACTTAGTATTTTATAATGAAGCTTCCCAAAGTTCAGTATAACAAGACTAATGCGACTGTGTCTCCAATATGCCTCTGCCTAAATTCAGTTACGATCGTGGCATGTATTATTCCTGGAATATCACCATGGGAACAAAAAGCCCATACCTACAATCAATTACGATCAATTGATCTTTTTTACCTTTGAGTTAACAAACCAAAAATCTGTTTTTTTAAGTTCAGAGCTAAAATAGTTTTAATTAGTCATTGATTTGGTCATAACAAGTTTTAAAAAATAATCATTTTCATGTAAATTGACTTTTGACCTTCGTTTACCATCTAATGAGTTTGTCTCACTATGGTGATGCACACTAATAAGAAGTTTGAAGTAGATGGTTCAAAATGACTCAATCATTCTTCAGACATAACAGGGCCATTTCCCTGAGATTTCAAGAAAATTTACCTCTATGACCTTTTAGTACTTTTACCTTTCACGTAATTATTGAAAAATCTAATCAGATTGTCTTCCTATGGTGATACATACTATCAGCAAGTTTGAAGTTTATACCTCAAGTGGTTATTGAGACATCGCGATAATGAGAAAGCGGAAAGGATGGACGGGCTTGGCAACACAAAGGCATACATGTAATGCCTCTAGCACCACCTCCAGTGGGCAGAGGCATACAAATATCAGAAAAACTTGGCAGCTCTGGCCGCACACTCACTGTTTGAAGCATGTATGTATGTCAGTATCATTCTTATTCACATACATGCTTATTACGCTGGCCCTGCAAAAACTGGAGAAAAAGAATGATAATAATCTTCTGATTTTTTAAAAATTGTTATTTGGCTTTAAATTTCAAAGGCTGTTTGGAAAAGCAACAGGCCTCTTTCAATGCATTTATGGACAACTTCACTGACAGAGACAGTAGGACATTTAAAACTTCAAGGCATCACCTTGATATCAATTTGAAAAGAAGAACAATTGAGACATAAAGGTACTATGTCTCGTTTGCAGGCCAAACAAA
This sequence comes from Mesocentrotus franciscanus, assembly GCA_037976565.1. Lineage (NCBI taxonomy): Eukaryota > Metazoa > Echinodermata > Echinoidea > Camarodonta > Strongylocentrotidae > Mesocentrotus > Mesocentrotus franciscanus. The sequence goes on along the minus strand of CP137682.1, from coordinate 2,359,791 downwards.
TGAAAAGGTTAAATTCCAATGGGCTTGAAAATGTCTTTTTGTGGGAAAATAACAACCATTAGTTGCCGAATTGACTTTAGGGATTGCAGAGTCCTTTCATCAAATAGTCTGATTTTCAGACCCTAGTACCAAATGGGCATACGTTTTGTGCTGTGCAAAGATTCCATCAGTTTAATTTTTGCCATTACAAGAAGTGGGTTATTGATGTAGACAAATGCTCATGTACCCTTTACAGCTCGTTTTATGTATGTTGTTACCAAAGAAAAGAAAAAAGTCAGTCAGTCACTCAATAGTGTCTGAAAGTGAAGTCTAGAAAGTAACGGGTTTCCTTGTATAATTTGAACACTAGGACACTGCTAACGTTTAAATTTCACAGATAGGACATACGTCACACGTGACATATTCATAGTTCCTGCAAAGTTCTACACAATTTGATGTTGGCTGCAAAAGGTACATAGTACCTTTAACTTCCAGCTTTGACAAATTATCAGACTAGATTCACTTACATGCACTCAATATTCAGAAGAAATCAAGTTTTGTACTACGGAATCTACCGAGATGGAATCTATTCTAGTATATATAAAGAAAAGTGAGATATGTGCAACATAAGCCTCAGTCACAAATGCCATTACGAACTGCTACGAACGCCGTACGAACGATTTTCAGACAATGGAAATTCAGGAAGACAATGGAAAAACGGAGATTCGTACGAAATTATCGTTCGTACAGACCTTTGTGACCGTAGCATTACAGACTATTGGGGATCACTTATGAACATTTTTGATCTGACAGACAAATAGCTCCTTTATAAACACAGCTGGTATTTGTGCCCTGTCTCAACTGTATTAAATTAACATAAATCTCAAATCTCATGAGGATTCACTCTAAGTGGATTGGGCAGCCGAGTTTATCTGCTCCATGGAGTACCAAGCTCAATGGTTAAGTGTAGAGCAAATGAATATCAGCATGCCACATCTCTTCTCATGGGAAAAGTGCTGTTCATATGAAGTTGTATGGTCACAGAATTATATTAGATTTATACTTAGAACCCTCAGGAATCTGGTCTTGGACATGCGTTGGCTATTTTCAAAAGTTGAAGTAGCCATTAGAGAAGGTATAAGGAATGACAGATGAATATATAGAGAAGGTATAAGGAATGACAGATGAATATATATATAGAGAAGGTATAAGGAATGACAGATGAATATATAGAGAAGGTATAAGGTGCTAATTGTGTAGGTGCTAAACAATTCATTGCAGGTTGATAGACATTATGAATTATCACCCGTATCAGACATCTGAGCTGGTCATTTACTAAACCGTATTGCCCTACTTTTCTTTAGCAGTGGGAACGGAAGGGTATATTCTTTGTATTTTCCTTGGTCTCCCTACCCGTATAGACTTTGCGTGTAGAGACGAGTGAAAATATAGTCTCATATTGACCGCGCCGTATTTTGTCATTTTCATTGCGCATCTATTGTGACGTAATAATCACACCAAAGGCACACTGTTTAATTGCAGTGCATCGAAAATTTCGTCAAGCATTGGATGCACAGTGCTGGTTGGACAAAGTTTGTTCAGTTCTTTGAGATTGTCATGGTGGATTTCTGTATTTGCTCTAGATGTCTGATTTGGATGACAATAAAAATATTGACTGGCTTTACTTTCGGGGGATATAAGAAATATTGACCGCGCTAAGACCATATTGCCCTCGTCTTTCGACTCGGGGCAATATGATCTTAGCTTGGTCAATATTTCTTATATACCCCTCAAGGCCAGTCAATATCATAAATATTACATTTCCCCTTAAGGCTAAGCATCAGTGCCTAATGTATTTCGCTTTGTACACAGATCAATTATTTGTTTCTTATTTATGTCTATCTTTTCCCCAGCTACATGTATATGTTAATAATTTGAACCAATGAGATACTGAAGAAGCTACAGTATCTATGACTGAGTACACTTCATGGAGATTCTTCTTCAACAGTCTCATTATATGAGTGAGATATTCAGTGCCATCTAAAAACATCTTTTGAGTTACAATGTACATTGTGTTCTTCTGGTTTGGGTTTCAGCAACAATTTTCACTTGTTTTACCATCATTTCAGGTAATAGAGGTACATGTATTTCAAATGAAGGGAATGCCTAGAAAGATGGAAATGGGATATTTATTCATTGTTTTATTCAAATGTGGAAATAGACTGAACTGAACTGAAAGGCTTCAATGATGCACATTTAGCACTCATACAGTATTTCCCTACTGTCGTTGCTATTTGGCAAAGAGGGCATTGAAATGAATGTGAATGTGGATGTCTCCCATCCCAGATACTTGGCACCAATAGACACCCCTGAATGACTATTATTCTATATAACCTAGTCTACAGGGAGAACCCATCACTCAAGTAAATGGTACTCTAAAATCAAATCAGCAACTAGTTCATGAATAATAAAACCATTGCTGAATTCCCTCCATCATACCTATCCCAATTCCAAGCAAAAAGAATACAAAATCTATGGACAAACACAAATGCATGTGGGTTAGACTTTGGAGAAAAAAAATCACAACAAACAAACAAAAACAGATGTGTTCATAATAGAAAAAAAAACATACCGGAAGTACAGATTGCCAAGTACAAAACGATTAACAATGTCACATACTTGACAATGATGATACAGAACAATGACATATACATTCATTATATATTTCACAGAGCAGACACAAATTAGACACGGAAGAACTTTTTTATTTAAGTTCAAGAAAAAAAAATGTGTACATGTAAAAGAGTTGAAGAGAAGATAAAGATGGGTAATCCCATGTTTCCTTTGAAAAACCAAAAAATTAAAAAGATTTAAAAAAGATTAAATATACACTATACATTTTAGACTTGACGAGGGAGACAAATCCAGCAGCAATACATGGTTGACAACAACAAAGATAGAAGAGATATTGTGTTGATTGTTTGAGAATACTTACTTGGTTATGACTTACCTCTTGAGACGAGGTACAGCCTCCAATGATTAGGACATGTTTATCATCGATCATCAACTGAAAGATTGATAGAGGAATTAATGACATGGGAATCGATGATTAAGACATGTTTATCATTGATCACCATCTGATCACGTAAAGGTGAATAGAGAAATAAATGACCTGGTGATCGATGATGAGGACATGTTTATCATTGATCACCACCTTGATGACCTACGCAGTCATTAAAAGGACATTTACAAAGCCCTGCTGGCTCTCAAAATATGTAGTGTTGGGAATGATTTCGACGTTCATCAAACCAATATCAGAAAACTCTATAGCATACATGTGCTCATCCATCTTTGGCTATGGTGAAAATACAAGTACACAGAGAATAACAAAAATTTGAACACCATGAAAATAAATGAATATTGTTTTTATAAATTCTTTTCCCTTGATACACACTACTTGTAATATTGTTGTATTAAAGTTATATTGAACAATTCAAATTCACTGATGTCAACTGGTTCAGAAAAGGATTAAAACCAAAGAAGGCAGTAGACATGGTTCCAGTCCTAGATAGTAGATACAATATTGATTAGTAATGCTCTCCCAGTGCGCATCATCATAAACACAGAGCCAACCACTTGTAAATCAAATTATAATCTTTGCTCTTTCTACCCCAAGGCTATAGGGCTGCCTGTGTGTATAGTGTCATGTGAGTGTCATGTGCATAAGCTAGAGGCATCTCAGAAATGTCAAACATGATTACCATGAGCACTGCTAAACAGATCATCTGTCTTGTAATCCTATCTACTCGATGAGATGATGCTCAAAACAAGAAGGGTTATTAATCTAATCTGACTTTCCTTACTCTAGCATAAATCCACATTACGTGGTAAGTGATATGCACTAGAAATCATAATAGAGAGAAAGTGTTTATCCAACACTTTCCTGTATAGGTCGGTTTTCAGAAATGTACATTAGCCTTATCTCAAGGAGCATCTTCGAAAAAAATTGTGATTATTGGCATTCAACTTGCCTGACCTATCGTGAATATGGAGGCATGTTTTCACAAAAGTTTGTGTGCAATTTAAGTGATGCACACAACCATTCATGAATATGCTGGTAAGTGTTTGTGTGAATGGACAGCATGACCCAACGTAAACAAGCAAGCCCTCCAATACTAATCGTTTTGTCTTTTTATTGGTGTTTATATTACCTGGACCACGGGTCATCTAGAATCACTCCAGAATCTGGTTCTACCCCTCTTCTAAGGGACATCATATTCCATTCTTGACAACTTTTGAAGTCTGACATGGCCTCATGGCCAATTTCATCTTCCAGACAGGACAGTGCTAAATTGATTATGTTTTCTTCTGTAAATTGGCAACAATCAATTTTTCCTTTTAATGCTTCATTGTTCTAAGTAAATGTCCTGTCTCCAAAAACAATCTGCGTGGTTATGAGCTTTGTTGAAAAGTATAGATGTTGCCAATTCTGTTCGAAGAACACCTATTTCTAGGATCTCAACATGTTGCCACTTTAGGGATTTTAAAGCTTTTATTTCCCTTTTTAAAATTCCTGGCGCCAAATGCAATGTCATCATTCCAGCAACAAATTGGACATGATATGTGCAGAAATGTTTTCCTTTCTTTCCATGCATCTGGTATTTTTAGGGCTCTGAATCCAAAGTTATTGAGCCAAACCACAAAATGTGGAATGATAATCATAGTGGGTTCTTGTATAGCGCTCGAATCTGTCAGACTTGACACTCAAGGTGCTCCTGATTGGCTTTAGCATGGCTGCCATTATGCCACTCTAGCATTTCAAGGAATTAATTCCTGCCAGGTACCCATTTACATCACCTTGGTTGAGTGTGGCAAATATAGATCAATGTCTTGCCAAAGGACATTAGTGCCGCGGTGGGACTCGAACCGCGGACCTTGTGATCAACAGTCCGCTGACATATCTACTCGACCAGGGGGGTGTTTCACAAAGACTAAGATGGACTTTAAGTTGGACTTAAGTATAGCAGGCCGTTCATGCCATTGTTTGCTATCGTTATTTACTGGCATTGGTCTCTCAAGGGACGTACAAATCATGGTAAAAAATCTACAAAACTTACATTTTTTGATAATTCATTATTGAAGGAAAAAATATTATCTAAAGATCATAATGGTGAGAGCAAACAATGGCACGAACGGCCTGTTATACTTAAGTCCAACTTAAAACTTAAAGTCGATCTTAGTCTTTGTGAAACTTCCCCCAGGACACCTCTACATTGATTGTCATGATTGTCTTGAAATTAAGAGTAACTGACCTGTTCATGACCATATCTTTCTCTGGGTTTATCATGACTCCTCGTCTCTATCTCTTTCCAGGTCATTTCTTGCACATCTAGAACCCATACACTGTTGGACCTGTACATGAAAATAACAAACAAAAGACACAACAATAACACAATAACTTCTCATCATTTATCAAATACCATCTTTCACATTGCAATATCTGGGAAAGTTTATCCCTTGGAAAAAGAAAATGTCCTTTTTTTTCTTTACTATCAGGCAAACAAACACAACTGTAGCATAATAAAACAGCATTAGTCTTGTGTGAGATGTGAATATAAACAGCATTAGTCTTGTGTGAGGTGTAAATATAAACAGCATTAGTCTTGTGTGAGGTGTAAATATAAACAGCATTAGTCTTGTGTGAGATGTAAATATAAACAGCATTAGTCTTGTGTGAGGTGTAAATATAAACAGCATTAGTCTTGTGTGAGGTGTAAATATAAACAGCATTAGTCTCGTGTGAGGTGTAGATATTAACAGCATTAGTCTCGTGTGAGGTGTAGATATAAACAGCATTAGTCTCGTGTGAGGTGTAAATATAAACAGCATTAGTCTCGTGTGAGGTGTATATATAAACAGCATTAGTCTTGTGTGAGGTGTAGATATAAACAGCATTAGTCTCGTGTGAGGTGTAGATATAAACAGCATTAGTCTCGTGTGAGGTGTAAATATAAACAGCATTAGTCTCGTGTGAGGTGTAAATATAAACAGCATTAGTCTCGTGTGAGGTGTAAATATAAACAGCATTAGTCTTGTGTGAGGTGTAAATATAAACAGCATTAGTCTTGTGTGAGGTGTAAATATAAACAGCAGTAGTCTTGTGTGAGGTGTAAATATAAACAGCATTAGTCTCGTGTGAGGTGTAAATATAAACAGCATTAGTCTCGTGTGAGGTGTAAATATAAACAGCATTAGTCTCGTGTGAGGTGTAAATATAAACAGCATTAGTCTTGTGTGAGGTGTAAATTTGTAAACAATGACAGTACATATTGATCCATAGCGTAAGCCAGTTATCAGAAGAATTCACATTAAGGCTAGACATCCAAAAGATTCAAAAACAGTTTCATATCTACTAAAGATAGTTATACAGTAGGCTTACGGTTGCACCATGTGAGAGGGGGAGGATTGGGGAATCCTGAAAAGGACTGTTGGTAATATTTCTTGAGCTTATAGTTCTAAAGAGATATACTGTAGCACCGGTAGGAGGGGCTCGACGTTTCGAACAGGTTGACTATAATTCTCCAAATCAAATCTCTCATATGTAGTTTAGTTCAGGAGAATAGGACATCTCTCTGTCATCTCTAGATCGTCCCAGTTTAATCATCCAAAACAATTTTTTTACACACCATAGACAGGACTTGACCCCAACACGTGCCTGGGACATACATGTAAGGGCACTGAAAGTTTAAGGCCGGACCTCAAAATTTTCAAAATGTTTACATACATTGTAGGGCTCAGGAAGACAAACTATTCAATGATAAATTTGGACCCCCTTCCAAAAACAATAATGAGGAGCCCTGCCATAGAGCAGTCATATATCCATTACAAATGTGCCCCAAACTTGCAATTACATGTAAGAGCAAAAAAATAATGGCCTGGTACAATTTACAACTATAAGTACATGTATATATGGGATTATAGGCCTTGAGTTAAAATAAAATAAACAAATAAGATATATAAACTATTCATGTCTGTTATAAATTGTATTTATCAATTCTTTTATTTTGCTTGAAACCCTTTTCTCTTTTTGCCACACTAAATTTGAGTACTTAATATTACAAATTTTTGGTCTTGTCTTTAAATCGTGCAGTGCTGTTCAAGCACTATAAATAAGATAAGACTGGAAGCAGCACACAACTTCCATTAATTGAAATCCTCTAGGTAACAGACCATTATGCAAGGATTATGAGATACATGTACATGTAGGTCATAAAATAGTTGGCATGGTAACATACATGTACACTGTATGTAGTATTTGAGAGGCATTGATATGCAGCAACCTAGATTTAATTATGATTAGAGGTAATGCACAGTTATAGAAAATGGTTAATTGTACTATACTTATAATTTAAAGTGAGAGTGAAAACCTGCATTATAATAATAATTACAAGAGCCATCAAGCCTCCCCATCCTCATGCACTTTTAATGCTAATGAAAGAGGCACTTGAATTGGAGAGGGTGAATTCAAAGAAAAACAAAGGTGAAAACAATTCTAACATTGATACCCAATGATTCTCAGAAACTCATACATATATGTTGACTAGTTTTTTTAAACGTAGGGTCTGACGATCAGTTCCATGTACTGGATGCACTTTTGATGCTAATGAAAGAATTGGAGAGGGTGAATTCAACAAAATACAGGTGAAAACAATTCTAACATTGATACCCAATGTTTCTCAAAAAATCATATATGTATGCTGACTATTTTTTTTTAACGTAGGGTCTGAAGATCAGTTACATGTACTGGATTAAGTTGTTGTATACATGTACATGCACATACTGTACATGTACTGTACATGTACGTCCATGATGATTTATAGTCGGTTAGCCACACTATAAATTTATGAGTCTCACCACTATAGTATTTAGCCCTTAATCCTTATTTCCTATGATTATCAACCGGTTAATACTCATTAGTGATGTGTTAGAAATATTGTTTACAAATACCATGGGCTCAAGCTTAATTCCCTTTTCTTTCAGTCTAAAAACAACAACTATTTGTAATGTGTGTGAGAGAGAGAGAGAGTGAGAGAGAGAGAGAGAGAGAGAGAGATCTTTATCTAGACAAACAGCAGTCTGCAGATAAAGCTAACTATGGTACATACATGTACACATATCCTATACATTTGACAGTACTGTACATCATATTAAAAATAGTAAAAACATCAGCTTCAAAAGTTACTTGCATAAAGAGATTACAAAATTTTAATGGATATTAAACAAAAGTAAAAATCAATTTTTTTTTAATACAAGTAGAGATGCTTAGTGTGAGTTCATTTCTACTCAGGAGTGATTTGAGTATTCTCCATCCCCATGCTCTGTAACTATCAACCATGTCAATGTCCAGTTTTGGGGCGTGATTTCGTGTTTTCTATCATAATGAAATACATTGTACATCACAGGAGTGAGATTGTACCCCTAAAACCCTTTCAGTGGTTTGAACAACACAGGTTTTTTATTGTGGGACTACATACAGTGTACATACATGTAGATACAGTGAGAAGAGCTTGCATATCTAACTAAAATTCAAGAAGAGTTTGATACATCACAGAACACTTCATGGAAAATGAACCATCCGTAAAAAAAATTTGCCTCATACATGTAGACAGAAAAAAAGTAAATGCAGTCACTTTGATTTTCTTACTGTCTGCTTCACTGATGTAAGCAGTCAGACCGCAACGCCCGCGATAATTAGGCACACTGACCGAATTTACACAGCACCCGGAAATGGGATAAATCCTCAAATTTCGTGTCCCGCGAATTGCGAGATTTCGCGAGACTTTTGCACAGGTCAACAAACTTTATCACAGCTGCTTTGGCTTTCACTGTGCTGCTTAGCATGTCAGGGTAAGTGTATCTCCAGACTTTTCCACGGATTTTGATATGAAATTTTCCTAATTTTACCGCATCTGAGTGATTGTAAATATTCATTGAAATGTGTCCATATTTTCCTTCTTTCGTAGGAGGTATTCTGACATTACCTTGCATTTAGCGTTTTCCTGACCGATATAAGCGATGTTTTTCCCCAATTGTTTGATTTTTCACAACATCAATGTTGGCAGATGTGAGAAAGCGCAGAGTTCGATCGATGCACGATGTATTTTATTAGCTTTTATGGCCATGAAAGTTGCACATTTTTCGGTTTTAAACCGGAAGTTGTGTGACGGCCACGTTAAAATCACGAATTTTTGCCGATATGGCGCGAAAAGTGTATGTTTGGCCAACATGGCCGCACTTTCGTAGTCATCACCGACTCACCGTGACCGGTCCCATACGTTGCCTTTTCTGTACCCATCCGGCATAAAAGCCATATCTGATCTGGGGCCCTCGACTTACACTAAATACATGTATAATCCCATTATTAGCAAGCTTTCTTGATAATATTATTAAGGCTAGGGTATTTTTCAATTAGTTATGCTTAATCCATTTTATTTTGACACGAATTTAACAGTCAACTGTGAGAGTTAAACACTGACTCTGGAGTCTGGTCAGACTCTGATAATTATAATATAAATTATATTTAAATTTAGGGATTCTCAAACTTTGGTTCTGCCTTCTGGCTCTGGCCAACTCAAACTTAATACAACCAGCCATAGAAATAAGCAGCATTTCCCTTGTGCGAGTTGTATTATGATTATGAACAAATCAGAATTAAAACAAAAAGCCAAAGTTAAACACTTAGGCTACATTTTACAACTTGTGCACATGAGGAAAAATGAAGTGAAAACCTCATGAATCTGACACTTGTAATTTGTTTTCATTTAAAAGATAAATTTGAATGCAAGCCAGTTTTGTCTACCATAAATGGCTAGCTACTTTGATCAGATCTTTTAAAATCCCCATACATTGAACTAAGCCATTTTATATTCCTTATCATTTGTTGTTGTTTTTCTGACAGATGCACTCAACCATCGAAACTTGCGGAACATTGACAACAAGTTTTTCGAAAGACACAGACTTCACACATCAGTCTCCATTGCATTCCTGGATCAACATTTGCTGGACTCCATGCCTTTTTCGTTGAAGACTCGACAGAAGTTTTACTTCACATAGGAACTAACAAAGTTCGGAGGGGAGTTTGGGAGCTGAGAAGGACGAGAAGGATTTTGTTCAGCTTATCCTTTCAGTAAAAGAAAATCCTTTTCAAGTGATTACATTTTTGTATCTCTGATACTTCCAAGGTGGGATCCGAGCTTTACATGAATGAAGCATTTATTATAATAAAAACTGATTGAACTGTCACCGTTATACAATTTAAAGATGTTTTACTCTGATAATACTTTTATTCTCAGCGATACATTTTATGCACGTAATGGTCTAAATATACAGTACGTCATGTCAAAGTCATTTTATAAATAAAATATGAATATTATAAAATGGAAATGTTAAATGTTATTCCTAGTCCTATTTCATTTATAATTATTTATCATTAGTAGTAGTTTTAATAATGTATTTTTGTTTAACCGTTGTCTGTTTACTTAGCTATTCAGAAGAAACCAGAGCTAGTTTCTTCTGGGTTAGTTAGCATGAATGTTGATTAAGAAATGTAAATTACACAGACATGTTAAAGATATTTTTGAGATTTGTATTTCATCCAAATATAGTACCTACACAAGGTGAACATATTAATGTAAATAGTCAAGCATTGACATATTTTGATAGGTTGACAAATTGTAAGAAAATGTAGAAATAATGGAATGGAAGCAGATCTACTGGTATGTAACATTCTCAAAGTATCAATAATAATAAAAATTGTAAACTGTAATTAAGTGTAAAGCTTATAAATTTCAATTACAATCACGATGATGATGATGATGACGATGGTGATGGTGGTGATTATGATGGCTTTGGTGATAACGATGACAGTGATTATGATGATGATTATGATGATGGCAATGGTGACGATGGCTATGGTGATAATGCTGACGGTGATCATGATGGCTATGGTGATAATGATGACGATGATTATGATGATGGTGATGGCGATAATCATGATGGCTATGGTGATAACGATGACGGTGATCATGATGGCTATGGTGATAATGCCGACGGTGATTATGATGATGGCGATAATCATGATGGCGCTTTGGTGGTGATCATGATGGTGATGTCGGTGGTGATGACGATGATGGCTAATTGGCTATGGTGATGATAATGATCGTGATGGCGATGATGACTTTGATGATTGTGATAATGATGTTGAAGGTGAAAATTAGAATCTTATTAGTTTTATTTGTGCCTTTTCAACCCACCGCACATTAAATTTCTATCCGATGGTCTGCATTAACACATATAAACAAAAACAGAAAATAAATTATCAGATATATATTCCGCGGGTCACTATAAAACAAAATCAAACGGAAAAGAGAATAGGGGAAAGAATTTTTTAATTATTTTATTTCCAAAAATACACATCAACCGGAGTTACATAATTGATAAAAGAACCATCAAATAAAATATTACCATCAAAGAATGCCTGGGGATGAATTACCAACATAAATTAATGTTTAAGGCTCTTCTCATTATAGTCCATGGTTTACAAATAAAAAAACACATTTCAGAACTTTTACAACTAACCGCTTGCGATACAACCATGAAATTTTTAAGCAGGGATGGGAACAATCATATTTTCATTTTTCAATCACAATACCAATACCAATCGCATCTCCCGAAAGTTTGTATTTTCACAAATATACATTTGAGAAAGAAAATGTGTCTTCTTTGTTAAAATGATACCAAAGCCTGGCCAAAAACATCTTATATAGACACTTAAATCCTCCCCATTGTCCCCTATTCATTCTAGAGCTGGTATTCTATATTGTACTTGATTGTACTTGAGTACGTATCCGCATCCAACTTGTACTTTCTTTACACTTCTATTATTATGAAGCGCATGAGTATCATACACAATAATAAGTATGTGGGGCAATACAAAGCCTCTACGTCCGGGGGTTACACACCCGAGAGTAATACGAGAATATATCTAATCACCGTCTATCCTCCGTGCGTGTTCATGTATAGCGCACGGACTGGTTGGACCGCACAGTACATCGATAATCGACGCAAGGCTAGATATAACGTAGTATCCCCCGGTTGACACATGACGTCATACTCGGATGACCCACGATATCGTTTGTGTCACCGCTATTGAATATGTTGGAATGAACATGGTGTTGAATTTACCGTGTTCCTGACCGATATAAAGAAATACAACAAAGGAAACAGTGATGGTTTGAAAGTTTGTATATTTATCATCACAATGAACCAAATTACTGTTTGATGCAGTGGCGTTTTCATATTTTTTTAATGCTGAATATCGTAAAGTTGCTATGTTTTTTTGACTGTTTTAAATGCTCTTTTAAAGCATGTTAACGTAAAAAAATATCTTGATGTTTTTAAAGATAGATTATTTGGTCTATCTTCTTCATATTGGTACATAAATAAAAAAACCATAAAGAAATATTGATGCAATCGCAATTTTCATGTACCAATGTATTCTGCTTATTGTACGTTATTGCCGTACAAAGCTTGCATACGACTTGTGTAAATACGTGCGAATTCGCGGGCGCTGCGGACTGACTGTAAGTAAAATCTGTTGAATCTAAATGACTTACTAGTACAAATTTGTTTCAAGACGTCATCTATTTCAAACTTGCATTGACGTCATTTTGAAAGAAGAGGAACAGACTAAAGATTTGTTTATTATTATTCCTTTCCAAGTGCCATAGTGTATCATTGCAGATATGAATTTGAGCACCCTCCCCCCCAAAAAAAAAATGCATGTACATGCACACATATCCCAAGGATAAGGCTGTAAAATGCGAAAGAAATGCATGATTAAATAGCCAAAGGATGAGCCTGAAAACATGACAGTGGTGGAATATTGATGATATTGATTGGCCGGCTGGTCTAGAAACGAAATTCAGGATCAAGTATAATTCCTACATACATGTATAAGCAACTGACAAACAAATGCATCCAGTCAAGGTCATATTTAGTCTTCCAAGCCAGGCTCTTAAACAAAATGAAGGAATTATACTTGTTGTCTTGCACTGTGGTCAAACAAGCTTACTGAATAATGTGTACTGTACATGAAAAAAAAATGATACAAATGTACATGTACATGTACATGTATTTGTAAGGGATAGAAAAAAATAAAAACAAAGAAAATTAGGAAATGATTGGAAAACAAAAAACTAATAGCCATTCATCTTATATAAAAGTATAAAATACACAATTTCAAAGGTTTTAATCAACACTTTTAAAGTAACTTCAGGGTGTTTTTTTGTTTATATTTGTTGTTTGTTTTTCATTTTTTTTGTTTATTATTTTGTTTATTATAACTATCATAGTACAATGTATATCAAATTATATTCCACATACTAAGAATCTTGCTCTACGATTGGTCAAAAGTAAATCACGTGATGAAAGATAGCTCGCCCATCATTGATGGGAGAAGAAAAGTTAGTTACACTGTCTACATGTAGACAGTACTACTATCTTCAGTGAAAGTGCGTTGCACTCGGTAGATAGTAGTACTATCTACCGGGTGCAACGCACTTTGCGCTGCGTATTGCTCTCCTCTTTAAGCGCTTTTAGTGTTAGTACGCGCACTTTGGTCACGCGCGAGCTATGGTCACACCACCATACTGCATGTACTGTACGTATCGTACACCGCTTGCTAGCTACATGTACATGTAGCTGTCAATTGATGACTTGTTGCTCTAAAATGACGGAAGAAGTGAACTGTTTCCGATGTGGAATATAAAGCAAATAATTTCCTTTTGGTTTCAGGCGATGGCAAACTATCACTTCCTCAGCATTCTGAATGTATACGCTATCTTTCCTCAGGCTCGCTTTGGAAAGATACACTGTAGCTACATCCAGATCGCCTCGGAAGTGATAGTTTGTCCCATCACCTTCACCAACGGTAAATATTTGCTTACTATTCTGAAAAAGTGATATTAATCACCTTTAGATAACCACTGGATACAATTTATTTTAGGACAGGTAATTATGCTGTACAAGAAAACACTATTGAAATATTATTTGTATGCAGCATTGAAAACCAGAAATAGAGAGAAATAGAGAGAAAGAGAGAGGGGTAGGGTGGGGTATACAAAAGGGGAAAGATGGTGCATGGAGTCACTTTCTCCTTTTTACTTATCATTCAACTACATGTACACTGTACTACACTGTATATGTCAATGTAGATTTGTCTAACCATATTTCATGTTTTCTTGTATTTTACTGTAAATATGACAATATCCAGACTTTTGCCATATTCTTTTCTTTTATAATAAAACCGAAAATGAATTAAAAGCAAAATTGGTATGAGATTCATCCAGCTAAGATCATATTGACACACACTGGGTAACATACACTTACTATCCCTAATGCAGACAGAAAAAATTATTAAAAAAAAACAATCATACCCAAGGTAATCACTCTAAAATTGAAACAAAAAGAAAAACACAGGATATACATGATGTACATGTACAGTATATTGAGAGGGGAGATTTACACAGTGAATAAACACTGCTTTGTTTTTAGAACTTGTGTCTTCATCAATAAATATCTTTCAAAAGGGCAGAGGTTTCATATCGACCTGAAGCAATAAACTTGTTTGGGATGTCTTCTTATTGCAATACTTGTGTTTTTAATAATGAAATGCTCATGCCCTATTGCAAAGATAATATAAATCCATTTGCCTTGTAGAAAAAGAAGAAATCATAGAATCGTATTGAAGATGGAAAACAAATCTTCTCTTCATGAAAATCCATGACACGCACACTCAAGGGCCTTATCTTCTATTCTCTCTCCAGTTTCCCATGGCCATGCATAATGTCTTCACAGAAATGTTATTGTGAACCCATCAGTTAAAGGCAGTCAGTAACTTTACCTGTAATCTGAAATGGATTTTAATGAATCTAATCCATGACTCCTGTATACAAATGCTCTTTTGTTATTAAAGGTTTTCAGTTTTATAAGCCAAATTAATTTTTACAATAGTGTTGGTTATACTTATTTTTTGTTAAAATATTATATCTGATTAATTTTACCTTTGCATATACCTGTATTCTCGTAAGCTTTATGTAAGTATTGTTTTAATATTGCTATGCTTTTATTTAAAACTGAATTTAATTCAGCTCTCGGGCTGACATTTTCAGTATTCTCAATTAATTCATATATTCATTTAGATATTAATGAATGAAAATAGAAATGCAAACTCACTACACATATATTTTTATTTATTTCTTACAGAAAATGACATTTGCTCCTGTTTTTTTTAGCCGTTTTATTTCACCTATCATTATCCATTAAATCACACATTCATCAATCAGGTTGCCTTCTACATGTTACATGTTCAAACAGTACAATGTGAAAGGAAATCAACACAGTTTCTTACATGTGGAACATATTGCCAAACAGGAATGCTTATCATCTTCCAAACTAAAATAAAATCTCAAAATTACCCTTCAAATTGCAAAGGCTTGAGTTTTCTTGGTTTAACCCATTAGCAACTAGAGATTTTGTAAAAATGGCCTATTACTCACTGGAAGATGTTGCAATATTGCTCTCATTTTGACATTGCTCTGAACAATATGAAACATGCCGATTTTTCTATGCAGAATCCTACTGTAGACATCGTATTAAGGATTACGCACATATAACATTATCACGGTAGACCCTAGAACGGATGCTATAGCGCGTTGAAAACAGACGGGCGGTTTCGGGCAGTTTCGGGCAGTTTCAGGCAGTTTAGTTGCTAAAGGGTTAAGAAGTGATAAGCAGAAGATGAATAGCATGAAGATACAGATGTATAGACATGTACCCTACCATTCATCTCCGTGTGTAGTCTCTTGTAGGACTTTATATGTGGAACATTACAACATAACTGGTATTGTGGGAGGGAGGGAGGGGGGGCTCTGAAACATACACATCCATACACCCAATACACATACACATAACATTCACGAACATGTAGGGGCCTACATGTACATGTACATCATTGCACCACTAGCACTTATACATTGAACATACAACACACAAACATAGTCATCCTGTACTTCTTCCAAAACCACATCACATATCCATGCACTCACGTACATGTTGTAACTTCATAGACGAGATAAAGATGTTACTGAATTATGCATGGCTGTGGAGCTTACAATTCATCTGTGATAGTTTTCAGGATGCCTTGGAAATAACATTTGGTCCTCACATCCATCATGCAAGATTCTGCAATATCCTTAAGATATATTGTAATAGTATTGACTACTAATAAAAGTAATAATAATTGGACCGTTTTGGATGTATAGAGCACCGCTTTCATGGGATACAAGCTACATGTACATGTAGGTGCTGTCCCTTCGTCTACATGTATGTATTATAGAGGTATGTTTTCAGATGTCGTTTTCAGACGTCGTTTGAAGAAGTCAAGTGTAGTACTATTTCTTAGAAATGTAACGGTGAAAGTACAGGTATGTGCTTTCAAGAGAAGGCAAGAAAGAATAGTTTTTCTACAACCTTTAATTCAATGGTTGAGCATGGAGATACATACATGTAGTTCAGATAGCTTTCTGATACTGTAAATGAATGAACTTCACAGATTTAAGACAACTGTTTGGAGCCAGTAGGTCATTTACTCATATCAATTTACACAGATTTAATGCCCTTCTGGCTCTAATAAGATACAATGGCATCTCCAAATCTTGAGTTGAGTAGATGTCACTCCTGCAAGAATAATCTTTAAGAAATACGTCTGTAAAAATCTGAATATCATAACCCTCTATTCTAGCTCCAAACAAGATTCTATTGTCAAATTCACGGATCTGGGGGGCGTTTCACAAAACTTGTCATCAGTGACAAATGACAGTTTTTGTTATAAGCTACTGAAATCCTTGCTTCTGATTGGTTATCAGCAGATTTGTCACAGATTTTTGTCATTTGTCATTGAAAGAAGGCTTTGTGAAACGCCCCCCAGGGTTATGATTGAAATCAGGGAAAGAAAAGGGTTATTTATTCATCTATTCCTAAATGTTATTCTCTTATTCTTCTGTCCATGTATTGTCACTATATAATGATAGTGGATTTGGTTTGTGATAGAACGATATCATGTTCATAGATCAGAGTCGCCCCAGAAACTAAATGTCAATTGATGCTTATCACTATCATTAGTCCAAATGAAAGATTTCTTCAACCTTTAAATGAATATCGTATGATTCTGATATTTTCCATAAACCCTAGCCTGAAATAGCTCAATTATTCTGTGGAATATGTTATATTTTAGAAGTTTCCAGCAAGATACAATATTATTCATTTCCTTTGAATAACAACAGTGGATCAGGCTCATCATTCTGATATCAAACAAAGACAAATTACGTAAATCTGAGTTTCATATTTTAGACATATTTGATTTTCCTTAGTGATTGCTCCCCCACAGTGATTGAGATAGACTTCAGTACCTTTAAGTAAAAGGCGGACTTTATCTGATTAAGCTGTTGACATCCTCCCACTTTCATTTGTAAGGAATTATCAATCAATCAGTAACTGCATACAAGCAGTCTATCCATTATAATCTTCTTGATAGAAGCTGGCTGTGAACTAGATAAACATGACCTTTGCTTTGGGGTCAAGCAAAATGGGACATTTTCAATTTATACCTCAATGCTTCCTAACCATACTGGTATTATATGTACACTTTTGCATACATGCGGGTGAGAAGTACAGTATAAGCATACTAGCAGCGCTCAAAATACACGGGGGCGATGGGCGATTCACCCCCGTGAGCTACATAATCGCCTCCGTCAGAGTGCTCACGGGGGCGATTGCAAAATTAAAAATCGCCCCGTGGAATTTTAGAATAAAGATGATCTTTTCTGTCATAACTTTCACACAATATTTAGTTTCAACTTAATATGTATTTCAAACCTTAAACCAATGAAATGGAACTATGGAAGTTAGATTAGCGTGCCGGATTTCTCGCTCATATTTTTCGGTTTCTAGAGGCCGCCATATTGTAAACAAATGTGCGCTTATTCACCGCAAGAGGGAGCTATATTTCCCATCTCCACATCAGACAACGGAAGCTCGCAGTGCAGTGCGACCATCAGCAGTGGCTATACCGCGCCGCGGTAGTACCGGCCGGTATGTACACTGCCGCCACATATCTGCTGGAGCTAGAGGCGATCGCGCAAGGACCGAAACATGGAGAAGTTTTTCGTTGTGAAAAGCGTGAATCCACTGAAATCTGGTGATTCCAAAAGACCAGCAAATAATAAACTTCGACCAGTAAATCAATATTGAGAAGGAGAGGAAGACCAAAGATGTTGTGGAAGGATATAGTAAAGACTTAAGAAAAAAATGTAATAAGCTAGTTGCTTTAAATGATAAGGCCCAATAAGCCGGGGCATGTGCAGAACGGGAAGAAACGGAGAGAATGTCATCTCGGGATGAAAGTCGACAGTAACCCCTATGTAACTTGTAAAGTTTTAAGAGGGAAATGCCGACTTAAATAAATGATAATAAGTGGCGGATCTGGGGGGGTTTAACCCCCTCCCTTGGGTTGCCAAGTGAAAATGTGATGTGCATGGAAAAATGCCATCATGTGTCCAGACCCACACAGTATCCGCATCGTCATTGGATCAAACCCCCTTTAAAACTGTTACTTGATTTAAAAAGACATTATCATGCACTGCTCTTTATGATCTCCATTGTGTAATTAGTAGATGCCAGGAAAACATCACTTACGGGGGTTCAAAATAGCAACAAAAAAATCGCCTCGCCGCTACGCGGCTCGTGGACGATGCTCTGCAGCGTCAATGGGTCAAACCCCCCCCCCCCCTTAGCAAAAAGCTAGATCCGCCCCTGATAATGATGAAATAGCAGAGAGTATCATGGGTACCAATTCAATGGAAATTTGTATTAAAAAAGGGCCCCCGTCACTACTAAAATAGCCCCCGTGAGAAGGCTCACGGGGGCTCTTTTTTTTTGGAAGAGCCCCCGTGGACAAAAAATTAATTTGAGCCCTGCATACTAGCCTCCTTCCATGATGTGGTAAACTGGCTTTTTGGGGGATAAATACAAAATTAAATGGCATAAATGGAGTGCCCCCCCCACATTTATGTACGTTAATTCTATAATTTAACATACTATGTACAGTGTATAGTGTACATGTAAGTGAACATGAGTAGGGTTCCTTTACAGTACATTATGCAGGTCTATACTTTTTTCTTACCCCCACTTGCCTTTCATTTATACCGGTACTTTGCAGCACTGCTTTCCCTTTACATGTAATACATGTGTGAATGAGTCCTTAGGCCTATCCTAGACCTTATCCACACTTACAGATACAAATGTATATAATTTAGGGTAGCATACACTGTAGGCTACTGTATATCAGAGAAGTATTCATAAAGAGTTGAATGAATTATTTTGAATGTCTAGTTTTAGCCAGAAGACAATGATGGGAGCATGGTCTCTTTGAATCGAACAAATGTTTACAAGCAAGTGACATTTAAGAAGTGCTTCCATTTGACATTTAATATCAGTTGAGTAGGAACTAGGAAATGAATCCTTTCCCATTATTTGTACAGTGCATTAAAGGACACAATTCCATTTCCTCCTTAGTCCAGTGTCTCTTCAATCCAAGAAAAATGAGACAAGAGTCTCTTCTGTTGATTAAACAGATCTTTCATGTCTTATTATCTATGATTTCTAAGACTGATATTTCCATAAACATATATTTAAGAATTGAAAAGAATTATGAAAAAAAAAACAATTCTCTATTACTGTTCAGCAATTTTATTTTCACATTGTCGTATGCAGCAGATTTTTTACCACAATCAATCTTTCAAGCTAGATTGCTATCTGTCTGTCTCTGTTTATCTTTGATATATTCTGTACATGTGTGCATACAGGAAATATAAGATTCACCATTATACATACTGTACATGTACACAGTAGAGGGGCATGGAATAACTTTACAAGCTTGGTAAAGGACCAAATGGCAATAGACCAATGTTGCATACACAGTCTGTATATAAATATGTCATCACTGTCATTATATTGAGCCATTGTAAGCCTTTCAAATGAGCTATAAAGCATCATATAGAGTCTGTTTCTACAGACTACTCCTTGAGTAAGGCCAACTCGAAGCATTGCCGTCATTCTCTCAGCAATTACCATCCAGACACATCACAAGACAGGTCTTCAAGAGAACACAAATATGCCTGATAGGCAGTGCTAATGAAATCTTGTGTCGCAGCATTTTGTCCGTGCGCTCGTCAACAATCATCGGAGAAAGATGGAGAGAGATCACAGAGCAAGGGGGAATGAACAGAGATTGGAATTGGAAAGAGGAGAAGCAGAGAAAGAAAATAAAGAGATGGTGTGGAAAATGAGGGGGAAAAGAAAAAAGAAACATCAAAGTAGAAATTCAGAAAATAGCACTACAGTACATGTACTGTACGTAGGAGAGATAAAACAGTAGAGAAAATGAAGAAGTGTGTATGGAATGAAAAAAAAAAAGAAAACCAAAGATGAAGCAAGGAAGACAAGTTGAAGACAGGCAAAACTGTAAAAAGATATATAGGATGGTATACACTGCTGTACTGATAGGGAGGGGGCTGCAGCACGCCCAACCCCCCCCCCCAAAAAAAAGCGATAAAAAGGAGAAGAAACTAGATGGAACTTCAACTGCGTGCAGTCGAAAATGATGCCTCCGCCATAGAGCAATTTTACAAACCAAAATGGAAGCAATTTTTAAAATTCAAGTTTGATTGTAATCCATCTGTTGGTTCTAATGATAACGCGATCACGAGCTATTTTGAGATACATAATGAGCCCTGTGACCTTTGACCTCGTGACCCCAAATCTAATCAGTTCATTGACTCTGCAAGATACATACATGACCCAAGTTTGGCGGTAATCCATCAATCGGTTCTTGAGATAACGTGATCACAAGCTATTTTGCATACATAATGAGCCCTGTGACCTTAGACCTTTGACCTCGTGACCCCAAAATCTAATCAGTTCATTAGCTCTGCAAGATACATACATGACCCAAGTTTGGCGGTAATCCATCAATCGGTTCTTGAGATAACGCGATCACGAACTATTTTTGCATACATAATGAGCCCTGTGACCTTTGACCTTGGACCTCGTGACCCCAAAATCTAATCACTTCATTAGCTCTGCAAGATACATACATGACCCAAGTTTGGCGGTAATCCATCAATTGGTTCTTGAGATAACGCGATCACGAGCGGGCGTGCGTACGTACGGGACGGACAACCAGAAAACATAATGCCTCCGGCTACGTTGTAGCGGAGGCATAAAAAAAGAGGGAAAATGAAGAAAAAAAAATTATGAAGGATGGACGGACAACCCTAAATCACAAAATGCTTCCAGCATAAACTCCAGTGGCAGAGGAATAATAATGGAAGAAACAATGAAAGAAAGTAAGAAAAATCCTTTCTATACCAAATCTATTTCTAAACCAAATTTACAGAATTTATACAAAGTAGATGCATGCTATCACAGTATTCCAGAATATATCTACAATGCATCCCAGAAGAAAGAAAAACTGAAAACAAACAGATATTGTGAACCACTATGAGTTGTATGAATATGATTTCTTCCATATTTTCATTTGAAATATAATTTCACATGATACATTGATGAATTTAATCAATACACACATCACTTAGCAAAATAGTTTTGAAAATGGCATGTCAAATCAATTTGTGCCATGTTTGAGTATCAAAAATGGTGAATGTGGTTGAAAACATTAGTATCACACACAAAAAGAATCCAACATGACCTGAAGGAAACCTAAACTTTAAAACCTTCATGTGCTTCTTTTAATAATACCGGAGGGCAAGATTATTGCCATCATCATACAATAAAGGTCAGTCGAGGTAAGTTTGTCGATGGCGAGTGTAAAAAGGGCATATTTTGTACTCAAATGGGACTGCAATTGTCCCACGGTCCCACAGTACGGTGATATTTCCAAAAGAATCAAAGTAGGGGGCACCGTACATTTTGATAATGGGGAAAGGTGTGGTCCAAAGGGCACATGAGGCCCCCAAAAAATACATCATAACGTGTAATTTTCTTTCAGGATGGGCACCATTTTCACACAATGAAAGGGCTTTTTTTCATTGCTTGAGGAATATTTATTGATTTGTGGAAAACCTGGGGTTGTACGCCCCAGTTACACCTATTTTTTTAGTAAGTGCTTGAAGATAAAGTTGTGTTCTGGTGCATTGTGAAGGAAACGGTGTGGAATCGATCAGAAAAGGTTGATCATATAGCATATACATGTACATGTAAGTATTGGTGTGTACTGCAAGGTTCTGGAATCATCAAAATGATAAGAAATTTGGCCCAGTCTTGGTAAAGTTACAAGCACTGTACACAGAAAGATGTATATGGAACTACACGAACATGTGGCACAAAAATCCGTCCTGATTTTTTATGCTGTTACATGCCATATTTAGAATATTAGGGGCATTTGAAGAGTCTGATGTTCTACCACACTTGCATAATAACAGCGATAACGCTCACAAATTATTTTCACCTCTTCCCAGAACTCAACCTTCTCTTTAAAGCTTATATTTCCCTAAGGTTATATTCACACATGATACTAACTGGGTTACCCAAATCTTGCATGTAATGTGGTGTTGTATGGCTGTATTACTTAATAAAAATAACACATGAATACATTTGAACTTAGTTTTGAATCAAGCACAGCATGGTTATATTTGCTTGTGTATCACAAGTGTACAGTACATGTACGTAGTATAACATCACTATCACATGGCACAAATGGATTTTGACATGCCATCTTTAAAACAATAAAGCATACTGTATGTTTAAATGCAATCATCTAGCATCATTTGAAAGCATATATCTTGTACTTAATGAAAAACAAGAAATTATATTTATACAGCTCATAGTTTTCAATGTAATTGCTGTTTGTTTTTTTCTTGGACACACTGTATATATAGTACATGTATTTCCTGTACACTGTACATGTACAGTACATGAACAAATGTAAGTTAAAATGGCTAAATTTTCCTAAGATCACCCCTCCACTTAACATATTTTGAATGCAAGAAATACATACCGGTATATAGATTTTTTCTTATATTAGGAGGGGTGCGTTTCATAACAATCAGCCATTTTACTGTGATTGGGGCAGAGGCGAGACCTACATGTACAATGTAAAATAGAATGCAATAAAGAAACATTAAAGATTATTTCATAATCTGAATTCATGGGAACTTCACTGTCCTTTTTCCTCATCAGAATTCAGAAGCATGTCACATCATCTCTGCCTATCTATCAAGTAACATTTTGTAAAAGCGTGTTATATTTAATACTCAGAAGATTGCACATCTCCAATATTTATTCATAACCTGTTTTTTAACAGTTGAGCTTCACATCACAGTTATTCAGGCATCCATCAGATAATTCTATAGGGACTGATTGGGCAAGATGTAAGCTGCAAGATGTAAGCCCATTTCCTATCAATTTTTTCTTGCTTTAATTTCAAAATTGGTCATGCTGCTTTTGCTGATGTGAGAAGGAAAAAGCTTTAATAAATGGTGGCAGCTAGAGTAGCGATTTTTTCTGAATCTTATCCATTCTCTTCCCCTCTTCTGATTTCCTTTAGGCTTTAGGGCTTTGTGTAATACCAAAAGTGTCCCCCAAGACTGGCGAGAGAGTATAAATGAAATTATGTTTACAAACTTTATAACTTTGATATATAATATAAACATTTTTTTGAGAAATGCAAATTTTGGAGCTTAATCTATTTCCATATTTTATTCACCACATACTGTACGTATTCTATGAGTTTTTACAATTTGACTGTGAACTAGATAGCACTAATTACTGTGATATCGAACTTACATGTATTTGCCACAAATTACATCAACATATCGTCGCCTGGGTGGCAGAAGGGCGTTAGCGAGCGGCTCGAAAAACTACTTTTCGAATTATTCGCATTTAAAGATTTGTTTTATATTTAAACTGCTTTCCGTCGAAAAATTGGTTTAAAACTTAAAAGACTAATAGAAATGTTATAGTAGAACACGGCCACAAATTTTTTTCAGAAATAAGTCAGTTTTATAAATGTTTGAGGCGATTTAGTGCTAACGCCCTTCTGCTTCTAAAGCGCATCATTTTTTATCTGAAATTCGAGCTAACGCCCTTCTGCCAGCCAGGCGACGATATATGTTGGTCTCTTAGAATTATGTTTCAGAGAAAACTATGTACACAACAAATTTCAAGTTGCTATCTTGAAAAATAAAGATTTTACATCACCTGAAAGTGAAAAATAGCGCTAAATTTGGGGTTTGACAACAAAAAGTTTTTATTTAATTGGTAAAATGTACTTTCCTAAAGGGGTCAAACTTATTTTATTTTAACAACTGATGATATAAGAAAGATACATACAGAACCGACAAATTGGGAACAAGTGCATTGCCTACTACTGTACATGTAATTTACATACTATTAAACACCTTCAGCAGTGTGTGGACGTTACACACTGTTACATCATAGTTTTCCTTAGTTTTGTTGCCTTTATGTTGGTATCATCGGTCTGTGACATTAGTTGTTTGCAGCAAAACACTTCTTCAACATTATGCAAAATAATAATAACTAGAAAAGTCAACACAAAGCGTAGCATCCCCTCGCAGGGTACAAATGTCCTATGTACGTCAGAACAAGTTACCTCCATTAGACTATACTATTATATGACTAGGCAAGGAAGTTAACCACATTTTCACATTTATAATTAGGTGTTTATGCATATTTAATGAGCTATGACCTTTCACCTTTGACCTACATACTCGAAATCGAACTTAGGCTGTGTTTTGATACCATGCATGTACCTTCATATCAAATTTCATTAAAATCTGTCAAACATTACTAAAGTTATCGATTGGAAACCAGATTCGCATATTTAATGAGCTATGACCTTTGACCTACATACTCGGAAATTGAACTTAGGCTGTGTTTTGATTCCATGTACCTTCATATCAAATTTCATTTAAATCCGTCAAACATTACTAAAGTTATCGATCGGAAACCAGATTCGCATATTTAATGAGCTATAACCTTTGACCTACATACTCCGAAATCAAACTTAGGCTGTGTTTTGATTCCATGTACCTTCATATAAAATTTCATTAAAATCCGTCAAACATTACTGAAGTTATCGATCGGAAACCAGATGTGTATTTTTTCGCATATTTAATGAGCTATGACCTTTGACCTTTGACCTACATACTCCGAAATCGAACTTAGCCTGTATTTTGATACCATGTACCTTCATATCAAACTTCATTAAAATCCGTCAAACATTACTAAAGTTATCGAACGGAAACCAGATGTGTATTTTTTCGCATATTTAATGAGCTATGACCTTTGACCTTTGACCTACATACTCCAAAATCGGACTTAGCCTGTATTTTGATAGCATGTACCTTCATATCAAACTTCATTAAAATCCGTCGAACATTACTTAAGTTATTGATCGGAAACCAAATTTGTTACGGACGGACGCACGCGGAAGGACGGACAGCGGCGTTTCTATATCCCCTCCGACTTCGTCGGCGAGGGGATAATAATAATAATATTCCGCTTTTATATACCGGTAGCGCCCAATACACCATGTACATCGATCCAACGATGTGCCTAAGCGCTTTACAGATATATTATTACCCCGGTCATCGGATTCAGGCTTACCCGCACACAATGTATGCACATTTTCCACTCCCTGGGGAGCATTCCAGCCAGTTACAAGTGCACACTTGCTTATCCAAAATATAAATCTACACACATAGTGCATGTGCAGTTTAGCACATGTATACACTGTGAAGTGTTATCAATCAAATACTCAATTTATGTGTTAATGGCATAATTTTCATTTTAAGTTAAAATGCATGTGATCTATTCCTGAGTAAGATATGAAGCAGTATATATATATATAGAATATAAACTTTTTTTTCATTCTTCAAATCTGTACTTGAGTATCTGAAAGCTTGAAATCAGGAAAATCACGATGTGAAAGACCAGAAAAGGAAGCTGGTGGGGAAGACTAGAAACGGGGAAGACTAGACTAGGGAAGAACAGAGAATTGTGGAACAATAACCTCCTAAATCAATACATACATGTACATGTACATTGTACATGTACATGTACATGTATGGCACCTGGAGAGAGAGAGGTAAACAATGTCTAGATGGAGAGTTGGAGACAAGTCACAAAAGACATTACAAAACCGACATACAAGTCATGTATGCATGCACATACACATGTACATGAAATACAATCACTAAAAAGAAAACCACATGAAACTATTTTCACAATCAAGACATGTTCCATGCCCAGTTCACCTACCTTTGTTGCCCATCCAGTAGTCCACCAAACACCACCATCTTGCTTCCTACAATGCTAGCAGAATGGCCTGCCATGGGTGGAGGAGACGGACTCGTTGCAACACAAGACCACTTGTTCTTATGAGGGCGGTAGACATGAAGTTCGTTGAAAATCTGAGGTGCGAGATGAGGTGGATGGGGCACAGGTGGAGCAAGCCCACCAAAGAGGATCAGGTTACCCTTGTAGTTGACCATGGTTGCTGATCCCTTAGGGCTAGGGTATGAACCTGCAATGAAAGAACAGAATCAGAGATTATAATACACTGAAGAGGATCAGGTTACCCTTGTAGTTGACCATGGTTGCTGATCCCTAATAGGGCTAGGGTATGAACCTGCAATGAAAGAACAGAATCAGAGATCATAAGACACTGAAGAGGATCAGGTTACCCTTGTAGTTGACCATGGTTGCTGATCCCTTAGGGCTAGGGTATGAACCTGCAATGAAAGAACAGAATCAGAGATCATAAGACACAGAGAAGGATCAGGTTACCCTTGTAGTTGACCATGGTTGCTGATCCCTTAGGGCTAGGGTATGAACCTGCAATGAAAGAACAGAATCAGAGATCATAAGACACTGAAGAGGATCAGGTTACCCTTGTAGTTGACCATGGTTGCTGATCCCTTAGGGCTAGGGTATGAACCTGCAATGAAAGAACAGAATCAGAGATCATAAGACACAGAGAAGGATCAGGTTACCCTTGTAGTTGACCATGGTTGCTGATCCCTTAGGGCTAGGGTATGAACCTGCAATGAAAGAACAGAATCAGAGATCATAAGACACTGAAGAGGATCAGGTTACCCTTGTAGTTGACCATGGTTGCTGATCCCTCAGGGCTAGGGTATGAACCTGCAATGAAAGAACAGAATCAGAGATCATAAGACACAGAGAAGGATCAGGTTACCCTTGTAGTTGACCATGGTTGCTGATCCCTTAGGGCTAGGGTATGAACCTGCAATGAAAGAACAGAATCAGAGATTATAAGACACTGAAGAGGATCAGGTTACCCTTGTAGTTGACCATGGTTGCTGATTAAGGCTGCGATGCGACGAGTACTTGAATACCCGCCACCATTTTTTTTTGTTCACCTGGCACTGTCCAGGCTGACGCTCTCCCGTGCCCGAAGAGCAGCGGCATGGTATCATGGGTAAATATGTTTCCCAGCTCAATCATACACAGGGTGTCACTGTCAACTCACCACTCAGAAACTGGGACCAAATCTCCGGATTTCTGTTTGGACTCGGAGGAAAGTTTGTCTGTCATCTTTAGTTTTAAAAACAATATTGTTACTATTATTTGTGAAAAGTTTAAAAGCAAAAATCGGCGTCTTCAACTGCAACTCGAAGTAAAATCGTGATGGTTTTCGGTACAGAGACGCTACTTCCACCGTAGTACGGTTTTGGCCCAAAAAAAATTAAAATTAAAAAAATAAATAATAAATTTTTAAAAATTAAAAAAACAAAAACATGGCGTTCGAGTATTCGAGTATTTGCCTGTAAGCCTGGGAGTGTACTTCAGTACCTCATTACACGCTTTTACACAGCCTTATTGCTGATCCCTTCGGGCTACGGTATGAACATGCAATGAAAGAACAGAATCAGAGATCATTTACATGTACACCAAAGAGGATCAGGTTACCAAGGTTGTAGAAAAGTTGTAGTTGACCATGGTTGCTGATCCCTTAGGGCTACGGCAGAGATGCCAACCACCTGACACAAAAAGAAAACAGACTGAATATCCTAAAAAATCAGATTTTCACAAAAACTCGACACTACCACAGGCCTGTAAAATGTCAGAAAATGTTATAATGGTAAAAAGTGGATACCTACTGTCCTACTGTACATGTACTGTAGTACTTTCCTTAAATGCTTTGAGCACCTTCAGGCAGCTGTCTAAGGCCAATGTAATTAAAGTTTACATGTAGGCACCTTGATCATCCCCTGTAATGGATACAGGGATGTGGGCAATTTCCAAAGTAATTAATGTTTTTAATCAAATTGATAATCAAGAGTGCAGAAATTACAAGAATACAAGTTTTCTGCACTCTTGATTATCATTGTGATTAAAAACATTACTTTGGAAACATGTCTCACAGCACATAGTTCAGTCAAACTAAACATTATTTTCTAGTTCTATTTTCTTGGACACACTGTAAAAAATACAATACTAAATATGGTACCAGCAAATTTATAACAATTTATGACACTGTGACGTGTAGTGTATCGGGTTTAAACCATGAACTGTCTTACCTAAAAAGTCGTTGTTTAGCACTTGAAGCAAATATTGTACATGTACATGTACGTACATGTATGTACATGTACTGTACATGTAATTGGAAAATGATTATTTCCTTTGAAACCAAGACACTTTTTTCCAGGTGGGAATCATTTTATTCATGTACTGTCGCCCTTATTTTAACTGGAGGACAACATTCAATGTAAATCTTTGAATGTTCAGACATGATTTTATGCCTATTAACTATGGATTTTGAGATTTTGACATGACCTCTATGAAGTAGATATCTATTCAATTTAAAATTTGACTCCTGTAATAGAAATCACTGTCTCTATCTTACAGGCTTCATAGTTCTCATGAACCATGCTCAGCTCTCCTTACATCATCCATTGTACAAAAGACTTTTGGAGATCATGATCTGTTTATTATGCCATGCCCAGGGTCATCAGTTTGTATACACGTACATGTATACATGTACATGTACATGTACATGTAGGCGTGTACCCTCCATCATAGATCTTAGACTTAGACAGAATAATGATAATAATAAAAACAGTGCTTATAAAGCGCTTTATTAGTTTTTATTATAATCCATATTTTTCAACCTTCAATGTCCCTTTGAGTAATCCCTGTATATCACTGAGTAGATATGAGGTGTCTTACAGTCCTTTTATTTAAATCTAAATTCTGTTTTAATGCATTCATTAGGGCTGTGCACAACCGTGTACACTGTAATGAGGTGAAGATGACAGCCAAATTTTCCTCTGAGTCCAAACAGAAATCCGGAGATTTGGTCCCAGTTTCTGAGTCGTAAGTTGACAGTGACACCCTGTGTATGATTGAGCTGGGAAACATTTTTACCCACGGTACCATGCCGGTGCTCTTCTGGCA
The DNA here is from genome assembly GCA_037976565.1 of Mesocentrotus franciscanus. Classification (NCBI taxonomy): domain Eukaryota; kingdom Metazoa; phylum Echinodermata; class Echinoidea; order Camarodonta; family Strongylocentrotidae; genus Mesocentrotus; species Mesocentrotus franciscanus. Next base: position 2,330,172 of record CP137682.1, on the reverse strand, counting down.
CGGGTGACCGTCGGCCTGGACAGTGCCAGGTGAATGGGGGAAGAAAAAAAAATGGCGGCCGAGTATTCGAGTACGAGAAATCGTACTCGAGTAGTTGTCAACAGTGCGAGTCCTCGAGTATTCGAGTATTCGAGTACTAGTCGCAGCCTTAGCATGCATGATTGATTAGTTTCATTTGCATAGAAATCGTGTAAATTTGCAATAATGATCCAACTTATCATCATTAATGATGAAGATGATAATTATCATTTATCATTTATAATGATGTTACTCTAAATATCTGTGACCAATATTGTTATCAATATTATTAGTATTAATACTAAATTCATTAATATCATTATTTTATTATCATTATTATTATTACTATTATTATTATAATCATCATCATCATCATCATCATTATTATTATCATTATTATAACTATTATTAGTATTATCATCATCATCATCCTCAGACATTATCATTACCTGAACCCAATACGCGAGTCCATTCTCGTGTACTCAGGTCGAGATTCCTATCATTATTATAACTATTATTAGTATTATCATCATCATCATCCTCAGACATTATCATTACCTGAACCCAATACGCGAGTCCATTCTCGTGTACTCAGGTCGAGATTCCTATCATTATTATAACTATTATTAGTATCATCATCATCATTCTCAGACATTATCATTACCTGAACCCAATACGCGAGTCCATTCTCGTGTACTCAGGTCGAGATTCCTATCATTATTATAACTATTATTAGTATCATCATCATCATCCTCAGACATTATCATTACCTGAACCCAATACGCGAGTCCATTCTCGTGTACTCAGGTCGAGATTCCTATCATTATTATAACTATTATTAGTATCATCATCATCATCCTCAGACATTATCATTACCTGAACCCAATACGCGAGTCCATTCTCGTGTACTCAGGTCGAGATTCCTATCATTATTATAACTATTATTAGTATCATCATCATCATCCTCAGACATTATCATTACCTGAACCCAATACGCGAGTCCATTCTCGTGTACTCAGGTCGAGATTCCTATCATTATTATAACTATTATTAGTATCATCATCATCATTCTCAGACATTATCATTACCTGAACCCAATACGCGAGTCCATTCTCGTGTACTCAGGTCGAGATTCCTATCATTATTATAACTATTATTAGTATCATCATCATCATTCTCAGACATTATCATTACCTGAACCCAATACGCGAGTCCATTCTCGTGTACTCAGGTCGAGATTCCTATCATTATTATAACTATTATTAGTATCATCATCATCATCCTCAGACATTATCATTACCTGAACCCAATACGCGAGTCCATTCTCGTGTACTCAGGTCGAGATTCCTATCATTATTATAACTATTATTAGTATCATCATCATCATTCTCAGACATTATCATTACCTGAACCCAATACGCGAGTCCATTCTCATGTACTCAGGTCGAGATTCCTATCATTATTAGTATTATCATCCTCATTCTCAGACATTATCATTACCTGAACCCAATACGCGAGTCCATTCTCGTGTACTCAGGTCGAGATTCCACATGTCATTAAAAGCAGTTCTTGATCCAGAGCATCCTCCAAAGAAGAAGATTTTTCCATTGACATAAGCCACGCTATGAGAGCTTCGCCCAGTGACAGGTGTGGATGGACATTCGCAAGAACTCCATTTCAGTACACCCTCACATGCAGCATTGACAAAAGCTTGTTTGCGCTTCAAGATCACACCTGAAAATTGAAAAAACAGAGAGCAAGAATATGAGAATCACTGAATGAAACCTAAATCATTTCTCATTTCAATGAAGCAGAAAAATGAGAGTTCAGTTCTTGCGAGCTTCCTTCCCTTGGCCCTGTAGGCTGTAATATATAAAAAAACTATGTCTTGTCTAAGAAAATTTTCAATCATACAGTGTACATTCACCCTAAATATAATTATTGCAAATATGTTTTTATACAACCCCTGTATGAAACAAATTGTCCTCTTCCTTTTTTCTCTTCTCTGTCTTTTTTTTTTTTGGGGGAGACCACCTATTTCCCCTGGCTACGCGCCTGATTTTCAAACATAAATTAAATGTTTGAACAGGAGCGCCTATGGTCGCATTCTGTCTCTAAACTAGACTGTCTAACTCTAAGAGAAGAGCCGACCCTACCCAAATCAGAGGCTAACGAACGAAAGAGACAGAAATTTTTGGTCTAACATTACAGTACATGTCATCATATTTATACATTAATACATGTGTCATGTGAATTGTGATGTAAATTGTATGTTTGTTTGTTTTTTGTTTTTTTTTGGTGCACCCTGCCAATGACACATTTGTAATTTGTACTACTCGGTGTCATGGACCTGGGTTCTCAATTTTCACTTCTCTGTTCATGTCGTGTTTGACTATTTCTTTTGAATAAAGATGACACATATTCACCTTGAATCAGACGTCTCCACAGTTTGCAAACCCGAGCAGCGACATGTACTTCACTGTATGGGGAAAGATAGGATAACACACGCTCCAGTATTTCTTCCGGTAGATCATTGATAATGAATTCAGGCGGTAATGGAGACGAAGGAAGATCTTCATCAGTATCCTCCATTTTCACGTACCTACAGATATGATTTATACCTGAAAAGTGTCCAGACTTATGAACGTAATCCAATTAGTCCTGCATGGAAGAATGGGTCTATATTCTCTACATAATTAGACCAATTCACCAATCAATTCACTTCGTGTTTCGAGTAGTAGATGGCGTACAATGCCGTTCGAGTAATCGCAAATCGACCATTTATGTGTACGTATAGAGTATATGTATGAAACTACGGCGCGCGCGCTAAGACCTGACTAAGCCACTAGCACTTATTGCATGCACTGAGCATAGAGCATAGGCTATAGACATAGGCACTGAGTAGTGCGTGCTGAGATGTACAGTGTACAGTACTATTATGTACAGCACTCAAGCGCCGCGAAATGACTAACTTCCGCTGTCACGACTATCATTTAAACATCTAGCTATGGTACGAACGCGCGCCCCCTCTTGTCGACTCACTTATTATAAAGCCGGCTTGAGACAGCCCATCAGTATTTCTTTCAAAATTCGAATATAAAGCTCGTTAAAATGTGTATAATATTGAATGTATTTTGGCCGCCGGTTTTTTTTGTCTATTTCGAGATAAAATTGAGATATCACAATGAGCGCCCCCTGTCCGCGTTTGAGAGACATAAGGAAAACATTTTCCGCCGAGAAACCTTCGTAACGTACCACGAGCGGGTTTATCGCCTCAGGATAGCGCAAAAAAAAAAAGGGACAGGGATCGGTAATCTAACATGATATCATTATCTCCCCATTTTTTTTGTAATGGTTTTTTTGTTTTTTAAGAAGAGAAAGCAATATACACATATATATACACGCATATTATGTGAGAGTATATACAGGTACGTAAATTGGAATTCAAAACGAATTTGTTTTTTTTTAGTATCACGTGGCAATAATGGTCATTAACTGACTGACTTGCCTAAACAACAACATTGAGAGAGATATATCTATATATGTAGATAGATAGAGAGATAGAGAGAGAGAGAGAGAGAGAGAGAAAGGGGCATGAATCTCACACAGATTTTACAGAAAAACATTTCAACTGTCCCAATATCATACAAAAAAAATATATTAAACCCTATATATTCAAACAAATCTAAGAAACGCATGCCAAGAGGTATATATAGGAAGAGGCAGTAGGCCTACATAATTTATTTGCGAAGGCTACTGGCAATCAGTGGCGGATCCAGGGAGGGGGCCCGGGGGGCCCGGGCCCCCTCCCCTAGCCAAAAAACAGGTAAAAACACCCTTTTTTGAAAAAATAGAAGATGGGCCCCCTCCCCTGGCGCCCAAGGGGGTAGGGGGTGGTGGTGGAAAAAATAACCCTTCCCGTAGGAGAAAAAAATTTCGGGTGCCAAAAAAAAAAAAATTGTGCTCACTACCCAATCCTGATGGGGTTATAAGCACATTCTCATAACGGAAGACTGAAAAGACCTTTGATAAGAAACATATTGTGTATCATCTATAAATGCGTGCGAGCGTAGCGAGGCAGATTTGGGGGAAATTGTTCTCAGCTTGGAATTAGGGGCGCGTTTAATGATGAGAGAAAAAGGGGACACTAATCAGAAAAGAAAAGGAGCATGTTTCAAAGGACAAGGAGTAATTATCAGAGGTGAAAATTGGGCACTTCTTACACCTTCACAAAGAGGCACTCACCAGGGATGAAAAAAGTCAGTCATGAGAATAGGAAATGGGCATTTGTCGACGGAAAAGGGGCCCCCATCAGATTTTGATAGCCGGGGCATTTATAAGAGGTAAAAAGGGGCATTTATGAAAAGGGGATAGGTCCTTTATTAGAAAGGAAAAGGGGGCACGTATCATTGTTAAAAGGTAAATTATCAGAGGTGAAAAGAGGCACATATCGCACCTGAAAAGGGGTACTTGTAATAAAGGAAAATGTGCATTAGTTGAAAGAAAATGGGCACCGATCAGATTTTAAAGGGGCATTTATCGGAGGTGAAGGGGGCACTTATCTGAAGTGAAAAGGAGTAACTTCTCGTACCTGAAAAGGGTCATTTATACCAGAGATGAAAAGGGGCATTTATGAGAAGAGGAAAATGCTCTTTTTTAATGGGGGCACTTATCATTAGGAAAATGGGCACTTATTAGAAAGGTAAAGGGGCACGTGAAAAATAATGTAAGGTGCGCTTATCCGAGTTAAAATGGGGGTACTTATTAAAAGGGGAAGGGACACTTGTCAAAGTAAAATAGGCACCTCTCAGATTTGAATAGGGCAATTGTCAGAAGTGAAAGGGCACTTATCAAAAGTGGAAAGGGGCACTTCTCGTACCTGAAAAGGGGCACTTACTAGAGATTAAAAAGGACACTTTTTGCAAAGGAAAATGGGAACTTATCTAAGGAAAAGGGGCACGTGGAAAAATAAAAGCGGCACTTTTCAGAGGTGAAAAGGGGAAGGGGCACTTTTCCTATATAAAAGGGGGCACTTTTCGTGTGCTTGAAAAAGTGGGGGCACTGTGCCTTCCCCGGATGGCGGCCTCTGATTAAAACCAACATAATTTCAGTTCCCTTTTAAAGTATCTTTGGTTCAGTTAATCTATGCATATTTTTGCATAATCGTCATATATACAATACTCCCAAAAAACATTTATAGACCTGAATATATATATATTTTAAAATTACAGATATGCCGCTTGCTATTGGATAAAGTGCCTTGTTGAGCTTGTACAATTCAAAACGTTCCGCCGCTCCTGTCATATAACATGAAGTCAATAAAGCTATAATAAACTACCCACTCTAAACAAATCTGGGTACACATAATGATTGCGATGCATTGACTGTGTTACTGAGGGAAACTTAATTTGAACAGATCACAATGACATCATATAAACCAATCAGAAAATTTAATTACAACGGTAGAACCCAAGAAGAGAGTACGAATAGCCGTGCATGATCAAGGTGTCCCTGAAAATAATAAGGACTCGCAACAATAAAAGGAAAAAATGTGAAGTGGAAATGGAATGGAAATCATATTCCTACCACGTTGAGTGGAAATTGAATGAAAGAATACATTTGTTTACTTAATATATAATAGGTATGTTGGTGTGTGAATTAAGAAATTAAGGTGGATAGTTGAATGAGCTCCTATATAAATATACTATAACCATTCAATTTAAATTACTTTAGGAAAAGAAAATGGAGTCATAAAGAAACACAAAGCAGTTAATAAAGAAGGTCTTTTTCTTTTCCTTCTTAATTCTGCTCGTAAAGTTGATCTATACCATCGATCAGACACAGGCCTATATAGGCCTACGTCTGCAGTCCTACTTGGGCCTTATAGGCCTACTACTACATGTACTACTAATAATAATGCTACCACAAGGCGGGGGTACTCACATATGGTGTGCCCCCCACTCGGGAGGGACCGCATTCATGTTCCCAAAATCTCCGATAAAGGGATACTTTTCACTCAACAAAGTCTGACTCGTTGTACACAAAAAAAATCAGCCCGTATTGACTTTACACACAGAGACTTAGAGAGGGGGAGGGGGTGCTTTCAAAGGGAGGGAACATGCATACGCGTACCCTAAATAACACTGAGTGGGGGTGTGCCGCTCTAATAGGTCAGTTTTTTACAAAAAATCCCTAAACATTTTTTAAAAACAAAAATATCACTAAACATGGGTCCGTTTTTTCAAAATTTTAACTGAAATGAGCCTTATATATACTTCGAGAGAAATCCCCCAAAATGACCCATAACAATGGATAGGGGTTTCGAGGCTTGAGCGGCACACCTCCGTCCAAACTGATCAAATCTGAGTACCTCCCTGACTACTACTCCTACTACTATTATTAATAATAATGATAAATAATAATAATAATGGTAATAATAATGATAATAATAATAATAATAACAGGACTACTGCTGCTACTTTAGTACTACTACTACTACTACTACTACTACTACTACTACTACTACTACTACTACTAATAATAATAATAATACCAACATGCATAATATGATAGCAACAACAATTTGATAAAAAAATAATGCAACAACTTGTACTCCACCGCCAAAGTTGACCACACGTCCATTAATTGGTTGAACAATGCTTCAACAATAAATCTAAATAAAAAAAAAATAAAAAAAAAAATAATAATCGCAATTCTTGGCCAATGTCAACTCTAATGCTAGTAACCCTAACCCTTATCATATTTCACACGTACATAAGCCCAATTGGTGGGGCATTCTAAACTTCAGCCAAAATGATGATGATGTCGATAATAATAATAATAATTAATATATTTCTATTTATAATAGGCCTATATGTCTATTATACACAAATTGTGACCGGGGTGGTCCAGGAAGAAAAAGTACTCCAAAATGTGATTGATTTTTATTTATCTATTTATTAATTAATTTTCTTGTAAAGTTTTCAACTTGAAAAATATTATTGCAAAGTATTATGTCATATATCAGACCCATATATATTGTATGAAAATCTTTCAAAACAGCTAATTATGAAGGGGTATATAGGCATGGTAAGACCGTTGCTTGACAGTATACGTGAACGCAGAAAAACAAGAAGACGAGAAGTGATAATAAAACCTACATAAACAATAGTGGTTTTAGTTCTTTGTGAACATAGATACTTATAATAATGACCTCTCATAGAATCAAAATAATTTATAAAAGATTATCACCTTTTTACTTATATAGGTACGGTGTCCCACTTCTCCCGCGTTCCAGTTCAACCCTTCCGGCCATTCACCCTCCCCCTGATAATATAATAACAATGATTATAATTATTATAATAATACAATGATAATAATAATAATAATAATAAACTACTACTAGTCTACTATTACTATACCACTACTAATAATGATAATAATATAATATTGATAACGATTATAATAAATGAATAATTATAATTGATAATAATGATGATGATAATAATGATAGATAGTAATGATAATAATGATAATAATAAAATAATGATGATGACAATAGTTATAATAATAATAATAATAATGATAATATCATGATTATAATAAATAATGAATAATAATACAAATAATAATGATACTAGCTATATATCAAACACATCGCATTTTTAAATAAAAAAATTAATAGTGGATCAATTTATGCATGAAATATAAAATATGGTTGTCTTTTTATTTTAATTATTATTTCAAATAAAAAAAGATATTGCAATGGAACGAGTACAACATATATGTCAGCGTCCATATGAATTATGATGATGTAGAAAAGAATGTCTCCTTGCATTGCATTGGTGCCGCGGCCGGGTATACTATGATATACTGTACCGTACCGGTACACGTACGTACTAGCTAGCAGAGTAGAAGACTAGGCTAGGCAGCAGACGTCCAGACCAGACTGATTGGGGACACACGATATCGTGACATTTTTATTTGCTGTAAGTAGAAGCAAGCGCCGTAAGTTGTATTAATTATCATGTTATGTCGGCGCTAAGTTTGACTAAGTTTGACTAAGTTTGACTAAACTCTAAGTCTAAAGCAATGTGTTCTGCTTAGTAATTGTTCTGCTTAGTAATGTCTAAAACTAATCACTGCACTGCTTAGTGCTAAGGAAAGCCTAACTCCAGGGAGTTTCGCCGCCGAAGGCCCAGGCGGCGGAGCTCCCTGGACTCTGGAGTTAATGAAAGCCCGGCCCTGCCTGGCTTCACCCATGTCACTTACACAAGCAGTAGCATAGCACTGCACTGTCACTGTGCAGTGTCACTGTCAGCACTGTGAGAGTCATGTCAGAACAGACAGAAGCATTGACTACTATGCTTTGCTGGATCTGGAGTGGTCAGACCAGGCATAGACTAGAGTATAGACTAATTAAGTAACTCCAGTTCCAGGGAGCTCGAGCCCTGCCGTGTCCCTGGCCTGGACTGGACTGCAGTTGGAGATATACTTAAATATAGTCAGACCAGGGAGAAACTCACATCTATCTCCCTGGTAATGGTATGGTCAGACAATACACATGTAGTAAAAGGGCAGGCTACACAAGGTAAATTCATGTAGATCTAGATTTAGATCTGTATACTATATTATCGACCACCAGGAGCTCACAAATAGAAATAGATCTATTCCATGTACAAAATAGGCAATCAACTAGGCGGGTAGGCCAATAAAAATTAGCCACGAAAATTCAGGACTTCTTTTGAGGTTGTGATACGGACGTTTTTGTTGTTGTTATTTTTGGTTGAATTGCCTCAGAGCTGACAGAGGTTTGAGCACTCTCTAGCTATCCTGTGGTCAAGAAATTCATGCAATGAATACAAAGCGGTAGGCCTACTTTGCCAGGATTGACGATAGACTTCTGATTCAAATTTTCAAAGCATTTTTTCTTTCCCCATGAGGCCATATATTTTGTTTATGAAATTTCAGTGTTTTCTTTTGGACACACCTTTGGCTTTTTGAATTCAACTTGCAAATAGGGCCGGACTTGTCCTTTAAGGCTAGTCTGAACAGTCTCTCTCTCTCTCTTTCTGTGAAAGATGCCCTAGATGAGAAAATGAAGTATACTAAGTCTGAGACAGAAAGAACCTTCTGGTTCTGGTATGGGTCATTGTTTAAAGGTAAAGACCAGTATTGGAAACGCCCCTCTCTCAAAAAATGAAATGGAAGCTCTCATTACCAATCATGTGAAAGAATATGTTTTGACTAATACTTGATGATACAAATTTTGCCGGGAAACCGCCTACTAATTGATATATTTGGTAAATTATTATATCTATTGGGACCAAATAGATATCGCGCACGTGGTCACGTAGTCCCATATACATCTTTCTGTGTACAGTGCTTGTAACTTTACCAAGACTGGGCCAAATTTCTTATCATTTTGATGATTCCTGAACCTTGCAGTACACACCAATACTTATATGCTAGATGATCAACCTTTTCTGATCGATTTCACAACGTTTCTTTCACAATGCAATCGCATGACCAGAACTGTTCTTTATCTTTAATAAAACTGACATTTGTCAACCTTCCCCATACACATACATGTATGTATATGTATAGAGGCGGTCAGAGGAGCCAGATGTAATCTCAGCGGAACAACCGTTGATATCAGGGACTGAAGCTTGCAGTCTAACTAAGTCTAAGATAATATATATATATATATCTGTAAAGCGCTTTGAGAGGGCCTTCGGTCCTGAAAAGCGCTATATAAGAACTAGCTATTATTATTATAAGAGTAAGACACCCTTTTCTTCCTTTTTTTGTTTTGGTTTGGTGACATGTTTAATGGACCTTTCCTGCAACAGTGCAAACATAGATTCTCGATCTAATGTGTTTGTTATTACTAGTTTAATAGACTAACTAAAGAGAGAAATAAATATCTGGTCATACTGGTGTATGGGAAATTCTTTAATAAAAAAGGCATTTGTCAACAGTCCCATACACATGCAGACGGTACCCCTTTTCAGCTTTCGCATACTTCAGGGGGGACTTAACTAGCGATTTTTGTCAAAATCTGGCGAAAAAGTGTGTCCCCTGTTTTTCTTAATCTAGACCAAGTAGACTGTAAACCAGAACCCCAAAACGGAGCTAGATTACTTGCCAAGACACCTTGGCGGGAGGGGGGAAACTGAATTCCGATAAGGATTAAGAGTCGAGAATGGTACAACGAATCGTCTTCTTTCTTTAATAATTTAATGAAACGTCAAAGCTTCCACGCTACGTGAGATAGAGAATGCACACTCATCTATTGTAGACAGTGCAGTTCCGGCAGTGCAGATATAAGGTGTGCAAGTGAAGATCTCGGGGCTTAAATTAATCCAAGACCACCAAGGCGGCCATGGCCGTGGATGCCCTTTTGATTGGCCTCAATGCCCCTCTCATTGGCCTTGGAGATTTTTTGTGCCCTTTCTAATTCTTCCTATTTGTGCTGTAATATAGGAATGTGCCCTACAGAAAAGTGGCCTTGCCCTAAAAATATTGAAATTTGATGCCTGAGATCTACTTCATTTTCATCTATAGTTGATGAGTAATTGAATGATATCGCAATTGTGTGTTCTCCTTAAAAACACCTACATATTAATATCGAGAATGCATATTTGCTTATAAACCTTATTCAGGGACTATTCAAGTACAATTTTTGTCACTAGTCATTGAAGCTCATAATGATGATTTACAAATGTATGTACCTCTTTGTCTTGACAGCTAGAGTAGTCTGGTGCAGAAGTAATGGATGATGATAGATCAAAATTGGGTATCCACACTCTGGGGACATACATCAATCATGATGACTGGCACAAAACACCAGAGGGCAAGGACTACTTTGCAAGTATCCTCAGACATGGCAAGAGGAGAGTGTTTGGTAAGAGAACAAGTTTGGTAATGTTGATGGTTTCATATTGAACAAGCTATGAATGTTTTATAGACCTGTACATTGTAAATTGCTGAATGATACAATGCCATTGGGTCTACTTTAGGCCATGGGACGAGGCACCGAAAACGGCCTAGTTTTTGTAATTTTTGTTCATTCCAATCAGATGTACCGTATTTAAGTATTACGTGATCCATGACGTCATATTTTAAATTGTGGCTTTTCGTTAATTACTAATTAATGCCAGTTTTGCAAAAATTAACATGTGAAATTGCAAATCTGTAATTATAATTACAAAACACACCTTTTAAGACTAATATGGCTTAATGCCCTTCAGGTATTGAACAATACTGAAAGAAAAACAGGGTCGTCCGACGGCCTGCTTGTTATTAAACACCGTTCGGTCTAACGTGTTGTCCATTTCCTTTTTGCAAATTTCGAATGAATTCTCTTTTATTTTTTTGTTTTGTTCATTTCTTATGGCTTTATGTATTTCATTTCATTAATTTCTTACATGTTTCTTTGTTTTTATGATTTGTTCATGTTCCAGAAATATATCTGGATATATTTTAAACATACAACATCAAGCAAAAGGTGTTGAATCCACAACTATATGTTTTTAGAGCATTGTAAGAAAAGCAGTATTTCTTCAGAAACATAAATACAATGTACATGACATGGACTACAACATGTCCTGTGGCCTTGACAGATATCTATTTTTACAACTTGACATTTCATGTTTCATTTTAATTTCATTCCATTTCGTATTTATTTCACAAACCATGATTATTTGATGGTTCAAAAAGTTCAAAATGGCACACAATAATTGAATAGCCTAATACAGAGAAATATTCCTTAAAAAAAAATATTGAGGGGGTAAATAATATTGTGTTCTACAATAAAAATGGTTTGAGAGGCATACCTAAAAATTGAACATTATTAGACAAATCACATTCTCCGGTGGTGCTGTGGAAGTCCTTGATTTTTATAAGGGGGTCAAAATCCCCCTCCCCCACTAACAATAGGGATGAATTGACTTTTCTTGATGGGAAAGGAATTATTTTGCCAGGTTATTTTCATTTTTCAACTTGTACCTTTTTTCTAGGTTGTCTGGAGAGTCCATTGACATTGTTAGCATCCCATTTAGAGCAACCAAAGATAATGAAATACAAGCTGTGTTTGGTTGGAAAGACTGGCGTAGGAAAGAGCAGCACAGTGGCCAAGCTATGTGGACAACGAGTCCCTACCACCCATGTTGAAACACCTGGTAAAATTGTCTAATGACATCTCTCTTGTTTTTCATTTGTAGTTTTAAAGGCAATATTTTGTTTGTTTGCTTTTATTTCTGCATTCAAAATAATACAATACATAATATAAAATGTTTTTACAAAGATAATATACAAAACAATTCATAAGATAAACAATATAGTCATGATACATAATGAATACAAAATAAGGAAGTGAGCTTAAACTTTTTTTATAGATATATATACACATATATACACACATACATACATGTACATATACATATATATATATACATAGCACATGCATACATACATATACATACACACATACACCTATACATACTCTCACATATAATATAATATAATACATATAATATAATATATAACCCAATCAATGAACGCAGGAGACCGCCATATTGAAGTATGAAGCCGCAAATAATAATTTTTCAGCATCAGTTTGTCACTACAAAACCTTGGATAAGTCACAGTCTGTGGTAAAAATATAGGTGGTTGCTGAAGTTTGTAATTCTAATTTTACTATAAAAACAAAACATTTTGACATTAGAATATGGCACTAATTTTGACTCTTGTTTTCCATGTGACAATGTGTGCCTCAGAATAGAAGTTATAGATAGATAGCACTGTAAAAGTGCCTATTATTATAGATTATTATAGTTGTTAATGTTTTTATTAATATTGTAATTTTTGTTGTTTATCATTAATACTATTATTATTGTCTATTACTATCATTATTATTATTATTATTAAGGTAATTATTTGTATCATCATGTGTGCCTTCAAGGATTTTCATCATGTTCATATCTGTGATAAAAATTGTGCAATTGCTTACAGTAGCCACTTCAGGTATTGACAATTAATAAATTACAGGTGACCATGCCGGCAGTCCCTACAAGGAACATTTGTCACATATTTGTGACACCGGCACACAAAGAGTTAATGAGAATGGAGGCCTTGTGTCTTGTGGTTACCCCTCAAAGAGACCAACATTTTCCTTATCAAACTGAATAACTGGCGGATATTGTTTTTCATGTGTTTTGTAGGTATTATTACATCTGTCACACATTGGCCTGCAAAGCTGAAGCATTCTGGAAAACATGTCATGTTCCGTCTTCAGTTTTGGGATGCTGGTCATGCTGTACAGAGGAAGTTTGATCACATTCACCCAGTAAGTCTTTTGGAATTAGGAGATAGGACTTTTCTACAGATCATCACGATCAGTATTTTGTTTGTAAACTACCAATGGGTAAGGGTTCTCTGAGGTAATGATGTAATGGCAACATGAATACTTATCTCTGTAAAAATACAATTTCTTACCAAAATATAGTCCACCTGAAATATGTAAACTTAATTATATTATGTATTTAGTTAATAGTGATATTTTTGACAAAAAGTAAGTGCTGTTTAAGTTTAGAATACTTCTAGAAGCATGGTTAATTAAGTCCAGCAACATCCTATTGAAACATGTTAAACTTAATACACGTGTTTCAATGGGATGTCGCTGACTATACTTGTTTCGTTGGTAACACCATACATGTACATGTAACTTCAGATAATGAATTTTAGATACCTCACCAAAGATGGTGACGGAGGCATTATGTTTTCGGGGTGACCGTCCGTCCCGCTTTCTTGTTATTGCGATATATCTTAAGAACCACTTGAGGTATGAACTATTAATCGCCATAGGAAGTCGAGGTAATTATATTTTGGGGTAAGTAGGTCAAAGGTCAAAGGTCAAGTATGATTTGAGTCATGAACTTCAAACTTGTTCTTAGTATGCATCATCATAGTGAGAGAAACTGAGTCAATTTTGGGTTAAGATGGTGAAAGGTCCGCAAGTCAATATACAAGAAAAAATAAAGGGTTTTAACCATGTTATCATGGTCACCATATCACCATAGGGAGGCAAGTGATCAGATTGTGTTATTGGTAGGTCAAAGGTCTAAATATATGGAGATGCAGTCGCATTTGTCATGTTTTATGTTGATTTTTACACACTCTAGCTGTACACAAATTAATTTTTGAGGTGATTGGTACACTTTAGTCTGTTTGTTCATTACAATGTAGGCTTGCCGGGAAAAGGCCCAAGCAGTGCTCTACTTCTTCTCCTTCATTGACCGTTCTAGCTTTGAGGATTTGAGGACCCAGTTCTCCAAGTCATTGTCAAATGATGATACACCTCTTCTAGTTGTCATTGGGACCAAGTATGACCAGTACAATCGCAGTGAAATTACATCAAGGGAGCTTCTGGATTTCCAAAAGCAGTGGCAGGTGCCCATTCTTAAGCTGAAGAACGTATTGAAACCCACAGAAACTAATGCTCTGTTAGCTGGTGACTCTTGTGCTGAGATCGATGACGTTGCCCCAGTGATGAACACACTGGTGGAATACCTATGGATTCATGATCAGGTGCTCTCTGGGAATATAGAGTTAAGTTCAAGTCCAACGCTAAGTACCTCAAGAGGAGAAGAGACACACACAGCTAGTGATAGAGATAGTGATGAAGATGAAGCAACTTATGTCTGAAATACTCTGATAAAGATCCAGGAGATATCAGCATATTGAAGTATCTAGAGAGAGATGAAAGTGAAGGTTGTTACGTCTGTAATACTCTGATAAAGATTCAGGAGATATCAGCTCATTGAAGTATCTAGATAGAGATGAAATGAAGGTTGTTATGTCTGAAATACTCTGATAAAGATCCAGGAGATATCAGCGCATTGAAGAATCTAGATGGAGATGAAAATGAAGGTTGTTCAGTCTGAAATAGTCTGATAAAGATCCAAGAGATATCAGTGTATTGAAGTATCTAGATAGAGATGAAAAGAAGGTTGTTATGTCTGAAATACTCTGATAAAGACCCAGGAGATATCAGCTCATTGAAGTATCTAGATAGAGATGAAAATGAAGGTTGTTATGTCTGAAATACTCTGATATAGATCCAGGAGATATCAGCGCATTGAAGTATCTAGATGGAGATGAAAATGAAGGTTGTTCAGTCTGAAATACTCTGATAAAGATCCAAGAGATATCAGTGTATTGAAGTATCTAGATAGAGATGAAAAGAAGGTTGTTATGTCTGAAATACTCTGATAAAGACCCAGGAGATATCAGCTCATTGAAGTATCTAGATAGAGATGAAAATGAAGGTTGTTATGTCTGTAATACTCTGATAAAGATCCAGGAGATATCAGCACATTTTAGTATCTAGATAGAGATGAAATGAAGGTTGTTATGTCTGAAATACTCTGATAAAGATTCAGGAGATATCAGCACATTTTAGTATCTAGATAGAGATGAAATGAAGGTTGTTATGTCTGAAATACTCTGATAAAGATTCAGGAGATATCAGTGTATTGAAGTATCTAGATAGAGATGAAATGAAGGTTGTTATGTCTGAAATACTCTGATAAAGATCCAGGAGATATCAGCGCATTGAAGTATCTAGATGGAGATGAAAATGAAGGTTGTTATGTCTGTAATACTCTGATAAAGATCCAGGAGATATCGGCGCATTGAAGTATCTACATAGAGATGAAAATGAAGATTGTTATGTCTGTATTAATCTGATAAAGATCCAGGAGATATCAGCGCATTGAAGTATCTAGATGGAGATGAACATGAAGGTTGTTATGTCTGTAATAATCTGATAAAGATCTAGGATATATCAGTTCATTGAAGTATCTAGATAGAGATGAAAATGAAGGTTGTTATGTCTGTAATACTCTGATAAAGATCCAAGAGATATCAGTGTATTGAAGTATCTAGATAGAGACAAAACGAACGTAGGATACAATGATCCACGGTATCAAATGCCATTTTAAGGTCGATCATTACTAGACCAACGATATTTCCACAATCAGTTGTTTTCAACCATTTGTCAGTTATATTTAGAAGAGCAGTTTGCCTGGAATACATGAGCCTAAACCTCAATTGACAATTAGGTAATTACTGAGATTACTGAATTACTAAGTACTGGGATAGTTGAATGTAAACAACCTGTTTCATAACTTTATCTAAAATAGGAATCATGGAAATTGGGTGATAATTATAGTAGGTTTACCAATAAGTTGTATCGAATTATTTGATTCCATAATTAATTTTTTGTTTGTATGCTATGATAAACACTTATTACATCACAGTTAATGTCACCAAGAATATAGTATCGAACTTTCATGTCAACTCTTTGAATCATTTGTTCAAATTCATTGAATACCTGAAGAGTGAATGTTTGAGTTGGGTGGTCTGTACCAACACATCACAAGAAAAATGTTATGCATTGACAACAATTAGTCCTCTTTTTGTCTTATTTCTGAAGACCATAATTACAAAGTTTAAGATATATCCATTAAAAAAGACAGTAAGCACTGAGCCAAAGCGGAACTATTTTTGCTGAAATATTTAGAGAGTTTGCATAGACGTCGTTGTTAATTTGGTGTTACAAAATAGAGAAATGTGCCACTCCATA
Source organism: Mesocentrotus franciscanus (assembly GCA_037976565.1). Classification (NCBI taxonomy): domain Eukaryota; kingdom Metazoa; phylum Echinodermata; class Echinoidea; order Camarodonta; family Strongylocentrotidae; genus Mesocentrotus; species Mesocentrotus franciscanus. Next base: position 2,313,506 of record CP137682.1, on the reverse strand, counting down.
CCCAGGAGAGAAATAGGGACTGGTATGATGACGAAAGCCTTTTTGTTAATAATTGCCATATGCCCTCACCGTGACCATATATGATATGGAATAAGTACTCCCCAGGAAGTGGAGATGTGCTTGAATGAATACGATGACCGAGTAATAATATCTGTAAGTGCTTATAGATGGTATTTTGTATTAAGTGCTATATAGATCCATATTGTTATTATTATTGATATTATAATAATTTTGTTTTAATTATATTATTATTATTATAATTATAGTTACTACATGAGAAAAAAGGAAGTTATATCTGAAAATCAGAGATCTGTAATGTGTCAGATAATTAATAATTAAATTAAATTTCAAACAGTACCATTTCAACATCCTGTTTCTTTTATTTTTTTCCCTTTCGTTCAAATGAACTCATTAAAAATGTATTGCCCTTTAGATATAATGAAGTTGTGAGGTGTGTGGTAGTCTTCAGATACAATGAGGTTGAGAGGTGTGTGGTGGTCTTCAGATACAATGAGATTGTGAGGTGTGGTAGTCTTCAGATACAATGAGGTTGTGACGTGTGTGGTGGTCTTCAGATACAACGAGGTTGTGAGGTGTGTGGTGGTCTTCAGATATAATGAGGTTGTGAGGTGTGGTAGTCTTCAGATACAATGAGGTTGTGAGGTGTGTGGTGGTCTTCAGATACAATGAGATTGAGAGGTGTGTGGTGGTCTTCAGATACAATGAGGTTGAGAGGTGTGTGGTGGTCTTCAGATACAATGAGGTTGAGAGGTGTGTGGTGGTCTTCAGATACAATGAGGTTGAGAGGTGTGTGGTGGTCTATAGATATGAGATTGTGAGGTGTGTGGTGGTCTTCAGATACAATGAGGTTGTGAGGTGTGTGGTGGTCTTCAGATACAATGAGATTGTGAGGTGTGTGGTGGTCTTCAGATACAATGAGATTGTGAGGTGTGTGGTGGTCTTCGGATACAATGAGGTTGTGAGGTGTGTGGTGGTCTTCAGATACAATGAGGTTGTGAGGTGTGTGGTGGTCTTCAGATACAATGAGGTTGAGAGGTGTGTGGTGGTCTTCAGATACAATGAGATTGAGAGGTGTGTGGTGGTCTTCAGATACAATGAGATTGAGAGGTGTGTGGTGGTCTTCAGATACAATGAGGTTGAGAGGTGTGTGGTGGTCTTCAGATACAATGAGGTTGTGAGGTGTGTGGTGGTCTTCAGATACAATGAGGTTGTGAGGTGTGTGGTGGTCTTCAGATACAATGAGATTGTGAGGTGTGTGGTGGTCTTCAGATATAATGAGATTGTGAGGTTAGTGGTGGTCTTCGGATACAATGAGGTTGTGAGGTATGTGGTGGTCTTTAGATACAATGAGATTGTGAGGTGTGTGGTGGTCTTCAGATACAATGAGGTTGAGAGGTGTGTGGTGGTCTTCAGATACAATGAGATTGAGTGGTGTGTGGTGGTCTTCAGATACAATGAGGTTGTGAGGTGTGTGGTGGTCTTCAGATACAATGAGGTTGAGAGGTGTGTGGTGGTCTTCAGATACAATGAGGTTGTGAGGTGTGTGGTGGTCTTCAGATACAATGATATTGTGAGGTGTGTGGTGGTCATTTCATATGTATAAAGTTGCATATAATCTTCACCACCAATAAGAAAGATCGCATTCTGTATAAAAATTAAAATTAAAATTAAATGTAAACGAAATTTAAAAAAGGAGAAAAAAGGGGTTCTTACACTGAAAGGGAAACCTCTAAGCGAAAATATACAGTTTTTCAACAATGGTAAATACCCTACTAACTATGGAGGAAATTCCCAATTTTTAGTAGGGTTTTATGAGACATGGGATATTGTAAAAGGTCTTCGGTTATCAACGTGTTTAGGGGACCACCCTGCACAATTTCTAGGTCGACTACCTTGAAAATATGCTGCTGGAAAAGTATGGCAGCCATGTATAACTTCTGTTGTACAATTCTGGTGATTACTCTTTAACAGAACCTCATTTTAGCATGATACCATGATATCACATTCAATAGTTTTGGGGATGATTTGTATAACAATTTTTAACAAAAATAATCAAAAAATATGAAGTGCTCCAAAATTCCTATTTCTTATTAGGACTTCTGACTTAGAACTTTCCGGAAAATTGTCCAGAAAAATGGTTAATATTATATATATAGGTATTCGAAGTTCATTTTTTCAAACTAAAAAAGTTAAAGCGCTCTTAAGTTGACACTTTGATATCTGCCAAAATGGCAATTTTGGTTGCTAAGGGCTGTCTTCTGCAAGCAACGGTAACATAGTGAGATTAAAAAAAATATATATATATATATATATATCGCGATTAGATCATCAAGAAGATGACTACTTTGATAGGAAGTGTGATGTCAGATGATGCAGTCTCATCATATTTTAAAGATAATTATATTGTTTCAGTGATCGATATGAATTTAATTTATTAAGTCGATCAAGTGGATTGATAAAAATTATGTTTAGCGCCATCTATATACAGGCTACTAAATTCGCTGTGAGGAAATGGCACCCTTTTTGATATCCAGTTGATGAAATCTGTTAATATTGGAGGCATCCTGTGCAGTGTCGATGTTAAATGCACATAAGAAGGCAGAATGAAGGTATGTAAAAATGTAATGACATGAATGTTGTATATAAATGCTGTAATGATGAGATATTCTATGATTAAGTACCTTTCATACGCACATAACTTGCTGTGTACATTACATGGGTTTAACTTACAACGTTGAACAGTAGCCAAGACGGTGCCGGCTCACATGCATATCAAATGTTATTGTTATGTAATGTAGATTACGGCACGCGACTGAAAGGTACACGCATGCAAGAATGTAAACAAAGATTTTCCTAGTTCAAGTTTGAGTTCATGTACAAAGATGATGAATAATTTGGGTGCATAATATGAGAAAGTTGATACATGATTTATACATGTTTATATTGATAGTTTGTAGATGGTTTAGTTATGAAGATACATGCTGTAAGCAGTGGCGTAATGAGCAAAAAAGTTGGAGGGGGGAGGGGGCTGGCAGACAAAAAAATCCGCATCACCCCACTCTTGCATGCAGGCCCCGCTGAACGTTTTTCAAAGTGGGTGGGGGAGGCTAAAGTATTTACGATCAGGTAGAGCGTAGTGTAAATTAATTGGCGTGGGGTGTAGGGGCAAAGCCCCGGCAGGGGTCAAGGGGCAGAGTCCCCGGAAGCTCAGGGATATGGGCATTTAATTACGGTCAGATGAGCGTATTTTGATACCTTATTCATGACGCTGGCAGCTGACTAATTGGCGTGGGGTCCAGGGGGCGGAGCCCCTAGAAGCTCAGGGGTTTCAGGCATTTTATAACGGTCAGATAAGCATTCAGGGGCTCGCCTTAGGGACCCTGGTAGGGTCGAGGGGGCAGAGCTACCGGAAGTTCAGGGGTTTCAGGCATTTAATTACGGTCAGATGAGCATATTTTGATACCTCATTAATTTGTGACACTAGCAGGTCACTATTCTTTCTTTCTCTCTTTCTATTTCTCTTTAGTATACTTTTTCCAAAAAATGGGGGGCGGCCCCGTTCTGTGGGCCCTGTCATGTAGGCCTCTAAATAAGCATATTTCTTGCCTGACTGTAAATTTAGGAATTCTTAATTTTCCAACAAACGCATAAAACAGTATAATTTACTAAAAAGTGAGGAAAAATCTCGGAAAATTATGTCATTTCAGCAACATTTGTAAATCACTGGTATTGAATTAGAAATGAACCACGTTTGAATTTTATTTTGACACTGGCAGGATACTAATTGGCTCCCTCCCCCCATCAGTACGCCAGTGCCCCCCCCCCCGGATCTATACCTTGTTGGCGGGAAAAAAAATCGCAATTGATCTCCCCTACCTATCTTCCTTCTCTCTTTCTTTCCTTACCTTTCCCTACCTTTCCCTCCTCCTTCCCTTTCCCTTCTCCTTCCCTTTCCCTTCCCTTCCTTCTCTCTCTTTTAGGTTTGCTAGGGGAGAGGCAAGGGCCTTTGCCCCCGATCCACAACTTGTTGGCGGGAAAATTGCAACTGATATCCCCATTATCTCCTCTTTTCCTTTTTTCTTTCCCTTTCATTCCTTCTCTTTAATTTTTTTGGGGGGCAACAGCCTGGGAGGCAAGGCCCTTTCGACCCCCCCCCCATCTCCTTCTTTTCCCCCCCATTTTCTTTTCTTCTTCCTAATCTTGCTTTCCCTTTCTCTCCTCTTTCCCTTTCCCTTCTTTTCCTTCTCCCTTCTTTTCCTTCTCTCTCTCTCTCTCTTTTTTTTCCTTCTTTTTCTTTGCGGGGGAGGCCCGCTCGCCCCCCTGGATCCGCGCCTGTGGAACATTCCCTCCGGAAATGACACTCCTCGCCACATCCAAAACAAACCCTGGGCGCAGGCGACTGCGCATTCCCCCGCGTACCGCCTAGAGCTGCCGCGATCTTCTCTAAGCTTTTCTCTATGAGCACTTTTTTTCCCTGAAATTGGAAAATTATACCGACCGACATAAAAAAATTGAGGGGTTGACCCCCTGCGTACGCGCCTGTATACGGTTATCTACTAGTGTTACTGTTAGTGGCCACTAGGCCCATTAGTGACTCTAAAAAAAACATATGCTCTTCCTGGCATTTTGCAACAGAAATGGAGAAACGCGCATTTTGTTGAAAATCATGTGATATCACGAACATTTATAAATCACTTGTATGGAATTGAAAATAAGTCATGGTTGAATTTTATGGGGGGCTAGTGCCCCCCAAGCTCCCCCCTACCCGTACGCCAGTGGCTGTAAGTATGAACATGCATTAGTGATTTAAGAAGGATACAAAGGGTGTATGTCAGAAGTCTGACTTAGTTCAATTAAGCATGGTTACAGATGTAGTTAGAATTGTATTTAGTTTATATGCATTACAAGTTAATGTGTGAGGTTAGAAAAAGAGTTAATTAAAGCAAATGTTAAAACAAGGGGTTAATTAGAGCATGTAAGGTGCATATTATTGAATAAGAGTTGTTATAGGTTTTCTCTAAGTATATGTATTCATGAACAGTTGATTTATGATCCGTTCGATCTATTTCATTTGTACAGTTTTTACGGAGCATTTTGGAGCAACGAGCAAATTGGAACAATAAAGAAACGACCAATTACAAAATCAAAGATGCTTCAGCTACATGATATAATTATCTCTTTAGTTCCCGAGGAGGTCGCTGCGTTTTGTCGCTGCATTTTTGCTGCTGCGTATTACTCGGACAATTTCGGTTTATTCTAACCGACTTCGCTTGGATTTTGATGTACATAACGTCAATTACATAGATGTTTGAATTTTGTCTGCTGTAATTTGGATCGAAAGAAAGAAAAGCTCTTATAGGCTCTTTTTGTGTGTGTGAGTGTGTGTGTGTGTGTGTGTGTGAGTGAGTGTGGCCGAGTGTAAGCACCTACCACAAACCTACATATAGATTAAACATTACAGCTACTTTCGGGTAATTTGAGTATTCAATATGGATGACCCCTATTCTTCCGGGAAGAAGCTCATGCCCAGGCGGCAAACGACTAGGGTCGGGTGCATTCGGGAGAGGAGGGTGAAATAGAAGAGAATATAGAGGGTTGGAACCAAGTGGCTAGCTAGAAAGGCCAAAAAACGGCTTAGAGCCGATAGTAGCCCACCAGAGGAGAATACAACAAAGACACACAAACATGATAAACAACAAGAAAATAATAACATAGTCACTGTCAAAGCGACAGCCGGAGGGAAAAATATATGCCATCTTAACCCCGTAAAAGTAGTTGAAGAAATTAACAAAATAATAGGAAAAGTTAAGAATGTAAAGAAAATAAAGGGAACCATACGAATAACATGCACTAACAAGGACCAAATGACCAAGGCACTCCAAATAACCGAGTTAGCAAAAATGCCAGTCACCACTACAATACACGAGAAAACACCAAAAACCTGCAAGGGAGTAATCCACAATGTCGATATTGCCATACCTGAAGAAGACCTTTTCCATCTACTCAAAGAACAAAATGTAAGCTACGTAAAACGATTTCTAAAACGAACAAATGGCATATTAACCCCCACCCCATCCCTTCCCAGCAAGGTCAATTTCCTCTATGAGGTATATAGCATAGATAATTGCAATCCCCCAGTGGTGCGTTGCCACAAATGTCAGCAATTTGGGCATGTCCAAAAGTACTGTAAAAAAGAAATAAGATGTGTAAGATGCGGGGATAACCATTCATTTGAAGATTGTACCAAAAAAAGAAGACCCAATATGTTTTAGATGTAAAAATAACCACTCGGCCGCATACAAAGGATGCCCCTTTTATAAAGCAGCTCACAGCATACAAACAATCGAAATAAAGGAGCAACTCACTTATGCTCAGGCCACTAAGGAATATAATAGACCAGTGGCGGATCCCGGAAAAAAATAGGTAAAAACACCCCTTTTTGTATAAAAAAGAAGAAGATGACCCCCTCCCCTGGCGCTGAAGGGGGGGGGTGGTGGTGGTTTAAAAAAATATCATCCCCCGAGCCCCAAAAAAAAAATAAATAAAAATGAGTGGTAGATCCTTACCCTGATTAATTATTACAACCCATGCAGTAGTTTTGGATTTTAATAGCCATAGTTATATATAGGGCAGTACAAAAGAAGATTATAATGGCAAAGAAGTTATAAAATTCATAGATTACAACAACTTAGTACTATTAAATGATGGAACTGCAACAGAAATCGACCCACATACAGGAAAACATTCGAATTTAGATTTGTCTTTAGCGTCAATAACTTTGGTTAGTTCTGCCTGTTTTATTCGGCAGTGACCACTATGTCATACAAATAAATCTTTATATCAATACAAATAAAACAAATAACACAAAATGTCATAACTCAGAAAGAAGGTGGTCGTTCAAAAATGTAAATTGGGATATATATAAGAATTATATATCGTCTGAAATCAATCCAATTAATATAAACAATAGCACTATTCAAGAGCAATATAATATATTAATAAACTGTATATTAGAAAAGCTGCAAACAAAACCATGCTCAAAACACATAAGAAAAAAACACATCTAAATCCAATACCGTGGTGGTCAGAAGAATGTGATCGAGCTATAAAAGAAAGAAATAGAGCTAAAAATAGACAAAATAGAAATCTTATCCTTCAGGATTTAATCGAATTCAAAAAGAAAAAAGGCCCTTGCACAAAAATAATTAGAAACGCCAACAGAACATATATGCGCAAATACTGCATTTCCCTAAATAGGATATCCCAAATAGGTAAAGTTTTGAAACAGGTTAAAGACATTAACTAATCAGGCCAAAATGTAAACAAATTTTCAAACTTAATAGACCCCGAAAATAAAACTTCAAGTATAAACAACCCAATTGATAAAGCAAATCACATAGCAAAACATTTCCAGTCAATAGATAATATACTAAATGGTCAAGAAAAGGAGAAAAGACAGCTATATGAGAAAGAAATAGTTGATAAAGAAATTACGAAAGATGGGGCCCCAAATTTTTACATCAACTGAATCAATGAAAGTTTCACCAAACAGGAATTAATAGCAGCCATAAATGACATGAACAATACTTCCCCAGGAAAAGACGGAATCAAAATAATAATGATAAAAAACCTACCAGAGGTTGCAAAAAACTTTCTTCTTGATCTTTACAACTTTAATATGGGAACGGGGAACTTTCCTGAACAATGGTATTTTACTATACAGGTCCCAATCCCCCAAAATCCAAACATGTAAAGATCCAACCAATCCTCATCATACCGGCCCATATCATTAACATCGATACTATGTAAGATATAAATGGAAAAAATGATTAAAAAGAGAATTACGTGGTACTTTGAAAAGGAAAACATTTTAACCCCATTCCAATCGGGATTCAGTAAAAACAGAAGCACAAAGGACCAACTTGTCAGATTGGAAACTGATATACATAAAGGTTTAATAAATAAAGAATTTACCACTACGGTTTTCTTGGACCTGGAAAAAATATGATCTATTATGGAAAAAAGGTCTAATTTATAAATTATGCAAGATTGGATTCAGGGGGAAAATTTTAAAATGGACTCAAGCCTTTTTAAAGAATCGACACTGCGTCGTTAAAATTGATAGATCATACTCAGATTCTTATACAATTCAAAACGGTATACCACAAGGTAGTAGTATCAGCTCTATTTTATTTAACATTATGTTAAATGACATCGACCTTAAAGATCCCTCAATCAAAATATCATTATTTGCTGATGACTTAACGGTTTGGTACACCCAATCGCATTTACAATATGCAGAGAAAAGAATACAAAGAGCAATTGACCAACTTTCCAAATGGTGCTCACAATGGGGATTATGTCTATCTCCAACAAAATCTGCCGTAATCGTATTTACCAATAGAATATACAATGCAACGGTAATAAAACTACAAGATATAGTAATTAAACAACGTAATGAATATTATTTCCTTGGAGTATGGTTAGACCATAAACTCACCTGGAAAAAGCATATAAGCAGTATTACAGAAAGATGCAATAAAAGACTAAATCTCGTACGATGTATCTCCGGAACACCCTGGGTAAATAATAGCGAGATATTATATATGGTGTATAAAGGTCTAATCCGCTCTATACTAGACTACGGATGCGAACTGTATGACTCAGCTTGTATAACTTTAAAAAAAAACAATTAGACACAATACAATACAAAGCACTTAGAATAATTACTGGAGCTTTTAAACTAACATCTCTAGACGCCATTCAAGTTGCATGCGGGAATGCCCCTTAGTCTGAGAAGAAAACAGTTCTTAAACAATTATTTGATGTATCTAATTTTTGTAATGATAGTCATCCAACTAAAGAAATTTTAGCAACATGTTGGCAATTCGAACAATTTCAATGGAAACCTGGAGAAGGACCCATTATCAAAAGAATAAAAACCAACACAAGTATGAAGATTGAAAATGGAATAGCTGTCTATCAAAATACCCATTCTGGCACCTTCCAACCCCGTGTGTTTCTTTTATAGTTCATAATAAAATGAATAAAAAGAACAACAACCAACATGATTTAAAGGATTACTCCTTAGAAGTCATATCTACTATATATGCAGACCACCTTAAAGTATATACCGACGGTTCCAAACAAAGTAATGATAGCACAGGAGCCGCATTTTATATTCCAGAATTCAATATTAAAAAAATGTGCTGAAATATCACCAGTAAGCATAGCTAGGGCAGAGCTATCAGCAATAATATTAGCATTAGAATGGCTGGACAGTCTTATATCTTTAAAAGTAGTCATTTTGTCTGACTCCTTATCGGCCGTACAATCTATTATTAGTCATAACTATGAACAAAGTCTTGTTCTAGAAATTTTGTACATACTCAAACATGTAGAATAAAAAATATACGTGTATTTCGAACGGATTCCATCGCACATTGGTTTACACGGAAACGAAATAGTAGACAAACTTGCAAATAAAGCAACCAAAAGAAATTATATTGATTTCGATATCCCTAAAAATAGGAAAGAACACGAGAATGACAGCAAATACGAATGTATAACAGATTGGCAACGCATGTGGGACATTTCCACCAACGGTACATATTTACATGATATACAAAATAAGGTCAACGATATTTACTTTCCTAAAGATCTAACTAGAAAGGACGAAATAACCCTGCACCGATTTAGATTAGGAAAATGTCGTTTAAATTCCCATCAGACCCATCTACATAAATTAAAGAAACATGACGATGGTAAATGTACATCATTTTTATTGCAATGAAATTGAAACCATTCACCATTACATTCACTATTACATATTTGATTGTAAAAATATGAGCAAATAAGGAGGCCTATGGTCCAAAGGATAAAGAAACCTTATCACATAAAAGAATGACTTAACAGCGGAAATAATATTAAGGCTTTACTGACATTTGATTAACAAGTGACCGTTAAAGGATTCAAATGAAAATCATGCTTATTTATACAAAAAAAATTACCGCAACATCACTAGCTAAAAACCAAAGAGAATAAGCAACTGAAATAAGAAAATATCTGTAAAAGCTCCTATTATCACAAAATACAATTTCACGGAATATCTCCTCACCGTTGATATTCTTATGTATCGACGGATATTGTCATTAATATTTTGATTGTCCTTTCACTTTCGCCCTTTTTGGGAACACATATTAATTTAGTACGTTAGGGGGCACGGGCATAACATATACATAACTATATAAATGTTTTTTATCATAAATTAAAATCTCTAGAAATCAAATAGTCAGACAATGTCCGGATAACATGAGGCACATTTCACATCACTTGTATACAATGTACACACGTGTTCTAGATGACAAGCAGGGCGGCCCGGTGGTTGGCAAGCGCAACCTCCCCGGTCAACGGTTGAGGAAGTCTCCGTCGTTCGCTGAGTGTGAGGCTTATTCTCTACACAGGGTGCGGCGGTTTTCCTCTTTTCATTCAATTTGAACACCTTTTCATTTTATTCCGTCCCGAAACTTCGTGATATTTTCATCGTTTTTCATGCTATTTTGTCAAAGTCAACTGAATTTCGGCATCCCCAGCTGCATGAATCAGTTTCGTCAAAGAGTCGTTGAAATTCGTCACTCGTTCATTTATACGGATATTTGTTATCTTTAATTGTCTATTCATTATTGCATTGAACTTGCTTTGTGTATGTGTATGAATATTTTTTTTCTTCTTCTAAACAACGTATTATGAATATCCATTCCCTTAACCAACAGAATCATTCAACAGAGTTATTAATATATAATTCCACATGCTTGGCTATGCATTGTGTGTTCTAGTGTTAATCATGTTAATTATATGAATGAGCAAAAGGGTATACAAATAGTTTGAAGTTTGAAGTTTATTTGTTCCACATTTACATCAAAAACAATTTAAATTCTTCTTTTTTATACAAGCGTATAAGCGTAGATTACAAACACACACCAAACAAATTAAAGATTTCAAATCAAGTATAATGTACGGAAAATAGGTACGAAGTTTCGAAATGTATAGGTATGACATGTAAGGTAAAAACAATGTAAAATGTGGGGAGCCTAAATAAAAGCATAGCTTGTATGTGAATAGGCTCCCGTACTTAGTAACACAATAAAGTAGGTCTGAATTTATAAGGTGTTATAGGAGGCGAAAACGGAGTAGTATAGTAAGAGATTCTAGAGTTAATTCACTCAATGACATATATTGCGGGCACAAATAAGTTTTCATAGAAATAAGATATTTCGATTTCATGCTACGAAAGAAAAAAATGTTCATGAAGAAAATACCATACTTTCATTTCTTTTCTTGTTTTTAAAGAAATAAATGTAATAAATATGTTTGTGTGTCCTTGCTATTTTCATGCTTTTGGCTTAATTTCGCACGACCGAATTGCCATTGTTTGAATACAGGCTTAATATTAGAGTACATTGCATTCTATCCGGAGTGTCCCGGTGACACGCAGTCCTGATTGTTAATTTCAAATTCCATTTCTTTGTTAATGCACCTGTCTTTGTATTTGGAATGTTAAATATGTCACAGTACAGGTGAACATTATGTATGCTCATATGTGAACGTCAAAAGGCGCATGTATACAGTGTATACAACTAGATGGTAGGGTCCATGGTACAGTGCTGTGAACGTGTATAGATAATGACTTTCTCCTCAATATAATATAATACATTACTTTAACAGATAAGGCCAAATACAAAAGTGTTTCTCGTCCCCGCCGGCCTCCTTTCTTCACTATTTACTATTCCGAAGAAAAAAAGCTCCAAAAAGGCACACACAAAAAGCATGTGATATGCATTTTGTTTTAAATAGCTTCTAAAGTGATACAAATCATTTGTTTTGTCAAACATTGCATCAGTATACTCATATAGCACAATATCTGTGAATAAATAGGCTTGACCAGCTATAATTAGCATGGCAGCCATCTTGGAGAAAAAATTGCAAACAATTGCAAAATAGTTTTTAAAAAAAGTAATGCCCTGCCTCCTCCTTTCTTTAAAAAGTCCGGACGAGAAACACGTTATTTTTGTTATTTGGCCTAATGATTTATGTCACAAATTGAAATAAAATATAAAATGTATAAAAACAATTTTGAAAGTTGAATAATCAGTACATCTAATTATTGAAGGCAATATAACGAAATTAGCTGCAGTATTATTGATATTGCATGACAAGGTCAATGGCCATAAAGATGATTTCACTGCTGTTTATAAGTGAATGTAAAAACTTACCTTACCAGAAGTAGACCAGGGACTGGGGTTCTTAACAAGATGGTAGCGACAGGTCAAATATTGTCAAATATTGTCTCCAAATATCTCCAAAGCTGTGAAGCTAGTGACGATTAAAGGACCATTTAAAGGATCACTGCACAATTTATATGAGAAAAGAAAATGATGAAAGCATGAATTTACACTAGCTCTGGCCATTTTTTTTTTTTGGTTTTGATAGAAGTCGGGGGTAGCAGGCGGCTATTATGTGCTGATAATGTGAACATTAATGATGGGCTCATATTTTGATTGGATCCAAGTGGTATTTTGCTAATTGACAGAACATTTGATATACCGAAAAAGTCTATGTATAATTTACACTCTTTATTTTGCATTGATTGCCCCCTCCGATGCTAATGAGACAAAGATGACAAATCAGTAAAGAAATGACATATTAACCTAGATGTTGCTCGCTTAGGGATGCCGTTAATATTATTGGGGTATGCGTATGTGTTTTAAATTGGAGCATTGGCCCATTCCATGGCAAATTTGACGGGACTTGTTATCTTCATGGCTTTCGAGCACCAGATGTGATATTTTAATGCATTGTGGCCTAGCACATAGATGGGATGCTTGAAGCTCAGATGAAAGTTCCCATGATACTGGTCAAATAAGCGAGTCTATGAGCCGATCTGTCTTACCCTACCAAGGAATTACCACATTTACCATGCCATGACCCGATTTAGACTTTCTACCAGTAGAAAGCCAGCATCCATCGTCCCCGCTACTTTTATCTGTTTTGTTTTCTAATAAAGTACGATAGTGTAAGCACCATTCCTGTACTTTAAAATGAAATCGTGACGACATGGTTGCTCGAGACCAGTATACACTTCAGACCAAGGCCGACACTCCGCCGACACTGCGGCTTGTTGCTGTGTGTTTGTATTGATATAATGTGAGAAATAAGTATACGCAAGAAAGAAAATTTCTGATGACGGATAACGAAGCCTTTTTAACACATAGGTCTACCAATTAAATGGCTATGAATGTACTGCACTGTACATACTAAATAATAAAAAATAACTATATCTATGCTGTAGTTGTAATTTTCCTTGACATTTATATATATATTGTTAAAGAAAAAAAATGAACAAAATGAAAACAAGCGATAAACAGAAGACATGTCTGTCTGCATGTGCGGCGTTTTCTTATTGTTACCCCACTTCAATTAAAAGTTCCAACAAATGCAATCAGGGTTAGAGAATAGAGAGTAAACAATTTTCATTTCACAAGGCATACGTTGAGTCGTACCTTACCTCAATGTAAACTGCACTTCATCTTTGATATTCAATGAAAGCCTTTTAGATTGGGTGTATTCCTCAAACAAAAGCAAATGTTTATGAAAGCACCTTCAAGCAGCAAAGGAGGTGATGCTGATCACTACATAGTCTACATCACTCCGGAAAGGGCTCATATGTGGACGTAAGGGCAGCCCCATTCGCTCAGCTCAATAGTCGGAATATATAAATTAAAAGCTGATTTTGAGAATTGTAACAATTTAACTATGTGGAAACAATGATTAGAAGACGTCGGAAGTAGGGGAAGAGACCGATTCTCAGCTCATGTAGGAATTTGTTGCCTATAATAGGGTAAAAGCGTCGAGAAGTCGCTAACTTTCGGCAGCAGGTGTATTTAGGAGATGTCCAAAGAGCAAGTCCTTAATCATTACATGACACGAGATGGCGCTGTAAATCTCTAAAAGACTTAACACTGGTACCATTGAGCTTTATTAAATAATCTGGATGGCACTCATCGTATTCACCATTGAACTACACACATTATAGGTATGGGGAATTGTGGCTTTCACCTGTCGATTGCCCATTCGTAATGCATGCCGGACAGGCGTATGAAAGATGACATCATTATTTATATTTAGCATATTGAAATACATGTACGAATAATCTAGGGCCATGTATCATAAAGAGTTGCGATCATGGGTGTCGATCACGGGGGGGGGGGATATATCCCCCAATATTTCAGGTGGGGGATGGCCTGTACAATCATCCCCCCCAATAATTCACCATCAAAAAAAAAAAAACGAAGAAAAAAATTAATGATGAAGGCCCGATGAGAGTAGTTAATGGTTATTACTCGCAAGATGACCATCAATATACACATTTTGCTATCTCATTTTCATAATACATACATATATATATATATATATATATATATATAAATAAATAGAAAACGAAGTAAATGAGACAACCGTATATGAGACAAGAATAAATTGAATTCTCGCTCATTCGGCTTCATCAGGATTGATGAATTTATTCAATGTATTCAATCAACAGTGTCATAGAAATGCAGCGCGCCAAATGCAAAGCCACAGCGTTAAAAAGCAACGAGCTAAATGTTAAGAGAGATATAATGAGAGAGAGAGAGATAATAACCCAGGTAGCAAGCCCATGTGGAACCCACATGGGTCCCATATTCTCCGAAACATGGGCCCTAAGGCATCTGCACCCAAGAAGCATATGCGAGTCTGGGACCCATATGGGTAAACCCATATAAGACAGATGGGACCCAGATGGGACCCATACCAAACTGGGCCCAAATGGGTATGCCCAGCTTAATCCCATCTGGTACCCATATTGGTTAACCCAGATATACATGTATCCCATGTGGGTTAACCCAGATATTCCCCATGGGCATATTCATATTCTACCCATATGTGTACGCCCAGCTCATTCCCATCTGGGACCCATAAGGGCTGGCCCAGATAGATCCCATATGGGTTACTAAATATTGGCCCCATATGGGATACATATATATATGGGTTCCATTTAATAGCCTAGATGGCACAAGTGACCCAGATCATCCCCATATGGGCTTGCTACCTGGGAAAAAGGGAAAGGGGAAGAAACGGGCAGAAGAAAAAAGGAAAGGGAAAGAGAAAAGGAAGAAAGACAAGAGAAAGAGAGACATATATATTCCAGCATTTCCTTCAGGGAACTGATGTGAATGGGCGATGAAAACAGAGGTTGACTTTAAAGTAACCTACAATGAAATATTGCTCATGTTTATTTCTTACAATGTCAACATTACTTTACGGGATCCCCCTCCCTAAAAAGCTTAGGCATGGGTGATGGTAGGTATGAGGTTAATGCATGATCAGGAATTAGTTGAGTGGATGGAAAAGAAGTGAGAAATAAGCTGAAAGAAACATGGAAAATTGCCATGGAATGATGGAAGGCAATGTGAGACAGGCCCAACATGTTCTAAAACAAGTAATACAACAGAATACTCCAGTTCGATATTTTGGAGAAAGATTATTATGTCACAACTTATTTTTGTTTTATTGAAAAGCTGATGTAGGCCTATGTATTGTATTCAAACGTAACAGGCATAAGATAGATGAGGTGTTTTTGAAGGTTAGAATGTTATTAAGTTTGAAGTTTTGTTTATAACACCCTTCCAATAATAATGCACCTTCTAAGACTGGTTATAGTTTTTGGAAAAAAATAGTGCTCTGGTCAGGGCCTTAGGGGAATATTATGCTTATATTTTAGAGCGTATCTGGTATGATAAGTATATCTGGGTGAAGAAGGAGATAATGGAAGTTTGTTGTTTGGTAGTTGGAACGTAAGTTTTATATTATGTTTTTAAGAAACAGACAGTTTGTATGAGATCAGGAGTGGAAATTTTCTGTCATTTTGAGAACCAAATTTTGCATCAGTGATATTCTGTTTCATTGAATTGAGTTTCCAGAGAGGATTCAGTTGGTTTAATTAAAGAAGGAAGAGAGTCAAATGAAGAACCAAAAGCAATATGTTTTTCATTTACTTTGAGATCTTACTTACACAGAATATTGGAATGGGTTTTTCACGATGAATGTTGTTTGGAGACATCAATATTCATAAAATGTATGTTTCTATCACCAGGAAATAAAGAATTTTCTGTCTACATGAACCTTTCCTGGTTGCTTATTAATGCATTTGCCCACTGGTAACATAATACTTTCACAAGTTGATATCCCTCACCATTGGATTTTTTTGGTAATGTCTAAATTTCGTTTGAAAATAGTCAAGGCTAACATTTAGCATGTTATTAATTTTATTACCACTCTTATATTCTCTGAAATGTTATCTTTATTGAGGGTGACTTGAAAAACGTAATAACTTGGAAGGGAGGGTGCAACCTGCCACACGCTTCTACCTCTTGGTTGCTTTGATCCATTGCTGAAAATATTTTGGCACCTATCACCCCCAACCACGGATACAAATCGACACCCCTGGTTGCGATTGACTCGAATCGCTGGACGCTTATAATTATTGACATGTTGCCTGCCATCTTGCTTTGCACTTTTTTTTTCTGAAATCGACTATTTTCTTATTCCATCTATCCGGTCTTGTGCACATCATCATGACTACACGTTATGCGCTATATATATTAAATGCTAACAATATGTTATGTTATACTGTTATATAATCCTTATCATATGTATCGTAATACTCATTTATTAAACTAATCCATTATAAACTACGCTACAGTCACATGAATGTCATATTCTTTTTTACTTATTGGTGGTTCTGAAAAGCCGTTGTTTTCAGAGCCACCACATATCCAAGAAAGAACGCTTGTCCAAATGCACTCATAAGACACTATGATTAGTGAAGAAAAAAACCCTAACAAACAAACAAACAAACAAACAAACAAACAAACAAACAAAAAACGGGAAAACGGTTTCAAGGAAATATAAGGGAATAAGAATGAAATGAATTATGGAAGGGATATGAATCATGTATGAAAACAAAAAAGGGAGATGAGAGAGAGGGGGGCGCGGGTGGGGTTGGCGAGGAATGTATTCCTATTGAGTAATACAGGAGATGACCGATTTTGAAGTTAATTGAGTTTCGTCATCCATGTTAAATGTTTGATAAGAAACGTCATCCATGTGTACTGTTGGATAAGATTCGTCATCCACTGCTATATCAACTCGAGTATTCAACATATATGTGTATGTATATTTTCAAAATGCAAGAGCAGCGCGAGAGGCATAAATAGTCAATTATGAGTGGATCGACAACAACATAGGCCTATCTAGATGCATGCATGTACTATGTCAATGGCGAGATGGCAACTATGCTAGCGAATAGTCGCCACAAGGGGCGCACTCGAAAGGGGAGTCTACGCCCTCCAGTCCCGCACACCGAATCTCGTCACCCAAGTCCGCAATGGTGTGACAATAGTCGCTGCAATCAGGGCGAAATCATCATTCGCTCAGCGTAACATCCGTTCTTCACGATCACACAGAACTCGCTCTCAACTATCAATCATCATCATGTCAGGTCGCGGAAAAGGAGGAAAGGGACTCGGAAAGGGTGGTGCCAAACGTCATCGCAAGGTTCTACGAGACAACATCCAAGGCATCACCAAGCCTGCAATCCGTCGACTAGCTAGAAGGGGTGGCGTCAAGAGGATCTCTGGTCTCATCTACGAAGAGACACGCGGTGTACTGAAGGTCTTCTTGGAGAATGTCATCCGCGATGCAGTCACCTACTGCGAGCACGCCAAGCGCAAGACTGTCACAGCCATGGACGTGGTGTATGCACTGAAGAGGCAGGGGCGTACATTGTACGGCTTTGGCGGCTAAGTGTAGCAGACCTCTCCTGGCTTGAACAACAAACAAAAACGGCTCTTTTCAGAGCCACCAAATAGTCAAGAAAGAATACTCGTATGTTAATACCGTCTGTGCAAGTAAAATAGAAGAAGAAATAAGCCGTAAATATAAGGCAAAACGAATAACTAATCGTCGTTATAACGGCTGTAAATACCTCCCAGAAGAGGTGATCCTGATTGATATAGATTGACATACAATGTAGGGCAGAAAGTGAACCACGACTATGAATGAAAGTTAGACATTGGCATTACGATTTATTTTCAAAACTCAATGTGATGAACCAATAACGCATTCATGGTTTATAATGGTAATGATAATACCTATGGATTCGTATAGCGCTTAATACAGTGCTTTACATCTCCGATGTAATGTCAAAGGTGAATCAAACCCAGTGCAAGTATGTCTTGTATGAACAGTTCGACATATTCCATATTCGGATAAACTGATTCTCACCAAAATCTCTTTCTTTTGATTTTCTAGCCCCTTTTCCTTTCTCATATCATATAATGGGTGATCCGTGTCCGTGTAAATTTTCTGAATTGTTGTGCTTCTATAATTTTGTACAAGAGAACGTGAGGAATTATAATCATTTATTTCTTCATATTTCTAATTCTTTAGGGATTGAATATTGCATAGAGATCCTATATTACAACACAGGCCCATGGGTCTGATCTGTATGGATTGTCACTATGTCGCCATCTCTGGGCGGGGATGGTACAGGCACCACAGGAACCAATGAAAGATCGGATCCCCGCCGATCGAGACCGATGCTCATTTGCATACGGACCGCAGCATACGGATCCGGCTCCGTGTATAAAAGGAATGGTTCTCGATGGCCATTCACAGTATCCAAAGAACATTCGCTTGACGTACTCGTTTCGCTTCAATCTTTACAGACCAGAAAACCTAATTTCATCATGGCTCCAACAGCTCAAGTTGCTAAGAAAGGCTCCAAGAAGGCAGTCAAGGCACCTCGGCCAAGCGGTGGCAAGAAGAGGAACAGGAAAAGGAAGGAGAGTTATGGAATCTACATCTACAAAGTCCTCAAGCAGGTTCATCCTGATACCGGCATCTCCAGTCGGGCCATGATCATCATGAACAGCTTCGTCAACGACATCTTCGAGCGAATTGCCGGCGAATCTTCCCGCCTCTCTCAGTACAATAAGAAGTCAACCATCAGCAGTCGCGAGATTCAGACCGCCGTCCGCCTTATCCTCCCCGGAGAGCTGGCAAAGCACGCTGTGAGCGAGGGTACCAAAGCAGTGACGAAATACACTACTTCCAAGTAGACAGGTCAAATCCTGCTCTCATCGGACAAACAACGGCCCTTTTCAGGGCCACACAAATATTCAAGAAAGAATGTTATTCGTAAAAATGTAGCGTAGCTTTTTTTTTTAATAATTTAATTTAATACAATGGGAATATAATGAGAACTGTGATAGGAATATGAAAACTGATGATATAACAGAATAACATAATGTTAGACTGGCTTATATGTGTATTAATCTAGGGCGTTTCAAGTGTAGTCAGTCATGATGAAATGCATATATGGGAGAAGAAAATAATCGAGTTCATAACAAATAGAATTACAAATCAAGTTGCCAGCATGTCAACAATTATAAACATCCCTGCATCCTTCCTTGACGGGTTGACGAGATATTACCGGTTAAGCCGGTAGCGAAGGGATTTTCTTGTCCCCTGATTCATCCCTCTTCCTCTTGTCCGCCCCTCAAAATCAGTCGAGCAGACTCTCGGTCAAACGTCTACATCCACATCATAATTTGTTAAAATGCATATTTTCGCAATTGGCACCACTACTGCATGCGTGAGCCGAATTCTCGGCTTGCCATGTTCCAAGCTTTAAAGTGGTAGCGCCACCTTTCGACACAGTCTATTGACGCTGCACATACGGCGTCGCCAAGTTCCCTTCCGTCACCCGCTAAACAAAAGAACAACCCGGTTGACCAATCAAAGAGCTTTACAAACGTAGAGCGACGCCACCAGGATCCTTCGCAGCTCATATAAATAGCTCAAACTTGCCGGTGCTGCTCAGTCACCCCGTCACTCGTATTAGAAGCACTGAACCTACTGTCTCTCAAGCAACCATGGCACGCACCAAGCAGACCGCTCGCAAATCTACAGGAGGGAAGGCTCCCCGCAAGCAGCTGGCAACCAAGGCTGCCAGAAAGAGTGCCCCTGCCACTGGAGGGTCAAGAAGCCTCATCGATACAGGCCTGGCACAGTTGCCCTGAGGGAGATTCGCCGCTACCAGAAGAGCACTGAACTTCTCATCCGAAAATTACCATTCCAGCGTCTAGTGCGTGAGATTGCACAGGACTTCAAGACAGAGCTACGTTTCCAGAGTTCCGCTGTGATGGCCCTTCAAGAAGCCAGCGAGGCATATCTGGTTGGCCTCTTTGAGGACACCAACCTGTGTGCCATCCACGCCAAGAGGGTTACCATCATGCCCAAAGACATTCAGCTCGCCCGTCGAATCCGCGGAGAACGCGCCTAGAGCGATCGGCACACACCGCATACACAAACGGCTCTTTTCAGAGCCACCACAACCCCAAGAAAGAATCACTGATTAACGAAATGAACACAAGTCAATGCATGACCATCGGCGATATTATAATCAGATTATAAGCAATACAATGTACGGCTACATGTATATGCGTGAAATTGATATATAACAGAGTATAGATAAGCAATATGATGAGTTAGTAAGAGAGAAAATAAAGGCATATTCAAAAATAGCTTCATGTAAATCTATGAATGAACCCCAAATAATGAAACAAAGCTAGGGGATTGTAATGAAACATATATTCATCAGGAGTAAATTCAGACTTTGAAAGAGAGTTAGGCGATTGATCTCTTTAATATAACATGTAGTATACCACATAATGACATTGAACCTTAAAATATTGGGAATAGTGACACCGTGTACTTTCTTATGTCAATGTACTTGGAACGGGTTACAGTTTTAGCACACTTTCAGGCGTCCCAAATATTTGAATTGATCTGTTTCAAAAGAATATACGAAATTCAAGAAACCCTGTACAATCTGATAAAGTACTAGTTGTGATATCAGTGGAGAAAATGGAGAAGTCGCCGCGAGATGGCACCATTCACTATTGCTGCGAAACAGGATGACGAGATGCGGTCAGCTGCCCGCTGATTGGACAATAGTCACACAATGCCCCGGCGGTCACTGCGACCCCAACACCAGGTATAAATAGCCACCAAAACGCTACGGAGGCATCCATTCAAGCCATTGTACATCGTTACGTCCTGAACTTCTCGCTTCGATTCACTCTCAACTCATCAAAACATCATGTCTGGCAGAGGAAAAGTGGAAAGGCCCGCACCAAGGCAAAGACTCGCTCATCCCGTGCCGGCCTCCAGTTTCCAGTGGGACGTGTTCATCGGTTTCTCCGAAAGGGCAACTATGCAAAGAGGGTCGGCGGTGGAGCCCCTGTCTACATGGCTGCCGTCCTAGAGTACCTTACTGCCGAAATCTTGGAACTCGCAGGCAATGCTGCCCGCGACAACAAGAAATCCAGGATCATCCCTCGTCACCTTCAACTCGCTGTGCGTAATGACGAAGAACTCAACAAACTTTTGGGCGGGGTGACGATCGCTCAAGGTGGTGTTCTGCCCAACATCAAGCCGTGCTGCTTCCCAAGAAGACTGCTAAATCAAGCTAGAGTTTGCTCCTGCAAATCCTGAAACCTCAACGGCCCTTATCAGGGCCACCAATTACTCACGAAAGAATTGTTTTATTTATGAATCCCCTTCCCCCACAGTTCCCCCAACCTCTCTCTCTCTCTCTCCTCTCTCCATTAGTATAACACGATAAACTTAAGATGAACGAAATCTTAGTGATTGTTATATATGTATAGAACCATATGAGCTATGTACAAAAAGAGTGTATAAAGCAGCACAAAGAGGTGAATTACAAATGAATGTACAGTTACTAGTATGGATACTAGTGAACATGCATAACGATACAGAGCAAAACATCATCTTTTTAGTCAGCATTTTAATTGGAAACAACAAATATGTTATTTTCCCCGAATGTGACTGCGTTTCAAGAGGGTGACGATCCGTGAAATCTGGGTTGATGGCGTTATCGCCACCTATTAAATCTGCTTGTGATATTAAAGTTTATCTTCTTCAAATTCATATTAGATTCATACAATGATGGTGTACAATGTACATAGAAGAAGAAGAAGAAGAAGAAGAAGAAGAAGAAGAAGAAGAAGGAGAAGAAGAAGAAGAAGAAGAAGAAGAAGGAGAAGAAGAAGAAGAAGAAGAAGAAGAAGGAGGAGGAGAAGAAGAAGAAGAAGAAGAAGAAGAAGAAGAAGAAGAAGAAGAAGAAGAAGAAGAAGAAGAAGGAGAAGAAGAAGAAGAAGAAGAAGAAAGAAGAAGAAGAAGAAAACAAACACAAACTGGCATGCAGTCATGGGGCGGACGACCCGGTATTGTTTCCTCCCACGTACGCAACCATGCCGTATATATGGGTGACGTTTCCGAGAAGATGGTTACTTGTTTTGTTCACCTCCCGACGCACCGTATTCCAAGATGGCTGAAAAGGATAGCACTAAGAAGGTCACTACTCAGAAGCCGGCGGCCCACCCCGGCTGCCGAGATGGTTGCTACAGCAATCACCGAGTTGAAGGACCGCAA